>CM031243.1:26714190-27314190 GCA_018340775.1 Taxus wallichiana var. yunnanensis | reverse complement strand
ATCTCCTTTAGTTGGTTCTTGATTGTACCCCTTAGGGCCTCAATAGCTTCTGACTTATTTTCAACCTCGGCTAGGATTCTATCCTGATTTTCTCTATTCCTTTGTTCTTTTCTTGGAAATCCTTAAGATTTACTTCATAGTTGGAAAACAGAATACCCGCCACTTTATTTCGTCATGCGCGGTTATCATATGCAGCCTCGTGCAATATGGGCGGTAATCTTTACATCAATAAGGACTTTGTTGTATTCGTCCATGATTTCTACTACCTCAATTTATCCTCCTTCTCTAGGCATGTTGCTACTTCTCTGCGAACTCCAGGGCCAATGGTTGTCTCTCCATGGTGAGGATGCGCGTCAGATCTTCTAAGCATTCAAGCACGGATCCGTACTTTTGCACGGGTGGCGTTAGGTCTGGATGCTTCAACATAATGGCACTTGTGATAGACTCCATATTTTTGTATATTTCACACACCTTCACCTTCTCATCCCTTAGTTTGTGCTTCAGTTGTGCGCTAATCAACTCTTCTTGTTTCAAGCCCTTAGTCTTCTCAGCCAACTCCTCTTCCTTCTTTTCTAGCTTTTCCTCTAGAAATATTACTCTGTCATTTCTTCCAAAGACCCTAGCCTCAGTCTCACTGCGACCTTTTTCAGCACATTACATAACGGCTCATCCGAGATTTATTGGGAATTTACCAAGGGTTGGCTCCCTTATACTCAGATCTTGGCATGATTGCCCCTTGGTATATTTTGAACCACGGCTCATTGATATGGGACTCAAACCCTAAAGAGATAATCTTCTTTGTCTTGGGGTATGCACCCTTCTCATCAAATGACTCCATAGCTAGAAGTTTTTCTGTGGGTACATTGCTCTGGAAGCACATGCGTAACACCTTCCTTTGGTCATCAACATAGCCCATGACTTTGTCCTCATTACGTATCAATGATCTTCCTTCTTGATCATGCACCTTTGGTGAAACTCACCATTAAACTGGGACCTCCTCCCATATTGAATTGTTCTTTCTCAACGCTTTCCTCTTTACCCTCTTCCATCACTATGTCTGCGTTGCACTCCAATTCCTATTCTACTAAGGCCTTGATTATTTTTGTTGCTTCTCTTTCTGCCACCTCATTTACTTGTTCTTGTATAAGGCTTGGAGCCTTCTGCTTCTATGCGCCAACCTCCTCACTTCTTCCCATGTCCTGGGTGCCTTCCCCCTTCTAGCTACCCTTGTCGTTGCATGAAAAGGAACTCATGTTCTTCTTCTTAGCCCTCTTCTTCTTCTTAATCATGCACGCATTTGAAGATAGGTGGCTCTTGATCTCTTTCAGGATCATCTTCTTCACTATCATCTTCTTCATCGTCATCATCCTTTTCACCTATGTATCTCTCCAAGCTCTCTATCTCCTCGAGTTAGCTTCCTCTTCTATCCTCTACTTCTTTCTGAGAGGTGACTCTTTGGTAGGGGATTCAGCCTTCTCTGCTTCCTCACGGTGACTTATCTTTGGAAAGGGGTTTCTCTAGTGCCTCTTCTTAGGGGTCTTCTCCTTTACGGTATTTCTTCCTACGCGTATAGGTGCTAGGTTTGGTGCTTGCTCTTGGTGCACTTCTTGGTCAGGCGGTCTGCACACTCAGTGCTTTTTCTTCTTCTCTCTCCCTTTTCTTGAGTGCGGGCTTTCTTCTACCCATGGGATCTTCAGGTATGGAGACATCATTCTCCAGGTATGCACCTTTCTCAAACTTTGGCCTAATGCGGAGATATACACGCACCGTGGACTTTCCTACAATTGTTAGAGTCAGGGGTTTTATCATTCTAATTTCATGTGCTACATAATTTTCCATGTATGCGTGCTTCTTGGGGTAGACTAGCATCATGCACATCTCCTGTGGTCCTGATCAACTTCACTAAGGTCAAACCTTAGTCTCTTTTCTTCTTTGAACTTGTTAACTCCCACTTGGAAGTACTAGGTGGTGAAGGAGAATGGGAGTTTACACCATGGGCTCATGGTTTCATCCACCATCATGAACCTACCTATGTAGAAGTGTTGGTACACAGCAAACTCAGCTTCTCCCATTGTAAGTGTTGGTAGTTTCTCTAGGATTCTCCACTCTACCCCAAATGCATCCCTTAAGTGCTTATACCACTTGTCTAGGTGTGCCTTGTGGGAGGTGTCATTGTTTCACATGTATACTTTGCAAATATTTTTGTGGGTGAGGGATCTTTAGCTAGATACTCTCAAAAAAAAAAAAATTCTACCATGGTGGCACTCCTATCTCACGAAAATACAATTATCGAAGGACATTTCCAAAGAGTATCTTGTCTCCTTCACAGGGAAGCTGTTGATTATCTCATCTGCTGATGAAGGTGATAAATTGTAGATTGTGCCCTCTGATATTTTCCTGCATACATTCAACCAAACCTTATTCAACTATGTCCATCTTTTTGATCATTTAACTTTGTGACCAGGCACACGGCCATTCTCATGACGAGGATCTAAGATTTCTGCAATATCAAAATATCTTGACCCTTTCTTATATGCATACGCGCCACTTTGTATCCTTAACTACTTCCTTGTCACATAGGTAATCCTCTATACTATCTCCTTCATAAATAAGGCTTGTGAATCTTGAAATTAGCTGAGGGTTACGCACATTTTTTCCCCACGAAGTGAAAGTGGTCTTCATGTACGCACAACATCAGCCACTGATAGAGGCGCTCTGGCTTTCCAAAGTAGGGAAACTCATAGAGTTGCAATAAACCCACCTTCTCCAACTTCACTTTTACTTCATCGCTATAAATTGGTAACCCCTCAGGTGTTCTCTAGTTTTTTTGGTGCACTAACTCCAACTCCATTTCCTATTCAATCGCATTCGTGTAATGATTGTAGTCACTTACTGTCATTTACCTCAAGTGGGATTCCCATTCCATCGAGAAAAACTCCATCTGGGTACTACATTTATGTATACCATTACTCATTGGTACATGTGGTGGTTTATGCTAGCTCTTTTCCCTTACCCTTGCCCTTACCCTTTCCCTTTGGCTTCTTGAGTGACACGATTGGTTTCTTGGGTGCCATTGTCTAGGTCCTCTTATCACTTCAATATTTTCTTATTGCTAATTACAATTGGACATATCCATTCTAACTCTTCAACAACATCAATAAGGCCCGACGCTATCATCTTATCTATTTCTTCCTTGACCTTCACGCGCATGTTGGGAATCATTTGGTATGGTCTCTTCTGGACTGGGTGCACACCCTCCTTCAACATAATTCTCTTTTCCCCAAGGAATGGTGAATGCCTTTGAGTTCATGATACCCACAAGGGAATAAATCCTCAAACTCACGTAAAAGATCAATGATCTTGGAGACTTCCTTCTTTGACAAATAGTCTCTAATGATAGCCTCTTTATGCTCATCTTTTGAGCTGATGTTAACCTTCTTTTTCTTTAAAGGCTCATGATAGGAGCGCGCTTGTTCATCAACACTATCTACCACCTTGCGCGTCCCTACGAGAATGGTCAACATCTAATTTTTCCACTTCTTCCCCATTAATAACATACACCAACTTCCCTTTTTATTTTTCCAAACACGTGCGCTCAAGTTGTATCTCTTATGTTTCTTCTTCCTTAAAGCAAGCCTCCAGGCCAGGTTCACCTAGCAAGTCTAATAGCCTATCTTCTTCTATGGCACTTTCTCCAATGGTAAGGCACTTAATAACTTACAATGCCTTATCCACTAAGGGGTTTGTACTACGATACTCAAATTTTTGAATGATATCAGCCATTAACTCTTGCCAATTCCCTATTTGGCGGAGTGTCTCAAAATGAATGTACCATGCGCGCACACAACCTTACAATGTAGAATATAGTTTGTGCACCCATAAGGATGGTTCTAAAGCCTCCATGCCTTCTCTCCAGACCTTCTCACAATCCTGGATATGGAAAGAGGCGGGTTCCTTACCATGATAATCTTTGATGGAAGTGGGTGCATTACTTATAGAGAACTAGATAGAGAGGAAATTCTCACCTCGTGACATTCTAAGAGGCTCTCTGATGTGTAGCCCACCATTGTGCCATTGTGTCGAGCAAGACATAACTTAACATCCCCCTTTGTTCATTTTCCTCCTTCTATTGAGCTTCCATCTCTTGAAAAAAGATCTTAGGGAAGGCCCCTCCTGAATACTTAGGTAGCTCCTTTCCCCCTAGGTGTCGGACTATACGCACCTTTTTCACCTTTTTCAATGATCCTCTCAAATGTCATCCGATCAACTCATAGGTTCCATGTTCCCAATTATCTCATGATATACTGATGGTGTCACTTAGGCACTGAGCATCCTCAAACTAGATAACTCTTTATGTAGAATGAATTGTCTCTGGATCCCTAATTGAGTGCACATATATTCTATCCAGCACCTCTTCTCCCAAAGGTTTAGTATAGGGTGTTGATTTTCCATCACCGAGGGGTATGATGACTCATTCTTCCTCATTCTTTAAGCTTATATATCCCTTATTGAATTGAAGATCCACATTGTTCTTACAACACCATGGGCACCCAAGTAATGCTAGGAAATTGTCGCCTCGGTGAGCTCCAAGACTTCAAATTCCCTAGTAAACTTAGCTCCCTTAATGGTGATGGATGCATCTTTTAAGACATTGATAGGCATTGCCTTCATTTTTTTTTCCATTAATAACACATTTGAAGATGGTGTAATGCGAGGTCTCCCCATCGATGCCATGCATCAAATTGAGAGCATTGACCTTCGTGCCTATGTCGGTGAGGATATTAATAAGGAGCCATGTTGGGGTTAGCACACCGGTTATGCGGACAATATATCGGATCTAAGCATACATGCAAATAAAAGCTGGATATTCTACCACAAGAAATGTATAAAACAAAAGACATAAATCAACACACGATTTAATGTGGTTCACCAGAGTGTGGGCTACGTCCACCAAGAAACAAGCCAATCTATTATCCAAACCTTTGAAAATATATAAAATGAAGATTTAAAATCTTCCACACCTCTCAGATGTTTAGTACTTTCTTTCCATCAAGATTTTTCTTCTTCACCAAGAATTCTCTCTCACATAATTATCTTGTAATTATGATCCATACACTTACTTCTAAACCCTAGCTTTTATGCTTATATAGTCATTTATAGACTTAGGGCACTTAGCCATGCAATTACAATTAATAAATCTATTTTAATGCTAAAAATAGATATAATTCCCGAGAGTTAATTAAAACTTCATCGCATAGGTAACCAACATCTATTTTGCCTAACTATTGTCGATCCTCTGCTTGCCCTTTGACCATTGCCATTCTATCATGGTGATGTCAGTCTACCCCGACCAATGCCGGTCTTCACTTAACCAATACCGATTACAGTATTTTCCAGCAAGTTCCAATTACATGCTAAAATGAAGTAATTAAGCTTCACAACTCAACAATCTCCCACTTGGAGTTTAATTACTACGTCATACCTATACATCATTCTTGGATACTTCATTAGCTTTGTTTCTTTCTCTCAAGTCTCAAACTTGAAGACCAATAGAAGTGGAGTGTAGCTCCAACTTCTCCTTTGTTAATGGCCTCATTATCATATCCACAGGGTTCTTGCTCATATGAATCTTTTCCAGATTCAACTTCCCATCCTCCAATACATGTCGCATGAAGTAATACCTCAAGATTTGAATGTGTTTCATTCTCAAATGAAACTTTGAGTTCTTTTCTAAATGAATTACACTCTAAATTTCACTAAACAGTTGACAATCACCTTGCTCCTTTCCCAACTCTTCCATTAACCTACTCATCCATATCATCTCCTTGCTAGCCTCTATAGTTGTAACATAATCTACCTCTGTAGTAGATAAATCCACAACCTTAACGCAATCTTGAAATCCAGTTAACTTGTTCCACCTACTGTGAAAATATATCCATTAGTGATCCTCCTACCATCCAAATCTCTAGCCATATCCAAATCAACATAGCCACGTAATGAAATATCTGAACCTCCATAGCATAAATGCATACTAGATGTCCCTTTCAAATACCTAAGTATCCATTGATTTGCCAATGCTCTTTACTTGGATTAGCCATATATCTACTCACAACTTCCACTACTTATGCAATGTCTAGTCTTGTACAAACCATAGCGTACATGAGACTTCCAAATCTTTGAAGCATATGGCACTTGTGTCATGTATTTGACCTCCTTATGTGATGAAGGACACTGATCTTTGCTCAATTTGAAGTGTCCAACCATAGGTGTGTTAACAGGTTTTACATTCTGCATGTTGAACCTTTCTAACACCTTGTAGATATAATCCTCTGGAGACAAATACAACTTCTTGTTTTTCCTGTCTCTGTGTATTTGCATGTGAAGGATTATTTTTGCAACTCCTAAAACCTTCATGGTAAATGTGTGAGCTAGCTTTCTCTTAAGCTCACCAATGTCCTGCATACTAGATCCTACAATAAGCATATCATCCACATATAGTAACAAAATAATATAGCTCCCATTTTCAAGCTTCTTGAAATAAACACAATGGTTAGATTCACATCTCAAGTAACCATGCTCATGCATAAAACTATCAAACCTTATGTACCATTTCCTTGGAGCTTTCTTGAGCCCATATAGGCTCTTTTTCAACCTGCACACTAGTTTCTCCTTACCCTTGACTTCATACCCAAGCGGTTGTTGCATATAAATCTCTTCATCCAAATCACCATGAAGGAAATCCATCTTCACATCTAGTTGTTCTAAATGCAAATATTCTATTGCAACTAAAATCAATACAGTACAAATAGAAGTCATCTTAAAAACAAGAGAAAATATTTCACCAAAGTCAATACCTACTTTATGTGCAAATCCCTTTACTACAAGCCTTGCCTTGTACCTTTTCTATCCACCCTCTTCTTCCTTAATCTTGTAAACCCACTTGTTATGCAATGTTCTCTTACTGCTAGTAACTTAACCAAATCCCAAGTCTGGTTCTATTCTAAGGAGTTTGTCTCCTCATTCATGTCATGCTCCCCCCTTTGAATGTGAGTCTTATCTGCATTACTTCTTCAAATATTTTTGTTTCACCACTATCGAGTCAATAATAGATAAAATAGAGAAGGTGTAAATATTTTGGAAGTTTACTTACCCTTTGTGACCTTCTCACAGGATTTTGGAGTACAGGAGACTCAATATGAACCTCCTAGACATTCGTATTAACCCGGCGGTGAGCAACACCGGTCACCTCTAACCGGCGTTAGTTGTTCTAATCGATGTCGAGTTTTGATCCTCTATAACCATCAATGGTTCATCTAACCGATGTCGGTCAGAGCCTAACCGATCATGGTTACTATGTATTTTTGTAGGTGTTTCTTTAAAACCTGAGATTTTATTTTCATCAATAAACTTCTCAATTTTCTCATCCTTGGGTACCAAAATTTGATCCATGTACATTCTCCTTTCATTCCATTCTACATCAAAACTCCTAATAATTCTCTAACCCAAAAGCGGAAACATAAATCACCAGATCCATAACCAATGAAAGTGCACCTCTTGGATTTTACATCCAACTTTTTTCTATTTTCCTTATCAACATGCATAAAATCTTCTGAACCAAAAAAATTAAGAAAAGAAAGATCTATCTCTTTTCTAGTCCATGTTTCCTCGGTTATTCCTCCATCTAGTGAACTTGAAGGCTCATGGTTAATCAAATAAACTATTGTATCAACTACTTCTACCCAAAACTACAAGGACAGTATAGAATGTATCCTCATACTTCTAGCATGTTCCATGATTGTCTTGTTCATTCTTTTTGCAACACCATTCTCTTGTGGTGTTCTTGGAACCATTCTTTCTCTACGTATCCCATTCACTGAACAATAATCATTGAAATCCTTGCTACAGTATTCAACACCATTTTCAGATCTAAGGCACTTTAACTTAGAATTTAATTCATTCTCAACAAGGGATTTCCATATTTTAAAAGTCTCAAAAACATCATATTTACGTTTAATACAATAAACCCATACCTTTCTTATAGCATCATCAATGAAAGTAACATAATATTGGGATCTTCCTTGAGAAGATACCTGAGCTTGTCCCCACACATCTAAGTGTACAAGCTCCAATTTCTGCTCCTTCTTAGTTGCCCCAACTTTGAGAAATCTCACTCTCTTTTGCTTTTCAAAGATACAATGCTCATTGAAATCAAGATCTAAATCTTTCAAATATAATAACTTACCCTTAGCCTTTAAGATTTGCATTCCTTTTTTACTCATATGACCCAACTGATTATGCCATATGCATGCATCTGAATCTGGAGTAGATAATGCATAAAAGGAATCTATAATATAGGTAGATAAATATAACGTTCCTACCTTCTTACCTCTTGCTACAACAAAAGCACCCTTGGTTACTTTCCAAGAGTCTCCTGTAAAATTAACCATGCAACCAGATTCACCTCGTTTCCCTATAGAAATAAGATTCCTCCTAAGGCTTGGCACATGCCTCACATCTTTCAATACCCATGTATTTTCATTCTGTAATTTTAGATGAACTTCCCTTTACCGAGAATCTGCAAGGTTCATCATCACCAAAATAAACATGCCCAAAATTTCCCTGGACATAATTTCGAAATAACCCTTATTAGGGGTTGCATGGAAAGAATCTCACGAATCTAAAACCCATGATTCAATTCTACTATTTGAATAAGATCATCTTGCATTACCTCTAAAGAAGCAAGATTTTCCTCTTTACCTTTATCTGGTTGTTGGTTATCTTTATCCTTTGACCAACAATATTTCTTTGCATGTCCTTTCTTTCCACATTTCCAACAAGTAATTCCCTTACTTACGGATTTAGATCTCTGCTATCCCTTGACTTTGATTTCCCATTACTCTTAGTCTTAGATCTCTCCTTCGCCTACCCCTTCTTTCTACATTCAAATTATTTTCGGATGATGTTTCCTCTATACTCTTCCTGTAAATTTATTCATTCAAGATTATACTAACCACATCATCAAACTTCAAAATATTATTAGCAGATGTTGTATTACTAATAGCCATTACCAAGTTGTCCCAACTATCAGGAAAAGAACATAAGAATAAAAGTGATTTTACTTCATCATCGAATGGTATTGCCACCGATTTTAACCGATTTACAATAGATCGGAAATCATTCAAATGACTAGAGGCAGATTCACCTTCATGCATCTTAGAACTAAATAGTTTCTTCATCAAATAAACTTTATTTGAAGCACTAGGTTTTTCATATAAATTAGCAAGAGATTTCATTAAGTCTACCGTAGAAGCCACTTCTATAATATTGGAAGCCACGGATGCTTTTGCCAGGACTCAATCTTATAGATCCCAAAGCATTTCTATCAAGAATATTCCATTCTTCATCAGTCATATTCGTAGGTCTAGAATTCTCATCCAACGGTAAGTAAAAATCTCTTTAATACAGATAATCCTCAATCTGCATCTTCCATAATTGATAATTTTGTCGTCAAACTTCTCTACCTTGTATTTATTTTCTTTTTCATTGTTGTAGCTCCCACTCAATCAGAAAACCCTCTATGAGTAAATTTTTCAACACACAAAACCTCAAACAAAGCTCTAATACTAGTTGTTGGGGTTAGCACACCGGTTGTGTCAGTTATGATATACAATATATTAGATGTAAGCATACATGCAAATAAAAGTGGATATTCTACAGAATAAATGTAAAAAAAGACATAAATCAACACTAGATTTAATGTGGTTCACCTAGTGTGGGCTACATCCACCAAGAAACAAGCCAATCTATTATCCAAAGCTTTGACAAGATATATAATGAAGATTTACAATCTTCCACACCTCTCAGATGTTTAGTACTTTCTTTCCATCAAGATTTTCTTCTTCACTAAGAATTCTCTCTCACATAATTATCTTGTAATTATGATCCATACACTTACTTCTAAACCCTAGCTTTTATGCTTATATAGTCTTTTATAGACTTAGGGCACTTAGCCATGCAATTAAAATTAATAAATCTATTTTAATGCTAAAATAGATATAATTCTGAGAGTTAATTAAAAATTCATCACATAGGTAACCGGCGTCGGTTACGCTAATGTCGTCATCATTCCTACTTGCCCTTGACCGATGTTAGTTTGCCGTGACCAATATCGGTCTACCTACGGCCGATGCAGTCTTCTCTTAACCGATGTCAATTATTGTATTTTCCAGCAAGTTCCAATTGCATGCTAAAATGAAGTAATTAAGCTTCACAACTCAACAAGACATCCATCCATGACTGCATCTAATGTGATCTCCTTATCATAGTCAAGGCTATGAGGGGGAAGGTTTGCATGCAAGACCTGCCTCTCACATTGTCCTCTGGTGTGTGGTACCTTCTCTCTCAACCATGATCCTAGAAAGGGAATAATATTCTCTTTCCTTCACATTTTACATATTTCCTTGACCTCATCCAGATCATCTCTTAGCACCTCGACCTTCCTTCTTTGCTCCTCCCTCCTGGACTGCTCCTTTAGACATTGGATTTCTCCTTGTAAACTCTAAATGATGTCCATGGTATCTTGATATACCTCTTTTTGATGCGCAGGGTTTGGGTACTTCCCATGTACCACTTCTTCCCTTGAAACCAAGTTCTTCTACCTTAGTATTTGCTTTGCGCGTGCGGCCTCTTCTCTTTTTTACCATAACAAGTTCCAAGCCTGCATCACGTGTCACCCATGGCATCCATTGTGTGTCATCCTTCTTAATGCTTACCATTGCAGTGCCATTGTCTCTCTGTTGTTGATTCATGTGCTCAAACAACTCAGGGCACTTCTCATACTTTTGCTTCTTTCCACACCATGAGCACTGCAATAAGTCTAGGCACTCGCGCTTGTAGTGGTATGTAGACCCACAATTAAAATAGGTTCCATGTGGGAACTCACTTCTTCCTCCTCCATGGTTACCATGACCACGAAATTCCCCGCAAAATCCCCTTTCGTGCGTGCCTCCATCTACGTGCTCCTCATACCAGTGATCATCACCCTTAGAACCACTTGCAAGGCTAGTCTGGCGCACACCAAGATCAATGGCCTCATGGATCTGATCAATAAGCCTATAATCCTTAGTATCATGGGTTGTAGAGGTGTAGATCTTATAGTAGCAAGACACATTCTTCTGCATTATGTGTTGTAACAAGGGACATCTACTCACATCATGGTCCCCATGACAAATCTCACAATCTACTACTACGGCGCGTACTGTCTTCCGGGGAAACTATCCTTGACATGCCCCTCTACTTCATAATTTATACATTATATACCACTGCAAGTCTCATGGGCTGATTTTGCAGACAACTTCTCCATTTTTTTAGCCACAATATCAATTTGAGCTTCCAGGAATAGGCTAACACCAGTATCAACACTTCCAACAGCATCGGCATGTAGAGCAACTTCTAACACCTTACGCGGGTCTGTGAAAGTTTTATGAGATAAATCCCTTCTAAAAGGTGTTATCAACCCTCCAAAAAACCATTGAGCATGTTGTGAAGGGTGAATGTCATATGAAAATTTTTACAGGAGAGTCTTAAACCGTGCATCATACTCCCGCACACTCTCCACCACTCCTTGTTGAATCTCCTTCAGGGCGCGATGCTCTTTTGTTCAAACTCGGGAATGTTGAATTCTACCAAGAAGGCATTATTTAAAGTAGTATAATCCACCTTTGTTTAATGAGGGTCATATTTCCTATACCAATTATGTGTGCACCCTTGCGCGTCGTTCGTTGCAAAATGGCTTGCCTTCCTCTCCAAACTAGTGATCCCTTTTGTGCGCCATAGCAGCTCACACTTGTGACCATGTTTTGTAGCATCCTCAATACCTCTGTAATCTAGAAAATGTAAACACAAGTCAAATAAGACTTGAGGAGGTGGTGGGGCCCATGTCCTCATCATCCAGATCCTTGGTTTCTCTCACGGTGTTTCCTCCGCCACCGAGATCCACCAAGTCATGTGTCTCTAACCCACTAGATCCACAAAATCCACGGGTCATGTTCCTTCTAACCCACCAGATCCACCAGGTCTTATTCCTCTGACGCACTTTTGGATCCACCACATCCACTAGGTCTTGTAGTGGTCGTCTTAAGGGTCCCCATAGTTCCACTAAAGCGTGCATTGATGGTGCGTGATAATGCCCCACCACCAATAGTGTACCTCGTGCCACTCCCAGATGCGAGATCAAAAGCTTTTGTATCTATACCTTGCCCAAAAATTCCTCCTAACACTAGAATGGTATGTGCAGCCATAGAAGTCCTAAATAAGAAATTATATCTCCTAGGTGCAGATCGGTCACTTCCACCAATACCAACTGGGCTAACAATATTCTCTCTTTGATCTCGGAAAACCAAGCACCAAGGTCTGGTCACTAGATGGGCTCGGATGCATGCCAACATCTCTTCTTTATCTGCATGAAAAGCTCTCATCGAATTCTAAGGGGTCTCTCTTACGCGTTTGCCAAGATGGGGTAACACAGACTGCTCAAGTTCTACATCCTTTGCGTGAACCTCAAATCCTTCCCACAATGTCTACCTCCATATATCCATCACACTTGCAACCTTGTGTTGTCTAGCAATATCCCTTTCACGTGCTTCACTATACTTGAGTCATCTCTCCTCCCTTTCTTTCTTTGTCACAGTATATTCCATCTTCCTCCACCCTAGCTTCCTTACCCAGTCTTAAGAACAGTTTAGACAGACCATCGAAAATTCCTCTAAACTCAAGGTAACAATCAAGATCTTCATTTCCAGAGGAATGACATGTAGAAATGATCCTTTGGGCTCCATGAGAAACTCAAAATCAGCAACTTCTAGATAAGAATATGTAGAAATGGCTTACTCCAAAGTGTAGCTAGCAAGATTACTCCTTTCCACCAATGATCCACAACACGATTCCATGTCGGATCGTATCTTATAGCCTTTGGTATTTTTCTTGGGTCCACGTGTGTAATCTCTAATACCGACTTGATCTAGACGCATATGCTAAGAGCCATTCATACTGCTCTACTAGGAAGCAACAGAAAAAAATTCATACAACTCATGGTAGATGTTCTCTTCTATCCATCTACGTGCATCAAATTCATTTCTAGTCTTGAATCTCGAGAAAATTCATCCTTCGTGCTTCTAAACCATGTTTCAACACTTTCCGAGGTTAAATGCTCTATCATCACTCATTTCACATATCATGATGTATGTCATTTCCCACTATAACTTGAAAAGAGTTCCCAACAATGAACCAAGATGTATTCATTTTTACACCCATCACAAAGGAAAGAAATCCCATACGCATCGTCCTATCACCCAGCCGGGTCTTTGCGTGGTCACCTAAGGCACGCGCGGGTGACAAGTCTCTCTTTTATGTGAGTTAATTGGGAAACCATCATCTATGTCATGAACTTAATGAATAATGGTGGAAATGAGACATCAATCATCATAGGGCTCGAGAATGGCCTCTAGAAAAATGTATTCATTCCAAAAAGAGGGTACTTACAGAGGCAATGAGATAGAACTACGGTAGAAAGGAAAATACATAATGATTTACATCTATTCCATAACATCCATGAACAAAAATGAACAAATATAGATATGAACCGAATCAATTACATTCCTACTCATTCATATTTTTAACCTCATTACATTCAATGGATTTATTAGACTACTATAAGCTTGATCGGATGAATCCATACATCACAAAGTAGGGATCATGTCCTTCATCTATACAAAGAACAATTTATATCCCAGCTCCTTAATATATTACTTCCTTATATAGCATCTACCCAATCTCACAGAGTTCTCATAGTATTTCTGCATAGCTCCACTCTCTATATTCTCCTCCCGTCTATCTCGATCTATCTATATCTTTTTCTCCTACGGGCGCTCGCATATATAGGCATCCCAAAGTGCCAACTCATCCTTCTATGGCCTCAGATCTGATGCCAAGTGTCTGAATGTGGTCCTCCATGGGAGCATGCTCCTCTAGGCCTGAGCTCTCCAATTTTTGCCATGATGTCTTCTAGAACCTTCTATCGTAGGGCATATTCCTTTTATGGGCATCACATTGCAGTGGCACCTTATCCACTCTGCATGCATAGTTGGGTCATGCTTTTCTCATGTCCTACCCAAAATGCCCAATATGGCTAAGTCCTGAAACCTTGGCTTTGTCCGCACATACACCATGAGGTTTTCTTAAACCCTTCCTTAAACCTTGTCCTGTGCACCTTTTCCTTGTGCGCCCTTCTTCAACTAGGCCTTGCACGCCTACGTGTCATTTTTAATTAACCAATATTTTGGGGTCCCAAGGTATCATCGAGAGATCATAAGTACGAACATGAGGTGATCAAAAGAGAGAAATTGTAAAACCCTTACGACATAAAAAAGTATATTATGAGTCTCTACGTAGTCACCAACACCCAAGAGTAGTCACGGTTCACGGGTGTCTACGTCTACTACGAGCACCATTTTCTATCTCTATTCTTGTACTCCATATTTCACATTGACCGGTGATGACCCTATTTTTAGTTTTTTCATCAATCATACTTTCCCATATCACTTCTTGTCCATTCGGAAATCAGCTAAGTACTCTTATCTCTCTTCATTTCTTATGGTTTTATACTTTACATATTAGTTTGCTTGTGTCATTACTATATTTCAGCATTTGTACATCATTTATTTTAATAGTTACTCTACTGATTATATTTAATTCAAATTAAATTAAATCATTTGGTGAACCCCACTCGTGATCAAACACTTGGATCCTCATTTTGCCTATTATACCCAATATTTTTTCATGGCTCCTAAAAATCCTCTAATATCCTTGCATGACTTACTTCAAATGCACCCGCTTTATAAAGATGTTCTCCAAAATCCTTAGACACTATGTATCTCCCTCGTAATATGTTACCTACACAAGTGAGTTCCATTTTCGATCATCTATCTAATGACTCTATCGGTCCTAATCCTCCAACCAATCCAGCTATCTTAGAGTCAATTCAAGATTTACACCATGATTTTGAAGACAAATATCAAGCTATAGAAACCGCACTTACATCTCTTAAAGCTAAAATCCAACATCTCAAGGATGCTTCTAAGGCCCATGCTATTTGTTCTTCTACATCTCATATGTCCTCTACATGTGCTCATGTCAGTGAACCCAAGTCTTACCGCTACCCACACCTCTCAAGTTTGATCTCAATGTTAAGCAACATGATATTCTTCCTCAGATCCTCACTCACCAATTGATCAACTTTCAAATACTCATTTTTATCCTCCTTATTAGCTTGTCAAATACTAAGGTCTCCCATTTTACAATTATCATATAATTAATGGACATAATGAAAATGATTTTTATGTTTTAAAACGAATAATTAAGCACCTTGAGCATCAAGGTTTTATCTCATTTTCTACACAACATTTTGCTTCATGTTCATCTTCAATTGTTAAATCCCAATGGGATCCTAAATCTATTCCTTCCATGTCTCATGAGCATCAATCCCTAATCATTATTTTTCATTATCCAGTCATTCAAGAGCATCCTATCTAGCTTATTCAAAATAAGTAACCTCCTCTCAACACATGTCTTGTATCCCTCCTCCTATTAAACCTTATGTGGCATTACCCACTCCAACAAAGAAACCATATCTCAAAATCCATCCTCCATCTCCTCCTCCTGTCAATAAACCGCCACTCAAAATCCATCCTTTTTCCCCTTCTCCTATCAAGTCTTCTACGGTGTTACCAATTCCAAGTAAGTAACCACTCACTAAGTAAGACCAACAAACTTTAGATGAGCTCTTTAGACTTCCTCCTTTCAACCCAAAATCCAACCCTGGTTCTACTCTTGCTCCTACCTACCATTATGATGACAATATGCTTTCTTATGATATATTTCAAGCCTTATCACCATCACAATGTCTTTCTTTCATCATCACATAGCTCTCCATCATCAACACACTTGGGGGCATCAAAATTTCTTCCCCTTCCATTACTATCAGTTGTCTCTAGTGTTTATTATCACACTCTAAAGTGCCGTATGCATCATGTCTAATATTTCTAATCACTTCTAAACCCTTTGATACACACATTGTATCATCATTACCCTATGACGCACTCTAGTTATTTGGTTCATACTTTATTCTTTGAGGGTCTAACTCTAAAATGAACCTCCCTAATCTACATTTTATGCTATGTGCTTCATGGTACATCTTTCTAGCATCTATTCACACAACACACTCATTACTTGATGACAAACTCTTGTTCTATGGTTCATTCTTGATTGTTGAGGGTTCCTATAAATGAACCTTGTATCATACACATCCTCTAGGTAGAACATGGCTTCTACCATCTGCACATTTTGTATCTTGTACCATTATACTCATACACATCATTTGCATATCTTGGTTACATCTAATTTTGCAAGCTTATTTTATTTACATGTTACACTTTTTTTCTATGATAGATGACATTATTTATATGTCATCGTCATTATATATATATATATATATATATATATACATGCACATTCACTTGGTCTTACAGATTCTTACATGCTGCGATGATGCTTGGAACTGTACATTTTGCCAGTCCCACTGAGGCTCCTGAGGGAATCTACTTTCACTACTCCAACATTCTACACACTTTAGGTTCTATCACTACAATATTCACTACTTATCATTACAAGTTAGATTAATTTTTATTGATTTATACATGGTTTGACATACCAATTATCTTTCTAACATGCTAAAAGGTGCTTCATGTGTAGAATATTCCTTACGGGAACTATATGTCACCATGGTTATCGGATACACTTTTCTGACATTATTTTCTATTGTATGTTATTGTTTGTGAGCTTTTTCATGTTTCTTGTATGTTTTTAGCTACTTTGGCTAGTATTCTCTTGTGACATTGTGAGCAATGTCCTGTGTTTGAAACCCACTTTTTGTAGTACACTTTGTTTGCACACGTGTTTGTTCTGATGTCTTCTATTACACACTTGTTACTTTTTCTACTAACACATGTTACTAGCCACTTTGTTTACATGTTCCTCATTTTCTACCATGCACATTCCCTACCCCTATAGGTATCACTATATTTCATCTCAACATCAGGTCCTCTCCTTTGATTCACATTATCCTTCTATCATTGCATGCACCTAAATAGGGGGCATACATAAAGTAAATAAATCATCCCTACAAAAACTTAGAGCTATATTATAGAATCGGCATAGGAACATAGTCACGTAAGCGACCCAAAACCTTACTTGGATCAAAAACACAACACGAGACGCTAGTGTCCATACTCAAACAAGTAACACTTAAGAACATGTGTCCTCCCCTAGACATTAATTTCCTAGGGGCACCAACACTCCTTTTATCATATCATCATAGTTTACAGAATTCTTCAGAGAAGTTTTACAGTTATAGGCAAAGTCCTCCAATCACAAAATACATTTTATCTCCTTCAATCGGTAAAATCAAAAATAATTTAGAACAAAAAAAGGAACTGAATTAGGATGCACCATCTGTAATGGTTCTTATTGGGCATAGTCATGAAATGAGAGTAAAACTAGACCTCTCTCCCCAACACTTGCTCTTTGGCATGATATCGCCCAAAAAACTCACACTTGGCATGAGATCACCCAAAAAAATTCTATGAACGTAAGATCGCCTAAAAAACTCACTCTTCACAACATTTCAAGACATATTTCTATCCTTTACACTCTTTTACATCAGGTGCACACTTTCCTTTACTACTACTTTTACATGCTTTTTGCATACTTTACTCAGATTTTTCATATATAGGACTTTGACTACTCTTTTTCTCTTCTTTTATAGGTTTGTCCTTAATATGCAATAAGAAGCAGCCTATAACAAGAAAATAAAAGCACAACAACGGTATAAGCAACACATACACTTCACCCCTAGGGTCACTTTCCTTTCCTAATCTTTGTGCTTCATCTTGCATATCATTTCACACTACACATGTCCACTCAGCATGTTATTTGCCACACAATCTATATGATCATAAGGTACACATATCATATCTACTTTATGTTATCGAGTATTGATCAACAACATAAAATGAGGGAAAATGTAGACACAAAATCACACACTTGGGTGCATTTCTAAGTCTTAAAAGCATATTAGCATTTATATGATTCCTAAGTAAGAAAGTTAGTGGTGACAACTATTGTTGGCATCTTATCTTTGTCTCTTATTTTCTATTTGGTCTTACACCCTATGGCCCCATCGAACTTTACTTATTTATATTTTATGGCTTCAAACACTAACGCCTAGGTGCTCATATCCCTCCTATGTGCCCCTGACCCTTTATTATCTTACTCACTCTTTTTGGGTCTCTTTTATCTTTTGGGCATATTTTTCACTTATGGGTCAGCCTTCTAGTTGTCAATTACAAAATTCAAACAAGGTAATCATATAAATACATAGTTATGTTTTCAAAATGAGGGACCAAAAACTAAACATTACTATCATCACCTAAGCTTACATTCCAAAGGCACTAAAGTACTCTAAAGGCATCCATCTAGCATCCATTCAAGGGAAAGGGTTGCATCAACTCTGCATACACTGCATAGGAAGGGGAAGTTCATTCTATTCCATCCACACATTTTACTACATTGTTACATTCTATCTACATCTTGTTATCAAATGCACTTACACAAGGGCATCATTCTTACACACACACATACAAGAACTACATGGATTCTAAGATGTAGTGCAGCACACGGTCATAAGTTCACTCTCGGGGTGATTGTAGGGGCCAGTCTAACTCCCCATTATGCATTTTCATTTTTAGGTTTGATGCATTTTATGGGCTTATGCAGATGAATTTCTCTTTTACAGGTTACATGTATCATCGGTGATCATAGTGTGAACATCAGGTGATCAAAAGAGAAAAATTTATAAACCCTTGTGACACAATAGAAAGTATATTTTGAGTCTCTACACAATCACTAGCACCCAAGAGAATTCACGGTGCCCAAGAACCTCTATCCTGCTACGGGCACTCGTGTCCATTTCTGTTCTTGCACTCCATATTTCACATTGACTATGATGACCCTATTTGTAATCCGTTCATTAGTCACATATTCCTAGATCACTTCCTATCCATTTAGAAATCAGCTAAGTACTCTAACCTTTCTCCATTGTTTAGGGTTTTATACTTTACATCTTAGATTTCTTGTGTCAATATTATATTTCAGCATTTGTACATCATTTATTTCAATAGTTTCTCTGTAATTATATTTAATTCAAATTAAATTATATCATGTGGTGGCGAGTGATTTAGAGTGAAGCATACATTTGGACATCTCTTTCAAGAATATGTTCTTTCATTCTATAATTCCATTATGTGAAGGAATATATGAAATTGCTTTTTGTAACTCAATCCATTCTATAGTGCAGAATTACTCAAACATGTTACTAAAATATTCCCCATAATTATCTATACGCATAATCTTGATGGATTTCCTTGATTTTTTTCTTTATAAGAGCCTTAAATTATTGAAAAATGCGTAGACATCTTACTTATGATGAAGGAAGTATACCTAAGTGTACCTTGAGAAATTGTTAATAAATGTGAGAATGTATCATGCCCTAGTTAAGGAAGGTTTGGGGAATGGCCTTGAGATATCGGTATGTATGAACTCCAATTCTTTTGTAGCTCTCTAAGCTTTTCCTTTGTCAAATGTCTCTTCTGGATGCTTCCCAAGGGTACACCCTCACAAAGACCTTTAAAAACTAACTTGGTTTTCAAATAAGACTTTTTAGAAGAGCAACAGTCAGGGGACAAGAAGTCCCTCCTCTTTAATGGGAGAGGTTCCCTTATTGAGACACGAACTTATTTACAAATATACAGAGGGTCATTTTATGGTTGAACTTGGATACCACGAAAATGTTTTCCACAAAGATCATCAGTTACAAACGGGCTGAGGAAAGAGGGTACGAAGATAAGCAGAATAGCAAACGTTTGGAATTATAGATAACAGAATAATTCTTTACGAGTGCGAAGTTGCGGGGAATTTGAAACAAGATTATTTGCATTAACTGAATAAGATCAAAGACACAAAGTTCTTCAACGACCTTTTTCAAATTCATTAATCAAAGACACAAAGTTCTTTCTTGGTCGTGCAAGATCACTGTATTTGCAAAAGCAATCAGCAAGACTAACGAATTAGGTACAAAATAATCTTCACAATACTAAAGGAAAACACAGAGCTACAAAGATTCAGATAGAGAATGAAAAGAAAAGCCCTTTTGTATTGATATGTTCAAGATCTATTTACAATTTCGAGAGTATGCCAAGTTCTTCCTCCTTCAAAAATGGCGTGGAAAGGCCATTATATAGCTTACGAGTCGGTTACGACTTGTAACCGTTTCTTTTAAATAAAGAATAGTTGAGTATTGCCGGTTGCAATACCTTAACTAATTACAACGAATACGAAAAGAAAGGAAAGAAGAGGGAAGGAGAGAGAAGGAGACAGGTGGCCGGCTACTGGGAGGGACCTACTGTCTTCAGAATCCATTGCTGAACTTCTTGATGACTCGGCTATATCTACGCCACGAGGGTGATGTGTTAGTTGCGGCGAGTCAAAATCCGAGGCATTTCTCCATCTCTTTATCAAACTCGGCGTGAGTATGATAGTCTTTGTTTGCTTCTTGATAGCGGTGGAGAGAACAAATTTCTTTTATCTTGTCTTTAGAGATGGAGTCTTCCTTGAAAAGATTATCTTTGACAAAAGCAGGCCGAGCTTTGATTTCTTGCGAGGATGAGGAATGCGAGTTTTCATCTGAAGATGACAATGCATATCTTTGAAAGCGGCATTTGCTTAGCGTCTTGAAAGCTTCTCCCTTTTGCCAGCTATTCTTCATTTCTCCTACAGCTTCTTCTAGGACTCTGATTTTCCACTCTACACTGTAGACCCAGGATTTTGATAGATTATCTTCGGCATCATCGAAAATCTTATTCGCCAGCAAGATGTTCTCATCTGTCTGTCCCATGAGGCGAAGGTCTACAATGCAACTGCCCCAAAGTTTAAGCTCCTTATTCATAACCTCAATGGTAGAGGATAGTTTATGTTGCAACTTGTCTACCTTTCCATGTAGCTTAAAAGCTTCGTCGATGAAGTTTAGCCCGGCAACAAGCATGTCATCCACCATGGCTTCGGTAGCTCTACCATAGACAGAATACTTGTGCATCTCTTTAATTTCTTGCACTTCATCTTGGCTTAGAATTACAGGAGGGGGTAGAGCAGTCAAGGGGGTGGGGTCTAAAACTTTGTCCTTAGACAAGAGTGACTTGATAAAACTAGTGAGAACTTGGGCTTGTTCTTCCATTTATTCATAAATCTGCTTGCCCTTTCTCCACCCTTCGATGACTCGGTAGTTTGTTTCTGGAGGTTATGAATCTCACCTTCAGGAGTAGACTCTCCCATAGGGATCCTTGAGAGTTCCAAGTCGGATGTCAGCAACTCTGATTCCGATTTGTCTACTGTGGGCTTAGCAATCTCCAGGAATTGCTGACCTCGAGCATCCGACACAATCCTGGAAGTAGTTCTGGCTTTCTTGGCACGAGAAGGAGTGGTGCCCAACAAGGCTGCTACAGCATCAAAATTTGGTCCCAAGCTTTGAAAGGAGGATTTTCTCTTCCTTTTATCAACCAGAGGTTGCACCCAAGCAAAAGAGGAAGAAGAATCTGCAGGAGAGGCAAGGGGACCAAGAGATAGGGAGCTCATGATACTCAAGGGTGCGTGCATTTCTTGACTCAAGTGAGATGCGGGCGAGAACAACTTTGGAGGTAATGGCGGCAGAAGAATCAGTAGTACCTGGAAGTTCGGTGCTCTGGACTTCTTTATCTTTATCTGCTGGATTTTCAGGAACACTTGTAGGAATTGGCACCTCACTGTCTTCACTTTCACTGAGAACGATGATGTTCTCTGGCCCCATAGGCAACTCTGCCTGTTTTCTTGGAGGGTCATCCTCTGCGGGCTCCTTCTTTACCTCTTTGAGTTTCTTCTTGTATACTTGGGTAGATGGAGAAGGAGTAGATCCTGAGTCCACTGAGCTATTGAGGCGGGAGGGGTTTTCTTTGGTGTCCCGGACTGCGGAATTGATGCTTCCCTTATGGGTGTCGAATCATCTTTGGAGCTGGATTCTCCTGAGTGCCTCTTGAATTCTCGGATCTTCTTACTGAACCAGACCCTAGTTACGATCAAGGCCGGGGCAATAATCTCGGCCGAGATCATCTCTTTCTTTTTGTTCCAATCCGAGGTCCTCCGGGAGGATGTGCTTAATCACATTTTCGTATTCATACGAATATAGCTCAAATTGTCATCACTGGAGACCTTCGGGAACTTGAGTACAGTGAGTTCTTGGATCGTGCGGGGAGAACCTGCCTGATGCCTTCTTACGGCAAAATCATGCGCACGATCGGCCCGGTAGTCTCTGTATACGCCTGTGATGATAGACTATCTTGATGTTCCTTTCGATGAACTTCTTCAAGTCAAAACAGGTTCTTGGCTTGAAGAAATGAACAGTGATAGGGACCAGGGCTCTGTCTACGTTCTGAGCATCCAGGGCCGTTTTACATGTGTAGTTTCCCAGAGAGATGGGAAAATGTAAGCCAGAAATCTTCTTGTCTCTGCAAGTTCTGTGCAACTTGTCCAGTTGCCTGCATATCTCGATCAAGGCCATTTTGTCGTTGCAGAACATGGGAAGCCGCAGAGGAGTGTTCTCATAGCCAGCAAGCCTGATATAAGAGAATTTCCTGAACTGAATGAAATAGGCTCCATATTGTGATATCAGGTTCATAGCTTCGTCTGAAAACCTCCTGGCAGTGTCACCTTCGAGCAATCTGACCATGTACATGGTGAAGGCATCATTGACCCTTCTGAAATTCCGATTGCTGGTCTCTAGGGTGAACTGCGGGCAATAGGCGTACACTGGATCGTCTTTGTGCGCATCGATGTAGGAAAAGCCAAACCATTGCCGTGATGCTGCTAGGGTATACATCAGATACGAAGTCATGAAGAACTTCTTTGTTTGTCGCACATTGGATAATTGCTCGGCCAAATTCATGCTTATGATTTCTGCCCAATTGATGTTTTGCGTTCCCTCGCACACCATGCTGATGAGCGGGCACATCCAGAAATGAAACTCATTGGTTGAGGGCAAACCCATAACCCGAGCCAGCAGGATTATAAAATCTGACAATTCTTCATTGAAATCCGCTTAGGAAGAGGTTTTGGTCGAGACAGAAGCTCCTTTCCTAGGGTTCTTGACAAGACCTCGCCACTCGAGCTTTATATTTATCCTTTGTCTTGGTCGAACATGGCACTGTGCTTGATCACGAGAGGCGACTATGGCATTGTCCATCTCTCGGAATCCTCGAGAGCAGCTCGATGGCGCGGCGTCTAGCAGCGATGAGTTCCCCATGTACATTTGTCAATTCGCTCAGTCGGGGTCGAAGTGAGCTCGCGTGAAATACCGTATCGGCCTGCTTTGCCTTTGAGATAGGAAACCTCGGTGAAAGCCAAACCGCTATCATTAATCATCTGTGCCATCGG
Organism: Taxus wallichiana var. yunnanensis; assembly: GCA_018340775.1. Classification (NCBI taxonomy): domain Eukaryota; kingdom Viridiplantae; phylum Streptophyta; class Pinopsida; order Cupressales; family Taxaceae; genus Taxus; species Taxus wallichiana. Next base: position 27,290,562 of record CM031243.1, on the reverse strand, counting down.
CGTAGGGTTTCATCTGTCATTCTTGACCAAAAGTCGCGAAGTCGAGATGACGGGCTTCACTTGTCTCGATATTGCTAGCAGCGAGACTCGAGTGGAGAAATTTGCTCCTGTCCCTGAAACTTGATCTTCATATTGATAGATTCGGAGCTGCGACCCAGACTCTGGAAGGAATTTGCAAAGGGAACTAGGTTGCAAGGGTTTGAGCAAATGATAGCAAGAAAGCAATGTGAAAAATGCGAAGGTGGTATGCTTGGTTATATAGCCGTTTGAGGAGCGGAATGAATTTAATGCGCATTGAATACACCACCACCAATTTGAAAGAGCGTCATATTCGGAATGAGCGGGAAAAGCTAAGTATGAACATACTTGGTACGCTTGGAACAGGTGAGACGCGAATGCGCGAAACACGCGGCTCGGGCGAAATGGAGAGAGAATGCACAAAAGCTTTTGGAACAATTGGGATGAAAATGCGCGAGGCACGCGGTTCGGGCATTTCGGCGAAATTGGAGCAAGCGAGGCCCATTTGGACTTGGGGACTTTTGGAGCAGAAAATTCAGAGTCTGCGATTAGGAAGTTTCGGCCGAAAATGGGAAAGCTCGCACAAAAGTTGTGGGGCGAAAATGCGCGAAATCGCGATTCGGGAGTTTAGTAGAAAATGGGAAAGCTCGCACAAAAGTTTTGGGACACTTGGGACAAAAAGTTAAGCGGGCGAGAATGGGGCGATTTCGGGGATTTCGGCCGATCGGGGAACAACTTGCACTTTCGTACTTGGGACAGGTGGGACAGAAAGTCCCGACAGACCCGAAATACTTACAAAATGACCCAAAACTTAGATTCTTTCGACTTCACAACCTGGGTATCTCAGAAAAAGCACTTAGACTCAAAATTTTCAAAATTTGTCCTTGTTAGAGAGGGGAATTTTGAGTAGACAACAGCTGGCTCCTTCTGGGGATGACTTGGCATAAATTCACTGAATGAAACAAGGCAAGAACTTAGACAAACTTGGTGTAGCAGACCAGTGCCTTATCCATTGGGCAAAGGAGTCAAAAACAAAACAATACAGAGGGCAACACACACAACAGAAGGGAAACACACCGAAAGCAGGGAAAGCAAAACACTGTACATAATATACAAAGGGACTCCCTAGTCACCTAGGATCTGAACAACTTCAAATACTGCCCACTATAAGGAAGTGGGAGGGGGGAACCATCCATGTAATCAAGATAGAAAGAGTCCTTACCAGCAAAGTGTCTTATCTTGAAAGGTCCAAGCCACAGAGAATCAAATTTTCCATGGCTGCCACGAGGTTCATGTCTTTTGTCCCATAACAGCACAGTATCACCAACTTGGAACTCTCTGGACCTAGCTTTCTTATCGAACAGAACCTTCACCTTCTGCTTTGGTGGGCGAGATATTACATCGGCTGACCTCAATCTATCCTCGTTCGGTTTGTGCGGTACATGATCCTTTTGTCGAGCATCATTGAAACTAGTGTCTTGATGGCCTTCATCAGTCTGCAAAAGGTGGCGGTTCCTTCATCCTTTGGCAGATTGAGCCTCTACGCCATACACTACTTGAAATGGGGACATTCAATGGCTCTTTTAGGTGTGATCTGTGCGCCCAAAGAGCATCGTAAAGTTTCTTATGCCGGTTCTACGAGATTCATTGACCAACTTTCTTATGATAGTCACGGATTCTTGTTGGTAGATTACTGCTTGTCCATTTCCACAGGGATAATAATCGAAGAATGAGCGGAGAGATGCCATACCGTGGAGAAATCCATTATCTCGGTTGAGGAGAAGTTTGAGGCATTATACATTACAATCTTGTTAGGCACACCATACCTAACCAAGATGTTCTCTTTAATGAAGTTGCACACTACTTGAAGTGGTGCTCTTAGTGGAATAGCTTCCACCCATTTGGTGAAGTAGTCGATGCTTGATTAGCACATGGGTATGTCAGTATTTGGAAAGCGAGGGTTGAGTGCACCGATGAAGTCTAGACCCCACTGTTGGAAAGGTTCTTCAATCACAACTGGTTTGAGAGGCAAGGAAGCCAATTTAGGTCTTCCCACGAAAGTCTGACAGGCCTCACATTTATCCACCCACTTGGTTGCATCTTTGAACAAAGAAGGCCAGTAATACCCTCCACGGAGTATCTTATGAGCTGTGACTGTTGATGAATAGTGCCCTCCACATGCCTGATCATGAAAAGCTGAGAGCAATTTTCTCTGTTGTTCTTTGTCTACACACTTCAGGAATCTTCCATCCAAACCACGCTTAAACAAGGCATTTTCCCACAATACATATTGTGCTGATCTCAACTTAACAGTCCTCTTTTCTTTAGCAGTTAAATGAGAGGGGCATTCCCCGTAGGTGAGAAAATGAGCGATGTCAGCGTACCATTCATCAACTGAACTCAGGAACAGAACAATAGGAAGGTCAGCTTGCTTCTCCAGTAACTCGTGTTGGGTTCCTTCAGCAATGAGCTCGCAAAGACCTTTTCCCCGAACCAGCTTGGTTGGCTTGATATCAAGGTCATATTCCTGGACTTTAGCCACCCAGTTTCCCCTCTTGGATCCAAATTCTTGTTGCGTGAGAATTGACTTTCTGATCGTATCGGGACCAGCACCGTAGAGTGAGAGTTGAGGATATAGAAACGGAACTGCTTGACAGCTTTGACTACTGCAAAGGCATGCTTCTCCATCATGGTGTACTTTAGCTCATGGTTCTTCAGGATATAGCTCATGAAGGCAATTGGTAGCTCATGTTTATCAGGATCCTCACAGGTTAAGGCAGCGGCAGTGCACATGCGTAGCGTAGCAGTAGATAATGAAATCCTTGCTGAAATCAGGGCAGGCCAAAACTGGAGTTTTAGCAATAGCTTTCTTGATACCCTCAAAGGATTCCTTTCCTTCAGAAGACCAACCAAATGCTTGCTTTCCTTTCATCATCTGAGAAATATTCAAAGTCAATTCAGCAAAATCAGGGATGAATCTTCTTAGAAAATTGATCTTACCGAAAAAGGAATGCACGCCCTTTTTACTAGTAGGGAGAGGAATCTGTTGGATGGCTTGAACTCGTTCCGGATCAATCTTGATGCCATCCTTTGAGACAATGTGTCCTAATAGCTTTCCCTCTGTAACACAGAAGACAGATTTTTTAGGATTTAAGGAAATCCCATGCTCTCGGCATCTTTGCAGAACTGCTTCTAAGTGGTCGAAGTGATCCGCTCTTGTCTTTGAGAACACTGTCAGGTCATCAAGGTATATGACTATGCATTTTCCCTTCAAGCTTCAGAAAGCCAGATCCATAGCTCTCTGGAAGGTGGCACCGGCATTAATCAGCCCAAAAGGCATCCTCTTGTAGGCAAAGGTACCCCAAGGAGTTGTGAAGGCTGTCTTATGTTGATCGGCTGTATCAACCTCTACCTGATTGTATCCAGAAAAGCCATCAAGCATAGATAACATCTCAGAGCCTGTTACCGCTTGCAAAACCTGATCCATCATAGGCAGAGGGTAGTTATCTTTCAGAGAGGCCTGATTCAGGTTCCTGAAATCAACACAGATGCGGATCTCTCCATTCTTCTTCCTAACAGGTACAATGTTTGCAATCCAAGTCGAATGGTGAATGGGAAAGATGATTTTAGCCTTTAGCAGTTTCTGAATCTCCTGAAATATGGTGTCAGCTATCTTTGGGTTATACTGCCTCTGCTTCTGCTTGAAAGGCTTGATTCCTGGCTTGAGAGGGATAGAGTGTTGCATTTCTTTTGGCTTGAAGGCTTTTAGATCTTCATAAGAATAAGCAAGCACATCCTTATATTTCCTTAGAAGGTCAATTGCTCTTCTCCTTTCATCTGATGTGCAACACTTCCCGATATTTACCAGCTTCGGGTCATCAGAACTCCCAATATCAATTTTATCATACTCAGCTGATTGCCGAGGTCCAATGGAAGCTTTAGATCTCACGTACCTGTCATGCTTATCAAACAACTCCTCTAAACTCACCAAACCTTTGGGGATCTTGTTTCCTTTGAGCTTAATGCACCCTTCCTGATCAGTTTCTTCTCCTTGGGTGACGGCTTGGTCCGAAGACACGCTCTCACGAGGCAGGTTGTCACTTCCTTCGAAATACAGTTGTTCAAAATTGCCCTTGAGCTCCAGGAAGGAAAGCAAATGCTGGTAAATCGTTGAAGACTTGCAGGTTGTTAGTATTATCGGGGACACTAGGTCGGTGGACCATCTCAATAGTGAATTTATCTGAGAGAATTCGGGATGAGGATCAATAATGACCACTGAGACGGCCGGGGAATCGGCTCTGCTTTGTTCTTTTCTCTGGGAATTGCTTGATGGAGAAGGCATCAAGGAATTCGGTTGAATCCCAAACCTGATTCCGATAATGCTTCAGCCTCCCGTTCTTTACCTGAAACAGGCTTCTGACTTGTTTCACAATCAGCTCTGCATCACCACGAGCCAAAAGATTTTTTACACCTCGTTCTTTGGCCACTTGCAATCCAAGGATGAGAGCCTCATACTCTGCTGTATTGTTAGTGTTCTCGAACTGCAATTTGAATGAAAAGGGGTATAGGCAGCCTTCAGGTGATATTAACAGAACACCGGCTCCAGAACCAGCCGAAGAACAACTGCCGTCAAATTCTAAGATCCAGACACCATTGGGGTCCTTAGGTGATATTTTGCAGGGTCGGATTTCATCAGGGGACAAAATCATGTAATTACCATGGCCTCTGTCCTCATAGAGTATTTGTGCCTTGGGATCATCTGTCTTCTGCACAATGTACTCGGACTGCTTCTCAGGTAGTAGCTTCTTCATTTGTCCATTGACAGGTATGAGAGCGTGTGACCAATCCATTTGAATCTCTCCACCCACATCTTTACAGAAGTTTCTGCTTAGCAACATTCCATAGGAAGGAGGAATGTCTGCTACTAGTATGGTAGCCAAGACCTTCTTTTCAGGTAAAGCAGCAAAAGCCACTTGTGCATCTTTAATCCTTCCCACCAAAGGTACTTCTTTACTTTCCATGGAGTAGCAAGATCCATAAGTACGAGTAAGGGTCAAGCCTAAAGCATGAGCTACTTTGGCGGGCATCACATTATCTGAGGCTCCGGAATCTATGACACAGTTACTGAGCCTGTGGCCAGCTATAAGGAGTGTTACATAGAAAGGCTTGATCTTGTCACCAGGTGAGGTGACAGCAGCTACTAGACTGGGCTGTGGTGTAGAAGGAGGTGTGGGCAAAAGGCCTTTGGAGGTGGTCTTGGAATGGGAATTTACAAATTGAATCATCTTGGCAAAAGCTTTTGGATGGGTTTGGTAATATTCAGCCTCTGAAATTTGAACTTTGGTCCTTTTTAGATGATCTACAATGTCAAAGGATCCAGAGGTGGATGGTCCATCATCATTTGGAATCTTAGGTTTATCAACTCTAGGAGAAAAAGAAGAAGAAACGACTTTGGGGGCAGGATTGGCAGTACTTACCTTTGGTGCAGATGAGGTAGGAATAGGAGATCCTCTTCTGGCAATTACAGGAATAGTTGTAGGCTGCTCTTTGGACTTCTTCAGGGGTTGTGTCACCTTTTCCCTACGATGCGTCATTCCTAGAGTCATGCGGCGAAGGATTCGCTGTTCATATCTGCTACCACTTCATCATAGTCATCTGCATCATCAATGCCTTCAGTGGTAAAGAAATTGACTCGAGATCCCTCGGGTTCTTCCGCCTCATCATCGAATTCCTCCAGGAACTCTTCACAAGCTTCATTATCATCTTCTGGTTCTTCGACCTCGCAAGTTGCATTCACGGGAACTTTGACGGGAGGTCCTTCAAGTGCCAATCTTGTGTGGGGGGCTGGCAAACGGTTTCTGGGTTGAAAATTTCTTCTAGGAACATCTGCATACGGTGCATGCTGAGCTAATTGTTTCTTTATAGCTACCAGATCATTTGCAAGTTTTTGGACTAATGGATCAGTATTGGGTCCAGAAGTGGAAGAGGGAGAAGCAGCAGATTTAGATTTGGGAGGATCTCTCTTCAATTTCCCTGACATGATTAGGTCATCCTCGACACTAACAGCCAGTTCTTGATCCAGTATTAACGTTCCAAGGTTAGCCCTTCTTAGAGCATAACTGACTTTAGGCGTTTGGGCATTCAAAAAGAAACATTTTTGGATTTGATCAACCGGCCGAGTGTTCACGGGGATTTTGTTGATCGGTCTGTTGAACCAGAGCCACAAATTCTCTCATGGGTTCGATGGATCTTTCTTTATTTGAGAAATGCGGGCAAGGAGTGCATGCACATCTTACGCCGGTTTGAAGCGGCTTTGTTGAGTTCTCATGGTATTCCAGTCGATGATGGCACCAGCCGGAAGATGATAGAACGATCGGCGGCATTGTCTGTAGCGTCTCGGCGAGCAGTCTTGCGAGGCGTCTTCATGTTCGACCCCCAAGACTCCACATGCAACTATGAAGGCTGCTGATATGCTCGTCGGGGTGCACTTTGCCGTCGCCTCGAATTTGGGAAGTTCTTTCGGTTACCTCTAGGTAACTCATGCGAAAAGGCGAGTGAGGGCGGAGGCCCGACACGTTGACCCCATGGAACTTGTGCCATTCTTCTTGGAAATACGGTTACGAGGAGGCGTAACACCAGTGAGATTAAAGCTTGTAGATTAGGACTAGCGAGGCTCGAAGGACTTCTTTCTCGAGCAGGTGGAGTGCTCGTTGAGCGAGTTCTTCTATTTGAAGGAAAGGAAAACCTGTTGCTCAAAAGCTGGCGAGAATCTTCGATACCAAGGGCCCTTCTCCCTCGAGTGAAACGCGGAGTCGCCAGATCAAAGAATGATCGAAAAAAAAATATAGTACTGGAATGCGATTTTCCCCAGCGGAGTCGCCAAAAACTGTTGGTTTTCAAATAAGACTTTTAGAAGAGCAACAGTCAGGGGACAAGAAGTCCCTCCTCTTTAATGGGAGAGGTTCCCTTATTGAGACACGAACTTATTTACAAATATACAGAGAGGTCATTTTATGGTTGAACTTGGATACCACGAAAATGTTTTCCACAAAGATCATCGATTCTGAAGCGAGGTGAGGAAGAGAGTGCGAAGATAAGCAGAATAGCAAACGTTTGGAATTATAGATAACAGAATAATTCTTTACGAGTGCGAAGTTGCGGGGAATTTGAAACAAGATTATTTGCATTAACTGAATAAGATCAAAGACACAAAGTTCTTGGCGACCTTTTTCAAATTCATTAATCAAAGACACAAAGTTCTTTCTTGGTCGTGCAAGATCACTGTATTTGCAAAAGCAATCAGCAAGACTAACGAATTAGGTACAAAATAATCTTCACAATACTAAAGGAAAACACAGAGCTACAAAGATTCAGATAGAGAATGAAAAGAAAAGCCCTTTTGTATTGATATGTTCAAGATCTATTTACAATTTCGAGAGTATGCCAAGTTCTTCCTCCTCAAAAATGGCGTGGAAAGGCCATTATATAGCTTGAGTCGGTTACGACTTGTAACCGTTTCTTTTAAATAAAGAATAGTTGAGTATTGCGGTTGCGATACTTAACTAACTAATTACAACGAATACGAAAAGAAAGGAAAGAAGAGGGAAGGGAGAGAGAGGAGGAGCGGTGGCGAGCTCTTTGGGAGGGACCTCTTGTCTTGAGAATCCGCTGCTGAACTTCTTGATGACTCGGCTATATCTACGCCACGAGGGGTGATGTGTTAGTTGCGGTGAGTCAAAATCCCGAGGCATTTCTCCATCTCTTTATCAAACTCGCGTGAGTATGATAGTCTTTGTTTGCTTCTTGATGGCGGTGGAGAGAACAAATTTCTTTTATCTTGTCTTTAGAGATGGAGTCTTCCTTGAAAAGATTATCTTTGACAAAAGCTACGGGCGAGCTTTGATTTCTTGCGAGGATGAGGAATGCGAGTTTTCATCTGAAGATGACAATGCATATCTTTGAAAGCAGCGAAGTGCTTAGCGTCTTGAAAGCTTCTCCCTTTTGCGGCTATTCTTCATTTCTCCTCTGACTTCTTCAGGACTACGATTTTCCACTCTACTGCTGCTGTAGACCCAGGATTTTGATAGATTATCTTGGCATCATCGAAAATCTTATTCGCGGCAAGATGTTCTCATCATGTCTGTCCCATGAGGCGAAGGTCTGATCTGCAAGCTGCCCCAAAGTTTAAGCTCCTTATTCATAACCTCGATGGTAGAGGATAGTTTATGTTCTGACTTGTCTACCTTTCCATGTAGCTTAAAAGCTTCGTCGATGAAGTTTAGCCGGCAACAAGCATGTCATCCACCATGGCCGGTAGCTCTACCATAGACAGAATACTTGTGCATCTCTTTAATTTCTTGCACTTCATCTTGGCTTAGAATTACGGGAGGGTAGAGCGGTCGAGGGTGGGGTCTAAAACTTTGTCCTTAGACAAGAGTGACTTGATAAAACTAGTGAGAACTTGGGCTTGTTCTTCCAAATTTACATTGATAAATCTCTTTGCCCTTTCTCCACCCTTCGATGACTCGGTATTTGTTTCTGGAGGTTATGAATCTCACCTTCGAGGAGTAGACTCTCCCATAGGGATCCTTGAGAGTTCAAGTCGGATGTCGGCAACTCGATTCCGATTTGTCTTGTGGGCTTAGCGATCTCCGGAATTGCTGACCTCGAGCATCGACACAATCACCACGGAAGTAGTTACGGCTTTCTTGGCACGAGAAGGAGTGGTGCCCAACAAGGTGCTCTTCTGACATCAAAATTTGGTCCCAAGCTTTGAAAGGAGGATTTTCTCTTCCTTTTATCAACCGAGAGGTTGCACCCAAGCAAAAGAGGAAGAAGAATCTGCTGGGAGAGGCAAGGGGACCAAGAGATAGGAGCTCATGATACTCAAGTGCGTGTGCATTTCTTGACTCAAAAGTGAGATGCGGGCGAGAACACTTTGGAGGTAATGGCGGCAGAAGAATCAGTAGTACCTGGAAGTTCGGTGCTCTGGACTTCTTTATCTTTATCTGCTGGATTTTCAGGAACACTTGTAGGAATTGGCACCTCACTGTCTTCACTTTCACTTTGAGAGCGATGATGTTCTGCGGCCCCATAGGCAACTCTGCTGTTTTCTTGGAGGGTCATCCTCTGCGAGGCTCCTTCTTTACCTCTTTGAGTTTCTTCTTGTATACTTGGGTAGATGGAGAAGGAGTAGATCCTACAAGTCCCTGAGCTATTGAGGCAGGAGGGGTTTTCACTGGTGTCCCAGACTCTGGAATTGATGCTTCCCTTATGGGTGTCGAATCATCTTTGGAGCTGGATTCTCCTGAGTGCCTCTTGAATTCTCGGATCTTCTTGCCCGGGCAGGACCCTAGTTACGATCAAGGCCCAGGGCAATAATCTCGGCCAGATCATCTCTTTCTTTTGTTCCAATCCGAGGTCCTCAGGAGAGGATGTGCTTAATCACATTTTCGTATTCATACGAATATAGCTCAAATTGTCATCTGGAGACCTTGGGAACTGAGTACAGTGAGTTCTTGGATCAATTGCGGGGAGAACACTGCCTGATGCCTTCTTACGGCAAAATCATGCACTTTGATCGGCCCAGTAGTCCTCTGTATCTGCCCTGTGATGATAGACTATCTTGATGTTCCTTTCAATGAACTTCTTCAAGTCAAAACAGGTTCTTGGCTTGAAGAAATGAACAGTGATAGGGACCAGGGCTCTGTCTACGTTCTGAGCATCCAGGGCCGTTTTACATGTGTAGTTTCCCAGAGAGATGGGAAAATGTAAGCCAGAAATCTTCTTGTCTCTGCAAGTTCTGTGCAACTTGTCCAGTTGCCTGCATATCTCGATCAAGGCCATTTTGTCGTTGCAGAACATGGGAAGCCGCGAGAGGAGTGTTCTCATAGCAACAAGCTTTGATATAAGAGAATTTCTGGCCCGAATGAAATAGGCTCCATATTGTGATATCGGAGTTCATAGCTTCGTCGAAAACCTCTGGCGAGTGTCACCTTGAGCAATCGACCATGTACATGGTGAAGGCATCATTGACCCATACGAAATTCCGATTCTTTGGTCTCTAGGGTGAAGCTGCGGGCAATAGGCGTACACTGGATCGTCTTTGTGCGCATCGATGTAGGAAAAGCCAAACCATTGCCGTGACGCTGCTAGGGTATACATCAGATACGAAGTCATGAAGAACTTCTTTGTTTGTCGCACATTGGATAATTGCTCGGCCAAATTCATGCTTATGATTTCTGCCCAATTGATGTTTTGCGTTCCCTCGCACACCATCTTTGATGGCGGGCACATCGAGAAATGAAACTCATTGGTTGAGGCAAACCCATAACCCGAGCCGAGCAGCGGATTATAAAATCGACAATTCTTCATTGAAATCCGCCTTAGGAAGAGGGTTTTGGTGAGACAGAAGCTCCTTTCCTAGGGTTCTTCAAGCAAGACCTCGCCACTCGAGCTTTATATTTATCTTTGTCTTGGTCGAACATGGCTGTGCTTGATCACGAGAGGCGACTATGGCATTGTCCATCTCCGGAATCCTCGAGAGCAGCTCGATGGCGGCGGCGTCTAGCAGCGATGAGTTCCCCATGTACATTTGTCAATTCGCTCAGTCGGGGTCGAAGTGAGCTCGCGTGAAATACCGTATCGGCCTGCTTGCCTTTGAGATAGGAAACCTCGCGAAAGCCAAACCGCTATCATTAATCATCGTGCCATCGGCGTAGGGTTTCACATCTGTCATTCTTGACCAAAAGTCGCGAAGTCGAGATGCGGGCTTCACTTGTCTCGATATTGCTAGCAGCGGACTCGAGTGGAGAAATTTGCTCTGTCCTGAAACTTGATCTTCATATTGATAGATTCGGAGGCTGCGACCCGGACTGGAAGGAATTTTGCAAAGGGAACTAGGTTGCAAGGGTTTGAGCAAATGATAGCAAGAAAGCAATGTGAAAAATGCGAAGGTGGTATGCTTGGTTATATAGCCGTTTGAGGAGCGGAATGAATTTAATGCGCATTGAATACACCACCACCAATTTGAAAGAGCGTCATATTCGGAATGAGCGGGAAAAGCTAAGTATGAACATACTTGGTACGCTTGGAACAGGTGAGACGCGAATGCGCGAAACACGCGGCTCGGGCGAAATGGAGAGAGAATGCACAAAAGCTTTTGGAACAATTGGGATGAAAATGCGCGAGGTACGCGGTTCAGGCATTTCGGCCGAAATTGGAACAGCAGGCCCATTTGGACTTGGGGACTTTTGGAACAGAAAATTCCGGAGTACGCGACTAGGAAGTTTCGGCCGAAAATGGGAAAGCTCGCACAAAAGTTGTGGGACGAAAATGCGCGAAGTACGCGATTCGGGAGTTTCGGCCGAAAATGGGAAAGCTCGCACAAAAGTTTTGGGACACTTGGGACAAAAAGTTCCGACGGGCCCGAGAATGGGACAGTTTCGGGGATTTCGGCCGATCGGGGAACAACTTGCACTTTCGTACTTGGGACAGGTGGGACAGAAAGTCCCGACAGACCCGAAATACTTACAAAATGACCCAAAACTTAGATTCTTTCGACTTCACAACCTGGGTATCTCAGAAAAAGCACTTAGACTCAAAATTTTCAAAATTTGTCCTTGTTAGAGATAATGAAAACTAAATTTTTCCCCTTCTTATTTTCTTTATTATTGTCTTTTGCCTTAGAATTTTCTTAGCTTGATGAATTCTATTTGATATATTCATGGACCACTATGTTATTCTTCTCTAGAATGTGAGTAAGGTGGTCAATCTACTTCTTCATACACTTGTGTTCATCATGCCCAAGTTTCTTACAATAGACACACTTCACCCTTTCCTTCTTAGGTTTAGCTTTAGAGGAAGTGGGTTCAGTGTTGGTTTTTGGTTGGGATGGTTTTTATCATTTTTCTATCCTTGATCCTTTTTCTTATTTCTTCTCCTTGTTGTTAGAATCCTTAGGTTTCCCATTCCCGTAATCAAGGCATGTGATTTAGAATACTTCAATGTTCCCATCTGTATCAACTTGTCTTGTTCCCTAGTTAACTGACCAACAAACACATCAAAATAATTCATCTTCCATGTTACTCCAAGTGCATATTTGGTGGCATGAAAGGTGGAGATAAAAATATGAGTATTTTGGACCTAGTTTTGAAAGGATATAAGGATAAGTTGTGAGTCCTTTTCAATTCCACATCCCTTTAACTACAATCTTATTGATTTGAAATTTGTGAAGAAATCCTGAAGTGTGTCAAAATTGTTAGGGCTTAGGATAATAAGCTCATTTTCTAGTTCATGCCCTCTCATTTCATTTGTTTTCCCAAATAGGCTTTCCAATATGGTCCAAAATTCATTATGAGATTTGGAATATTCAACATGAAAGAGAATACCTAGAGACACATATAAACACAGTAATCTAAAGGCTTCATCACAAGAATTGTACCATTTCACTTTCTCTACATAAGGAGTTGGTTTTGTTTCAAGCCCCATTGTTATTCGATGTAGTCCCTTACCCCTCAGAATGAATTGAATTTTAGACTTCCATTCATGATAGTTAAAGGGTGTGAGTGGATTTATATAACTTATTTCCATTTTTAAGAAGAAAAATAAGTGCAAAAGGTAGAATGTAAATTAAAATGTAGAAAAACACAACACAATACACCCCAAAACTTATTGAGGTTCAATTTTACAAGGAATGATAATACCTCCAATGCATAGAGCTCATAAAAACTTGCACTTTTATAAAATGGTACCTCAAAAGGAGATGTCTGCTGAAAGTTATAGAAAATTATATTTTTGACCCTGTTAAACACCTTAGAAAACATAAAATTAACTAAGTCGGAGTTTTCAAATTGGTTAACACCATAGACACCCTAAAATGCACTAACTTGAAGTTTTTATATTTCTTGATACCTTAGAAAAACTAAAATGGTCTTGGTCATGGTTTTGGACTTGTTTAACACATGTGAAATCCTAAAATGCACTTTGTTAGGTTTTTGGACTTTCTTAACACATTGAAAAACCTGAAATGGTCTTGGCCGTGGTTTTGGAGTGTGCATGCAAGTTATTGGAACCCAAGTTTTACTAAGCATGTGTAGAAACTCAAATCTTAATTAGCATTTGTTGGAACCTAAAATTGGGTGAGCATGTGTTGGAACTGTAACTTATTGAAAATGTGTTAGAACCTAAATATTTTTAGAATGTTTCAAACCACAGAAGCTTCTTGAGCATGCACAAAATTCTAAAATACACTATGTTGACCAGGGGTCAAGGGTTTGACCACAATTTACAAGTTTCATTTTGAAGTGTTGAGATGTTCTAAAGCCTCAAAATCCAAAACACTAGGTGTTGACCTAGGTTCGAGAGGTTTGATTGTAGATTGTAAAATGTGTTGAAATGTCAAGATGTGTCAAAGCCCCAAAAACCTGAAACACTTGGTGTTAACCAAGGTTAAGAGGTTAAATTGCAGATTGAAAAATGTGTTGAAATGTTGAGATGTCTTAAAGTCCCAAAACCTAAAACACTATGCATTAATGGGGGCTCATAGGTTTGACTATATATTACAAAATGTGTTGAAATGATGATATGTCCTAAACTCCCAAAAACTTGAAACATTGGTTTAAGATTTTTCACTTGTCAAGATTCAAAAACCGATAAACTATGTCATAGTTTATCACTTTTTAACACCCTGTAAATCAAGAAATACACACAAATGGAAAGAAAATTATAGGGAACACCCTAGATCATAAAAAAAAACCCTAAACTTTTTGTTTTTCCAAACCCCTCAATAAAAACTTCACACAATATTATTAAATGGGAAAATATATTTACACATACACTTTATCAAATTAAAAAACTTGAATAATACCACAACTAATGAAAATGAACATGTGTTTTTTCAATAAGGATATGATACTATATCAAATTTTCTTCCAGAATAACTTATAAAGAATGTCTACACACATTTAATTTCACTAATTCTAAGAATTATCCGACAAGTAAGGCAAATATGAAATTAACTTACAAACACAAGAATTAGTGTAAAATATGTAACCTCACATTAACTCAAGTGGTGTGTACAAATAAGAGAATGATAAGTAACTCCCTCATAAGAATATCAATCATGACTCCAAGAAGGAGGAGTTACATCCTTAGGATAGTTGATCAAATGCAACTCATGTGACACACTATGACAGCCTATGACAAGTAATGTAACTCCTATGACATAATTGACACCTAAGCAAGATGAGTCACCATGTGTAGGAAATATATCAAGTAAATAAATGAATATAAAGAAAAGAATTTCCTACACCAACGCTCTTGTTCTGTATCATGTTCTAAATTAATTCATTTGTATCTAAGACAATATAAAAATCCTTTATATAATTGATAGAATATGATAAATATGAAACATACCTAAGAATGTACTCCTTATCTAAAAAATTTTGTTGTGGTCATGATTGTACCATGGTCTTGACTATCCTACATGGTTTTGACATACTTGTATTCTACCACATTTTAGTATTTGTTACTTTTTTCCGAGGATATTAGCCTTGTAAAAAATTGCTCCTATATTCTATATTTTGTCTATAATCGTAGAAGTTGTCCGATGAATACCCCTCTTTTGAGGTGCATATGATAAATCATTTGAGCATACAAATAAAATATTAAATGTGTACTGATATGTAATAAGTATAATAATCTATGTAGAATCACATAAATTGTTATAATAATGGCCATTGTTGGGAACCTATACCTAAAAAGGTGGTTTCACATGGTGGAAACCATGACATGTAAAGAAATAAATATGCACCACACAACGAGAAAGAATACATGTGTAAAGAAATAAATATAGCACAGAGAAAAATGTTATTCATGTCATAAGCTATAGTATTAGCATAGAAACATCAAAGTAGAAAACAAAATGTTATAAACCAGAGTAGTAAGAGCATGGCGGTAGAAACAATTGTGTAGAGACAAGTAAGCAATAGTGTATAGAATTATAATCATATGTAGGCATAGAGCTGCAAGCATGGGACACCCATATTGTCACAAAATAATCACAATATAAGGCACAATGTGCCACATACATAGAAACAAGGGAATACACACAAGATAGGTATAAAGCCACAAACATGGCACACACATAGTGTCATAATACAATCAAGACACTCGTGTCATATGAATAAAACCATGATAAAAAAGTTATGAAGAAACAAAATCAAGTCAAATAACACATTTATCAATCAAGTAATTTTTATAAACAAGTAATGACAATAGTATATGAAGTAAGTATAAAAATAGATTTAGTAAAAATAGAGATAACAAGATAGGTTAGAGTTCCACAAAACATGTGTGTTAGTCCTATTAGCTCAAAATATAGTAATAAGAAATATGTATAAAAATTTCAAATAATGAAGGTGTAAAGTGACCTATAATGAAACCGATTAAGCTAAATATGAAATATTATGCCTAATCTAAATGTAAAATTACAAGTAAATAAACGATAAATTAAGTATAGCAATTACACTCAATAAACTAAGCAATAAATAATGACACCCTAATTGTAAAGAGAAGGTAAAAAGGCTTATCGATTCATAGAGTTATAGAGAGTGCATGAGTTGGAAAAGTGGAAAAATGAAGAACTCGACCACCGCATTAGAACTCAAAAATACAAAACAGGAGGACCAAGGCTGGGATGGGGTGAAAGGATAGGGGCACCCATGGGTGCCCTAGGCCTGTTTCTAGGTGTCCGGGTCTAAGGAATCGCTCGAAAACCTCCTCG
The DNA here is from genome assembly GCA_018340775.1 of Taxus wallichiana var. yunnanensis. NCBI lineage: Eukaryota > Viridiplantae > Streptophyta > Pinopsida > Cupressales > Taxaceae > Taxus > Taxus wallichiana. The sequence goes on along the minus strand of CM031243.1, from coordinate 27,274,760 downwards.
AGGTATCACAAGGTGTTTTCCTTTAGTCACCTTTGATTGCTCCGAGGTCGCACCAAGATCTCCAAGGTTGCTAGAAACCTGCAATAAAGAATGAACCTGCAAAACCCTCAAATAGACATCAAATCCCAAAAAAGAAAGATGTAGAATGAGGGGTTGGATTGTCCTCAGCTATCACAATGGTGAACTTACGACTGAGCGTTGCACTACATCTTAGACCCAATGTAGTTTTGTGTGTGTGCAGAATTGTTCCCTAGGCTTGTCTTGTTACATCGCACATGGGTAGTGAGAAAGTAGCTAGATATAGAATGTAGTAAATGTGTGCATTGAATAGAATGAACTTCCTTCATATAAAGTGTGATGCAGAAACCAGCCCTTATGTCCCTTGTGATGGATCTATATGGATGCAATAGAGCTCGGTGATGCCTTGATGGATACAACCTTAGGTGGTGATAGCTAATACTTAGTGCTTGGTCCCTTATTATGATCACATAACTTTATATTTATATGATTCCTTTACTTGAATTCTGTAATTAACCCCAAAAATTTTGACTACCAAAAAAATAAGATGCTCAAACGGATAGAAAGGACCAAAAACGTGAGAGTAAACTACAAAGGGGATAGGAGTGCACAGAGGGGATGAGGGTGCTAGGCATTGGCATCATGTCGGGAACTAGTGTCCAAGATGACAAGTGTTAAATAGTAGAAAGATAAAATGATCAAGTAAGAGTGTTAGAATGAAAGAAGCAAAGTAAAGAAAAGAAAGGTGGCCAAAGACATGGGTGGATTAGTAATTTTCTTACATATGAATAGTATTATGTGATCATGACTATATAATTACCCAAAGTTTGTGATTTTGTGTCTATAGAAAGAAAAACACTTGTATAGTGTGGGGGATGCCCCCAAAGAGTAGTGTAAGGAACCATTATATCCCTTATCAATGTGTATCATCTTGTGTATGTATTGCCTCAAGCTCGTATTCCACATGAATACATGTGTGTAAAGATTGTATATGTTATCTATCAAAAAAATGTGACAAACAACATATATAAATTAACAAGCTAGCCAATCAAACCATAAGCATGTCTTGGTTTTGTATTTTTGCACATATTTGCATGTTTTTGTATTATGTGATTATTTGAAAGTTTTTGAACCATTTTTAAAAATAACTATGTACAGGAAAGGGAATGACACAAGAGCTACCTAATAAGAGCCTCATGAAGAGGCATAAATCACTTTGAGGGTGATGGGGTGCATTGCCTAAGAAATTTAGAAAATACGAATGGTACTCATGTATGATCTAAATAAAATCCATGACATGTGTCTTAAGAGAGCTATGGTAGGAAGACCCATGATGAGTAGTATGCGTAGAGAGGGACCGATTCAAATGCCTAGGAGAAGGTTTCATTTGAGTAGAATAGTATGTTTTCTAGGTGATTTAACAAAAGTATGGGGAAAATGTGTCTTGTGAGAAGTAGTATGTGACTTGCTAAGAGTGGCATGTGAAGTAGAAGGCCTTTGCATAGATACACTAAAGGGAATGCCATCTTAGGCATAATATGAGAATCATAAGATGGAGGTGTAGATGTGTAGTCATGAAATCACACACTTTCTACTTACATCATGCCTCTAAGTATTTCATTATATACATGATTCCTAAGCAAGAAGACTAGACATTAACAATGCTTATTTTATTCTTTCATTGCTTTTATCTTTCCCACACTCTTGTTATTTACTTTTCTGGAATGACCACTTTACTTTTGGTTATTAAATGAAATATGACCCAGATTTGTATTGACCATTATATCTTCTAGGCATCCTAGACACTATTTCCCATTAGGTACATGATCGCCCTGCACACTATTGTCCCCCTTAGGCACTTTTGTCTGTTTCCCTCCTCTACTTGATTTATAATTTCCATATCGGTTGGCCTCTTTTCTAGAGTCTCTTTTATCACTTGGTCGACTTTTTAGTTATTAATGATGAAATTCAAATAATGGAATCATATATATGCATGACTTACTTACCATTATTAAAGGGTAGGACATTTTGGGCTATCACTCTATATCTACCATCTACAAGACAAAAACTCAAGGATTACATTTTAGGATGCATTATTCACTACATAGGAGGGCTTATTCAGAATTCCATTTTAACATTCATCTTGGGGGAGGTATTTGTAGCATGTCTTTGTGCCACTAGCATAAGGTAAACCTAGCTTTAAGGGACATGATTCTAATCACACACACACATAATAACTACATAGAGTATAAAATATAGTGTAGCACTCGATGAAAATCACATTTGGGTGGTTGTTGAGGTTAGTCCGACTTAAGCATGTGCATTATTTATTTCATCTAATGTTTTTTTGATCTTTTTGTAGGTATCTATGTTTTGTTTTACAATTACAAGTGTGATACAAGTAACCCTACAATGAAATTTATGTGACACATAGTGAAAGGAAAAAACTAAGTTCATACCCTAAAAAGACCGGGAGCGAGTTTTTATTAGGGACAATAACGCCCTAATAGGACACTAGCACCTAAGGCGGTCTTGTCCTACTATGGAAACTCTTTTCTAAAGAATTCTCACATCCTATTTTCCATAAATAGCTCACATAGTCCAAATCCAGCTTGTTTCAGTCATCTTCCAAACCTAGAAATAACCCAAATCTCCGATACAACCTAAATCATTCTCATTTTCCTATCTTGTATACTTATATGTACGTTGCATACTAGATATTTTTGTTATTGTTATATTCATTTGATTTGATTCCTCTAATAAGGATTTAAATTTCTTTAAATGAATATATGCTAGTACTAGGAATATTCACTATATATTTCGGGTCATACTACTTACTTCCTTAAAGGATCCTTGAATGGAATACCCCTAACCATAACCACTTGATTATTATGAATGAACTTAACACAATGATATAAAACATAAGGTATAGATACAAAGGTGTGAATCCAAGAGTAACCTAGACTCATGTTACATGAGCTAAAATAAGATGCCAGCAATAATGTGAGATCAAAAGTAGTAGAGTGGACTATAAAAGGGATGAAAACATGTGATGTGTGTGTCTTAGGATCAAATATTGCATGATTCTTAGTATATCCGAGAGAATGTAATAACTTAAAAGTGCACATATTATAGGGAGTAGTATGGACATCAAAAACATTTTGTACAAGATGTTGATTAAAATTGGTAGTAATATAGAGTGTATTCAAAAAAATATTTTCCATATCAATATTTTCAAAAGTAATAGCTAGAGAGGAAAGCATGTTGGTGTGAGTACCATTCATAGCATCAAATGTGTGATCACAAAAGGTCTACATGGTATAACATAGTAATAATTTTGGAATGCAAAGGTAGATTTAGAAATATCATGTTCTAGAAGTGGATCACTAAATATTTTGAGCTTTGCATTGTCATTAGTAGGCTTAAGTTAAAGTGGACCCTCATAATCAATAGCACTAGCATCAAGGAGGTTTTAGATAATGTGACAAAGGTTAATGTAACTATTAATGGAGGTACCAATACATCAATGATAGTTATAATGGGAATTAACATCAAATATTTAACCATGATGTGTGTGTGTATCGACCTCAAGTAGTAGAGGGAGACATACAACATTACACTCAAGTAATTTATTTTTGTCAAGAGGGTTGTAATTGTAGCTTTTTAAGATGAGATACAATATTAACATTGGTTATAGCTTTATATTTTTTATCACTATGTTTGTTCTTAAATATGGTCTTACTTTTAAACTTGTGATTAGATGTGCTATATGTATTAGAATCATACTTGATTTTGTTCATGTTTAGAAGTGCATCTTCACATTCTTTCAAAGTAAGGCATAGATGATCAAATAAATTTAACTTGTTGTAAATAACTTATTCTTAGAAAGGGACAAGAAGAATCTTTGTAAAAAGATATTTTAATTCAATATTATCTAATATATTGTTCATCTTAGTAATCATGGTTGTATATCATAGAACATAATCACGATGATCTCATCATAACCTTGTCACATTTTTTATCCATTTTAGCTTAAGATACGTTGGCTTAACTATTGTGAAAATTATGCAAGAAATGATTTTCCAAAGGAGTGAAATTCTAAACATAATGCATGGATAGATCATAAAACCATTATAACGCAAAATATTTGAGACTCGAGGTAAGAGCTTGGTAAGTGTAGACACTCAAATTTAGTAATTATACTCTTTGACACTATTAGTCTTGACATTTCTCTCTTTCTCAAACAAGTGCACTTTACCCACTCTCATCCGATACATATCTAGGTCTCTTTTCTAGCTTTGTTTGATCATACACACTCATCTATTGACAATTTATTAGAATCTAATGAATGAAATCCATTTAGAAACTCCATTTTTCAACTCCAAAACTTCACACTTTAGATTATACCTCTAGGGTCGAAAACGTACAGTATGGGTATAAACATTGATATAGTCCTGACACTAGTGTATGGTTATGACCTTTCTCACTTTGGTCCCAAAATTTCAATTGCACATTATGCTTTGGGTCACTTCTCCTTAGTTGGCCTTTATAAATTAAATCACCTTTACAATCATATATAAGCAATTAAATATCACCTCATTTAGTACCTAGCAACTCTTATGTACTCCTATTTCAAAAGCTAACACAAAAGACACCCAAATCTTCCTACACTCTACAAATTCATTAGGCCAACAACATCTACAATTCCAAAGCTTCCCACTATCTAGGGATTGTTTCCCACATTTTCAAGAACTCAAAGTCACTCACTCAAGTAGATTGGAAAGAGAGACTCAAGTCAATATTTTTCAAAGGAAGGATGTCAAATTTGATTGCACTACAACTAGATATCAAATGTTATATGTAGAATGGTGTGTGGTTTGAGGTATCTTTGGAGTAGTGCCAACATTGGTGGTGCATGGGGGTGGATACAATGAAATAGATGTTTATTTTGTAGGACATCTTATCCATAGTTATGGTTTGAAATATTAGGAAGAGAACTCAGAGGCCCTTGTAGTGTAATTGATAGTTAGTGAAAGAAAGTGACAAAGAAATTTTGACAAATGAAAAACCTAGAAAGTCACAAACCACAGTTTTGAGTAAGTGTAAAATCATATAAATAGGTCAATACTTTATAAACATTCCTACCCCTATTATATGGTCCTACCACAAGTAATTTCAAGTTACAATCTTAGTTGTGAAGCACTCTCAGGTCTAGATACCCATATTTCATCATTTAGATTGCCCAGATTTTCCCCGTAATCACCTATAATTATCTAAGTGCACTTAATCACATGTATTTGTGAGTTTATATTGCATCGTGTACATTTTTTGTGAGTATTAATTCATTATTCTAATATTAAATGGTTAATGTTGGAAGTTAATTAGTCAAAATAACCCCTTTTAGTTCCTATTTCATTCCTTGTTTGATTATAGTGTAAAAACCCTAATCAAACTTAAAAAGGGTGAAAACATTAAGTAATATATCATTTGAATAATAGTTTAATAAGGAAATATGAAATGTATGAAGTTGTTCTCCGAGATCAACCTTATCATCATAGATAGGAAGCAATTGAGTAGAACTCACAACATGAGAAGAAGTAAATGCACCTTGTTGCAATTATAGGATTTGAGCTTGCATGGTATGAATAAGGGATTATAAGGCCTCCATGTTGGAATAATAATCATGTGAGGTAATATGAGTATAAATAGGATATGTAGGAATATTAGTGTTCATCGGGATAGATATAGTAATAATGTGAAGTAGAGGATTGGATACCCCTGGGAAATTGGTACTATAGATGTAAGAATGTTTGATGTATGTGTTTTTATCTTGAGCTCTTATTCAATATCATGACTCGGAGAGAAACCTACATAGGATCATATCAAGTGGATCATCCATAATTTTAAACTTTTTCAGTCACCATTTTTCTATCATTAGCTAGCAACATGGTTTGGAGTTGTTAGTAGAAATTCCAAAGACGGTACAAATGGTCTAGAGTTTGTACAAATGATCTATATCTAGTCATACAAATCATCGGAGTTGGTACAAATGGTCCTGGAGCTGGCCATATAAATAGTTTGATCTTGTACAAATGGTCTTGATCTAGAAAATGGGAGCCATGTTGATCCTTATTGAGTCATATTTAATGTTTCAAACGCTTTAATATCAAATAATGGTGCCTCCAAATTCATAGTAACTCACTTTTGGCAATGTTGATATTTACAAGTTGTAAGGAGGTTTCATAGGAAGAAAAAAACATTTTTGGACTAATTCTTAGCCTCTCTAGGGCTCATCCAAGTTTATGTAGGTTCTTAAGACCCCCAATATGATATCTTCTAATTTTAGGTCCTAAATCAATCGTCGAGGTATTTTTCAAGAAAGAAAAGTGAAAAATTTCATCTCCAACTACAAGTGAAAATAGGGCAATGAGGAATACTATCATAAAAATCATGCACTTCTAGGGAACCTAATTTTTTACACATGATCTTAAGCTGCCAAGGAATTTTTCTACCAATTTTAGGAGCCGAGGACGAGGTCGTCTTGGGCATAAAAATCACAATGGAGTGTAGGATAGTTAGTGTCTCAACTTTGGGAAGATTTCAAACTATCATAAAAATTTCAATCTTCTTAGCCTCTCCAAATATCCTCCAAGTTGTTGTAGTATCTTCAAACCCCCAAGGTGGTATCTTCAAATTTTCATATCCGTGCTCATTTTTCTTTGACCTTAAACATTTGTCAAAATTCAAAAATACAAGGAAGAAAATTGTGCAGTGTGATGATATTTAAATACTCACAACTTTTGATCCAAGTCACATAACAAGACAAAAATTATATTGTCGGAAATTTCTCAAATAGTAATACATGTTAAAAGAAATTTGGGTTCACATTAAAGGGAATTTATGGGTTGAAAAAGTAAAAACAAACCCATGGTTGTTTTTAGATATGGGCTCTATAAAAATATTTGATACCCCTATTGGGTCTATACACTTAAATGTTAGGAGGTCCTTGGTGGTTGGAGAGGTGGGTGGATCTCTTAAAGGAATTTTTATTCTTCCCCTTCTCCTTGTTAGAAGCACAATTAACGTAGAGGGGGTGAATCAATCCTTATAAAATTTCAAATTAAATTTCAGATCTGAAACTCAAAATACCATAAGCATTCAAACACAATAACCACTTATTCAAATTTAAGAGTGTGCACACCATAAACCATCATCAAAGCATGTAACCATGAAAACAAGGAAACACCATAAGAACACAAGATATAAGTGGGAAACCCTCAAGGGGAAGAAAACCCACTGAAAAACTATCTTATATTGATATGTTTCTAAATTTTTGAGATACCAACCCCACAAGGAGCACCAACCCCTAGTTTAGTAGAGCACCAACCCTACAAGGAACACCAACCCTTATTTTTGTGAAGCACTAACTCCACAAGGAGGCTAAAACCCCCAAGATGATCAAGAATCCACTCAACCACCTTATGATGTGTATATCTCTGATTTTTTCCTGCCACAATTGATGGAGATCCAATATTCATCTCGCACTTCTTCACTCAAACCCTAAGTGATCAATCTTCACAAAACAAGCTCTTCAATCACTCCAAAATCATCAAACCATTTCTCTCATGTTCTATGATTTTTCTCAACCTGAAACACACTTTAATCATACTCAATTCATTCTCTAAAACCTATAAATAACATCCACCTAGGTCACCCCACCTTGCACACACTTCACTAGTTCACAAAAGCACCAAAAACATGTTTTTTTATATGCTTCTCCACCTTTCTAACCTCAATATGTCGGTCCCCCTTGATTAATTAGACCCACACACCTCTATAACATTCATAAATTTTAATTACAATAGTTACATTTGACCCATATAGGTCAGCCTAGCTAAAACCCCCATTACATATGCCAAAAATGGCTCAAAACCCCATGGGCACATTCTTAAAAATGGCCTTACATCAAAAGTAAAAATTTTCATGACCCAAAACCCTTTACATATGAGTAATACATCATAAAAATTCAAATATGGTCACAAATTTAATCAACCAATCATATTATTTCATTTACTGGGCCCAGTTCCCTTTACAAACTTCAAAACAATTGTTTCTTACACCCTTCAACACCCTGGAAACTTCATCTGATCACCAAATCACTTCTACTAAACTAAAGAATTCCATATGATAACTCAAAATAAATTTTATAACCTGTATAACACTTCTAAGAAATTTATAATTCATTAAACATCCTTCACTTCAAACCATAACAACATTTGCCTTCATCAGATCAACCTTCCAAAAACTTTGTTTCCAAAGGTTAGCTCATAAAATAAATTATACATGCATTCAAGATCTCCAAATGGATTAATTGGATGAAAAATTAATCCCTATTCACTATCTATGTTATCTAAATCATCACCCAATCCATATCATGCTTCAAAAAACATCAAACTTGCTCCAAAACAGATCTTGTCTGAACTACCAAAAACCTTATTACTGAAATAATGCATTGGAAACACTATAAAATCACATAATAATGATTAAATACATATATCACTGGAAATATATATTAATATAATTTCCAACACAACTTAAATCACCTAAAAATTCAACATGTAACTCAAGTTATGGCCAAAACACTAGACCCTACTATTTGAGACCCCAAAACTATCCTTTGACCAGTCAACTTGTTTGGACCTCAAAAAAATAATGAAATTTCATGAAAATTTCCTGAAACCTCCATGAACATCAGTAACACCTCCCAATAATCATGCACCATCAATTTTGTATGCTACTCCTTTGGAAAACCTTGTCCTAAAATCTTCTTCTTAAAGCTGTATTTTAGGTGGGGTCGATTATCATCATGGTCTCAACCATACATTTATGGAAATAATTAGGAGTCATCTACAACATCCAATCATAAATTTTGATGAATCAATCAAAACTGGGTCACAACACTTCACTTTCACATCATTGCTCCCATCTAGGGTTTGACTAGGGTTTTAGGCCTCTTTACCTTCTTAACATTCATTCATAAAAATGTGATGTTTAAATGACATTGTTATTTTTGTGTAACCTTATAATATAACATTATATTCATTCCTTAAATTAAAAATTTCCCATGCAAATCACACTATTCACAATGAGCATCAGTAGTTCAAATTCAAGCTTGATTTTCACTTGTTCTTGACCCTATCTCAAAAAAATAGTCATATATCTGGAAAAATAAACATCATATGGACCTAAATTTTTATGAGATCACTATGACTCATCCCTTTAACATCTCCAATAATCATGATGTCAATTCCATGGCTCAATCTCTTAAGTCACTAAGACTTACCTATGTTTGCAGTCTACATTCTCACTATAACAACTAGGGCCAACTGAAATAGTGTAATAACTGAACATGAGACCTCGAAAATGACCCAAAAATACCTAATATTCAATGATACACCTAATATCATGCATACATGACCTCAAATGTCTCCAATACACTTTTTCATACCTCCAAGCAAGCATACATGCTCCTAATGAGCACTTATAACATGGAGAATCACATGTACCTACACTATTCCACTATTGTGAGTGCTCAAACACCCTCAAATCATGTTATTCATCATGTCAACATGATTCCCAAGAATCTAGGAAGCTCACACTTCTAAGCAAAACCTCTTAGGCACCTGTATGGGCTTTCTAGAGCAAGCAAGCATCACTAAATACCACCTGTAGCAGCTGATAAACATATTAACCATAATGTTAGAATCACAAAAAACATCATGACATCATTCTACAACATTCACTTTATCATTAATGTGGTTTTACATCAATTAAAACACCTACTCGGACACCATGCCAACACTCCTTTTTCTATATATTGTAAATTAGAGCTCATTGAAGATGGATCTCTCTAAATGTAGGGTTATGTTGCCCTTTTGTGTAGCCAAGTATTATAAGTTACAAACCTCTGATAGAATATTTTGAAATGCATACAAATCATTTCAAGTTATTGTAATATACTATGCATATTAAGTAATAATATGATGTTGAATGTGGTTTGTTTCTACTATGTCTTAGACTATTGTCTCCTTAACTCTCCATTGTTTTCATTACATGTTGTCTATGGACTATATCTATATGGATTCTAATTCACTATGTCATATATGCATGGATTTAATTTGAGGAATTTATATATATTTATTTTGATTGGTATCTTCCCTCTCTTCCTTGCATGGGTCTTTGTTTTTCCTAAGACTTGGGGATAGATCCCCTTTCTTTGGTGTTATCACCATTTTTAGCTTATATTTCCTTTCATACATTCCTCATTCCCATTTTCCCTTGTATATCCATAGCTGATATTAGGAGTAGTTTTAGCATTAGTAATATAAGTATATGAAGTTGGCATTTACAAAGGTTGATCTCATGCAGTAAAGTCCCACATTGAGATGCCATCCCATGTTTCACTGAGGTGTTGATATTAGCTCTGAAAGGTGCAATTTTGGCTATTAACATTTTTGACATGCCCTATAGGACTATTTTGATGATATTTACATATCTTAACTAAAATTGGTGTTTTTATTGGTGATATCAATCCTTTGGAGGCTTTATTTTAACACATCTAGTGACTCTGTTGATCCAACAAACCCATTTCTCTCAATCATATACTAATACCATTCTTCTATTTCCCTCTTTCATGAAGTTGTGCAATCATGACTTCATTCCCTCATTGGGATCCTCATTTTCAATAATAATATCATTCTCAACATGTTCCATTCATCTAAAACCTCCCTAAAAATCATATGCATGAACCTTATTATAGTGATTTAACATGTGCTTCATGCCAAATTAATCCATATACATACCTTACTAACTATGGTGACTTGCACGAAAAACATGGATATGCTTATAATAACAAAGATAACTTCATCTCCAATGATTATTTTCATTTGTGGGTTCAACACACAAAATCAACTAGGAAAATATCGATGATATTTTTTAGAGCATGGAAACTAGGCTCCTGTAATCGAAAACCTTCTCAATGGGTTAGTCCTCCACCAATCTGGTACAACCCTCAACAAAAGCTAGAGGTAATGGATAAGAAGTTAAATAACATGTTATTATTAATTGATGGGATGGAGGCTAATAAATCTATTTTTAAGGAACCTTTTCAATGGGAAACACTTAACCGTTATCATATAACCCCCTTACTCATCCATCTAAATCTATATAATCTCATCCTAAATTCCATGTTCCTAGCTTTCTCTCAGCCCCTCTTGAGAGTTATTCTCCTCCAAAAAGAGATAATATATCTCCTCCACCATTAAAAATCCTCCAAATCATGAAAAATCCCAATCCTTTCCCTCTTTCATATATCCAAACCCATTTTGGGATGATCTTCTTGCCCAAACAATTGATGAATTGTATCTTATGCAACAATCCCAACATCTCCCCATACAAAACCATACAATTGCATTGGATGGTTATAATCAACAGGAGAAGATCGACAATATTTTCTCAAATAATTTGATTTCTGAGATATCAAAGCATGTGATGGTTGATCAAATAGAGCTTCATGAGTATGTGGAGGAAGATTTTAGTCTCATCAGCTTCTTGTATGATGTTGAGCAAGACAATACAACTCAAGCGTTGAAACAAAGGTGTTTTTGGGTAAATTTGTAGAATAAGATAAGTTAGAACATCACATAAACACCCCATGTGTAAATAAAGGGGATGAAAATGGATGCCTACATGGAGAAATGGCCCAACCTCTTTAAGATATTCCTGCTGATTTTCTTTACCAATCTTCAATGGAAGATGTATTAGCTGAGGTTAAAGAACACAAGGTAGAGAAGATAAATCAATTTTTGAAGCTTTGGATGTAGAAGAGATTATTGAAAATGTTTTTTTCTATCTTTTGTAGATGAATATTTTGATCAATCCTTTCCCTCATTCATAGAATCGCACTTGGAGGAAATCCTCAAGGAGAAGAAATTAGACCAAAAATCAAACATAAAGATAAAATTGATTTTCATGTTGAGGAGGATATCATTGAGCTATCAAACTTCATGTTTGAATCTTAGAAGGAGAATGAGGATCCCAATGTTAACTTATATCTATTCATGGGGAGGAAATAAGCTGGAAACTAAGTTATAACAACTTGCAAACCCTCTCCAAAATGAGGAAAATTTGCATGATAGCTCGAGCATGGAGTGGAATGCGTGAGATATGGGAAAATAAAAAGATCATCCTATTAGTTTTAAGAGATAGATGTCCAATCATAAATCTACCTAGATAAGATCCAAGAACATATTTTCCACCAATCATGTTTGCTTGAGAACATAAGGAATATTTTCAAAGTACCAAAGGTTAGCCAATACACCTATACAAACCAAACACGGAACAACTAGAGTTGGTTTTGTTCTTTTTCAGCTAATACTTTGCAAAAACAGGAGTGTGGGCCATATTTTCAATTTCACCACTTGATCTAGTTGCAGAACGATAACATGGTTGCACTTTACAAGGAAGGGAAGTTACTTTTCCTAGCCAGTATATGGCTTTTGAGCTTGCTTTATTTTTATTAGAGTGTGATTAGTTTAGGTTTTAGTTTTTCTAAACAATCATTATGCACACTCTGCATGTTTATTTTTAGATCATGTATGATTTATATTTCGTACATAGTTTTTGTGATCCTCCTTATAGCTATGCACATTTCGGATCATTCACCTTTATGGAAAAATTAGATATTTTGGGGTAGTTTCGGCATAGTATGTGTTCTCTCAAACCTCAAAAGATCAATCTCAAACTAATGCTAATTTCATTTCTTCATGCATATTCAGGGTGATTTTTAAAGTTTGGGATCAATTTCAAGATGTATGCTTGACTCCATACCCAATGGATGCTTTAAGGAAATTGTTTACTTGTACTAGCAAACAGGTGTCCCCCGAGAGGTCACCATAAATGTTATTATCTTGAGCCCTTATCCTATGTCATGGCTCAGAGCAACCTAAATATGATCATATCAAGTGGATCATCTAGAATGTTGACCTTTTTAGTCACCATTGTTTCCATCAATATCTAGTAACATGGTCAGAGCTGCTAGTAAAAATGTTAGAAGCTAGAATAAATGGTCTAGAGTTGGCCATAAAAATGGTCTAGAACTACTTCAAATGGTTTGAAGCTGGAAAAGGGGGCCATATTGATCCTTTTTAATTCATATTTATTTTTCAAAGGCTTTAATATCAAATAATGGTATCTCCAAAGTCATGGCAACTCACTTTTGAAAGGTTAATATTTACAAGTTGTATGGAGGTTTCATAGGTAAAAACAAACCAGTTTTAGACTGTCATAAATATATCAATTTTCCTAGCCCTTAAAAGTATCATCCAAGTTTTTAGGTTCTTAATACCTCTAAGATTATATCGTCAAATTTTTTAGGTCCTAACTCAATCATCTTGGGAATTTTTCAAGCAAGGAAAGTGAAAAGTTGTCATCTCCAACTACAGGTGGAAACAAGGAAGTGAGGAGGATTATCATAAAAATCAAGAACTTCTATGGGGTATAATTTTTTAAACATGATCTTAATATTCCAAGGAATTTTTATACCAATTTTGGGAGTCATTCAAGGTCATCTTGGGTATCAAAATCATGACGGAGTGTAGGACTGGTTGGCATCTCATTTGTGGGTAGTTTTCAAACTTTCATAAAAATTTCAATCTTGCTAGCCTCTCCAAATATCCTCCAAGTTGTAGGATCTTAAAACCCCCATGATGGTATCTTAAAATTTTATATCTGTACTCAATTATCTTTGACCTTAAACACTTGTCAAAAATCAAAGCTGCCAAGAAGAACATTGTGCATGGCGTGATGATCTTTAAATACTCATAGATTTTGATCCAATTCATATAATAATACAAATTATATTGACAGAAAGGTATCAAATATTAATACCGATAAAATTGACTCAAGTGGGCTGAAAAATCAAAAAAAAAAAAAAATCTTGTGGGTGTTCTCAAATCTAGGTTCTATAAAAATTCTCTAATGCCTATGTTGGGTATGTGCACTTAAATGCTAGGAGGTCCTTGGTGGTTAGAGATGTGGTTGGATCTCTTGAAAGAAGGTTTTCTTCTTCCCCTTCTCCTATTTTATATAATGTAACTCATACCTCTTTCTAGAATGCGGGGTTATGTCTCCCTTTTGTGTAGCCAAGTATTCTAAGTTACGGGCCTACGATAAAATATTTTGTAATGCATCCAAATCCTTCCAAGTGAGTGTAATATATTGTTCATATTTATAAGAAATAATATGACATTGAATGTGGATTTTATCTACCCTTTATCTTAGATTAATTTCTCATTTTCTCTCTCTTATTTTCATTTCATGTTTTGTATGGACTATAAATGCAAGGCTTCTAGTTCACTATGTCATATATGTAGAGATTCCAGTTGAGGAAGTTGTAGAGATGTACTATAGATGGTACCTTCCCTCTCATCCTTTCATGAGCCTTTATTTTTTTCCTAATACTTTGGGAGAGATCCCCTTTGTTTGGTGTTATCACCACTTTTTTATCTTGGATTTCCTTTCATGTATTCCTCATTCCCCTTTTCCCTTACAGATATGTAGCCTAGATTAGAAGTATTATTATCATTATTAATATAGGTAGAGGAATTCATACTTCTCTAGAGGGTGATTTCATATATTCAAGTTCCATATTGAGAGATCGTCACATGTTTCACTTTGAGATTTTGAGGCTAGCTCCGGTAAGGGTGTGACTTACGCTAACAATAGTATGTACACTAGATGATGAAGGAGGAGGGGGTATAAAAAGGGGCCTCTCATTAGATTCTTGATCAAAATCAAGTTTAGTATTGAGAAGTATGTATATTATAGCTCAATAAATGAGTTTTTTCACTAATTTGAGCAAAAAAATAGATACCATTTCAAATTTTGCTTATTCTATGTTGTCATATTCATTAGGATCATCATCAAGAGAATGTTCACTAGTGATTTTTATGTCATTTAGAGGCTCCTCATGTTCAATATGATCCAGGACATGAAGGATCATAGAAACATAGGGTGTAGAAGAGTCCATAGGGGTATTCCACTTACAAGTATGAGGAGAAATATTAATGTGTTCAATAGGGTGTTGATTAATTTAATTGTTATGTCAAAAGGGAATAGAGAAAGCATAGGTAAACTAAAACTAATGAAACCCTAGGGATATTAGGGTTTGAGAAATATATTTGATTCAAAATCTAGGTTCACCAAATGTTTACAACCTAATTAAATCTAATGGTATGGAATTGCACAATGATAAAGAGCATGTAAGGGTTTATATAGTGGATTATCTATTGAAATGGGGTAAGAAACACTCAATAACCCCAAAGCTTTGTGAAAAATCCCCTCAATGGACCATATGATAAGAAATGAGAAAGGAATCCTATTTTCATGCATTAACTTGAAGTAAACAAGCAATTTAAACAAATGAAGTTAACCTCTATTCTTGAAAGCTTAAAGTAAATGAACCTAAAAGGATCTAAGTAATCATTTTATGCTTCAAGAGAATGGGATCTCACCATTAATGGCTTCAAGGCCAATGGTTCTTCCCATTTACTCCATGTTATGTGATATAAATGTAAAAGCAAAGCAAATAGCTCAATAAAAACTCCTAATCCTAGCAATAATACTATAGTTTAGGTTAGAGGGAAGAAGTGTTCTTAGAAATGAGAGGGGGGTAGTGGGCTATTTATAGTTTTCCATTTGGGAAATGGGAGGCTTTTTGGTGCATGTGGGACTAAAAGGGAGTCAACAAGTTAATTAGCAAGTCAAAGTAAGATTTGACTAGTTTTAGAGAGAGGTTGATCATGGTTAAGACTAGCTAACCATGTTTAGAGGGTAATTAATCCTATTTAGAGAGAAATTAGGTTTTTGGGAGGGTTCTAAAAGGCCTAATCAATCCAATGAAGTGGATTGATATTCCAGGGAGCTAATAGAGGTGGTAAAGAAGAGGATATTAGCCAAGAAGAGGTTATTATAACCTATTTAATTGACTAATGAGAGGAAAAAGACCATAAAAGTGTCGAAACAAGGGGAATTAGATAGATCTAACTGATGAGGTGTTGTCAACTTGCAGGAAGAGGACTAGTTAGGGAAATATTAGGGATAATGGTGCCTTGATCAAACTATAGGTGTCTACATTTTCCCTCTTTGGGGTGACGTAAGCTACGTCACTTCAAAGAAAGTAGACAAGTACAAATGAGTAGAAAATTTTTTGAAGGGTAGAAGAAAAATTAATATGATGAAGGATTGAAGGATGCCCCCTCGAGTGTTGATGGGTGACGGAGGAACTCGATCGATGATCGAAAATAAAATAGGAGAGAAAGTGAGAAGAAAGGAGATGAGAAAGTAAAAAAGGGATATTGAGCTATCCACAAACCAATTGCTTTATAGAAACAATGCATAATCATCATTTTGCTTAGAATCCTCATCATCGGTCCTTATTAAGATGTAAGCATATGACGGAGGCATAAAATGACATGAAAATCAAAATATGAATAAATTTCCATTGCTAAAAATGGCCAACTCCATGCAACATACATGAATGCAATGTAATACGAGAAATAAACAATCTCACCTAACAGGGAAATAAGTACAATCACACACACTTAAACCAACAACATTCAAGATAGTTACACAAATACTTTGTTATCAAGATGTAGTCCCAAATGTTCTAATAAATGACAAGGGTGAAGGATGATGCCCCAGAAATGTGTATAGTGCAAGGGAAAAGATGGAGGACACTTGGGTCCAAGTGAAAAGCAATGTGCATGACAAAAATAGTACTAGGCAACTGATAGTGCCCCAAAGTACAGATAAGTAAGCAAGCGGTGTAGCTTTTGTAGATGTTTTGAAGATTTAGATGATCCATGAGTCATTGTTTCAAAATATTTGAAAATGTCAGCAAGATATGGGATGAGTGCCATGCGAGAGACACAGATTTCAGCTATAAATGAGTGTTTTACCAATTTTTAGTCCATTTTTGAAGTATTTCAATGTTTTTGGTTTTTTAAATGGTTTTACAATTTTTAAATTTTTGATTGTTGGCAGAATTTGTATAAGAGATCAAAGATCTCCTAAAAATATGCACAACTTCCTAAAGGCAAAGGCAAAGGCATTAGTCAACACATAAAATGCCCTAGCGAGAAGAATTATAAGCCAAAAATAATTATTTTAAAAATAATCATCATGATAGGTGAAAAATAGAGGAAAAATAGAAAAAATGATAAGAAATGATGCACCTAGAATATGTGTAAATCATTCCAGTGTAATGAAGAAGTGACCGCAGGGTGACACTAAGTGCCCCAACGTGTGAAAATGAGTAAAAATAATTATTTTAATAGAAAAATAATCATCTCGGCGGATAGAAGAAGGGCTAGAACGATCATAGCGGAGAAAACATGCCCTAGGGCATGTGGTAGCCTAATATACCCACCCGGGGGGGTAAATCAATCATGATCAATTCATTTCTACCAAATTTCTTGCAAATTTTTTACATGTGAGTGAGAGCGACAACCCTGGAGTGAGATGGCGAGACTACCAAGTAGGAGGAGATGAGTAGATCACATCGAGAGTTCATGTGAGACCCAACGAGATGGACCCTACGTGAGTGGCCTATCCCTCTTGTAAATTACGCATTTAATGCACTTTTTAGGATTTTTAGGCTAGGGTAGAAGAATTTGATATATGTGTATACGTGCATGTGTCGATGATATATACATATACGCATGCATGCGTAAAAAACCAAATGGTACACATGTACATGTATCCGTTAAAAGAATGGATACACGCATGCATATCCATTGGAGGGAAATTAACAAGGGCATGCACATGCACGTTCATAGAAAGGGCCGCGTACGCATCGGGGGGGTAATGGAGGATGCACATACACGGAGACAGCGCATTGGTGTCATATTGGGAATGTATGTGTCATGTGTAGGTGAGAAAAATAGAGGGGCATATACACGAGAGATAGGCATGTGTATGCGCCAGGATGGGCACGTAGGCAATAGAGAAGGAACACACATGTCGAGAGAAGGGAGCAGAACACCCTTTCGGCCAAACGGCCAAGGAGAAAAGAAGAAAACTAGAAGAAAGTGAAATTTTTAGGAAATAAGATGGAAGAATGGTGATTTACCAACAATTTTAGATAGAAGTAGATAGAAATGTCAACTGATACATGTGTGTTTTCTTGTTTGTAGCATATACTACCCATCCTATAGACCCGTGAGTGATATGGTGGCTAGCGATGATAGAGGCCTAGTTCGACGATGATGATAGAGTGATATTGGACAACCTTCTATATGTTATGGGATTGGCTCATGTGGTTGATATGCCCCAGATCACATTAGATCATGGCCTTTTGATAGCTATAGCAGAGTGATGGCACAATGAGAGTCAGTGCTTTTGGCTCCCAACCGGGAGATCATGATTACTCTTGAGGATGTGTGGTGTATTATGCGGGTCCGATCTAGGGTCAGCTTATCTAGTCTATGAGCCACTGGCCTGATATTCAATGGTACATTATAGAGTTGTTTGGTGTCCCGATGATACCACACATGGGATGACCATTAGGCTATCATGGTGTATTGAGGACTTAGAGCTAGACCGAGTGGTGGTTTATATGATGGCCTTTGTCAGTGGAGTCTTACTCCTGACAAGACCAGTGCTTCATTTTTGCTCTGGCCTCCTTGGAGTGATACACGGTTTGGTAGAGGGAGAGACCTACTATTGGGGTCAGTGCATTCTAGCACATCTATACTGGGACCTTCATTTGATTACCTACTACCATCAGAAGATGGTAGGACCAGCCCGCTTGCTTCAGATTTGGGTGTGGGACCATATTGCCATTGGTCACCCCTTAGGTGTTTTGAGAGTTTGGGTACCCGAGGAGCCTTCTACGATGGGTTGGGTCTCGATGGGGGATGATGTGTGGCCATATATGGGGGATGCATATCACTATCACCGTGAGCTTGATGAGTTACAGAGGCTTCCATGGTTTGGAGGCCTTACAAACATTTCTAAAGTGGCCCGAGGATGGTTTAGAGCTCAGTACTACCATAGTGGAGCACTTTATATTAGGCAGCCGCAGCTATATGCGGGAGGTATATAGGGTGGATCGGTGTAGAGGTAGTTTGGGATTACCCAGGATGTTCTAGGCTAGATAGGTGGTATGCTCGTAGGGCCCAGAGAGTATATTGATATGGGTCCACAGATTACCCGGGATAGAGCACGGCCGCTTCCTACATGTGGTACCTACCATGTGGGTGCCACTGAGATAGATTAGAGATCTAAGCACCACACCTAAGTATGCACCATGGTACCATGGTGTGCTTCACATCATTTGACTATTTCTAGTGGTGTATAACACCGGTGTGAGAGCTCCTCCAGTGGGGCCTCCTAGTGGTGACATGAGGGTGGAGCCATTGGTGGTGATGACAGTGATGATGATGATGATGATGGTGGTGGTCTTGACTCACACCAAGTATGTTAGGGGCAAGGGGGATAGGTATCCAACATTATAGCAGAGCCACAAGCAGGACAAGGCCCTGTGCCCTAGGCCGAGATAGATTTCAGGAAACTAACATAGAGTTTCCCCAGTAGGCATTCCAATGGGGATATACACCCCTCTTCAGCAGGTATTTCAGAGCAGGGCCCGCCACCTCATGCTCCAGGGGGTGGTGGTGATGGTGGACAACTGGTTTCCCTTCAACAAGTAGTTATAGGTGGTGATTTTTGTTTAGTTATAGGTGGCTAGAGAGAGGGATGTAGCCAGGGCACAGGTACATGCCCTTATAATAGAGTGAGATTAGGCACACGCTCAGGTATAGATTTTGACATTGGAGAGGATCAAAGCTAGAGCAGCATGCCACCACTAGAGAAGTGATAGTGCCTCATGGAAAAGTCATATTAGTGAGATGGCCACACATGGGGCTCAGATATTGAGCCTTTTACATCAATCTCAGACCCAAGTGTAGATGGTTGTTGCTCAGAGGGACCACGCCCAGCATAGTCATAAGGTTATATCATGTAGAGATCGGGCATGAGCCAGTGTGTAGGTTATTACCATAGATAGAGATAAAGAGGCCACTGCTTCTAGACATGCTCAGAGTTGATGACAAGTGGTAAGTTGATAGTGAGAGAGATGTCACCTACAGAAGCTATTTTTTGGAGACACTGATTTGATATGGGATGCCATGAGATCTGGCGGTGAGGCTCTATACTATAGGACTACGTATTTCAGGGCAGTCCTGCAGCAGAGCAGCAAGTATTACCTTTTGAGTAGTCAGTGTGAGCATGATAGGCTCTAGGTCATGGTGATCAGGCCGTTCAGTTAGATCAGTTTGACAACCCATTACAGAGCAGCATGACTGGACAACAACCAACTAGACAGACAATAGGGTGATACCCCGTGTCGGTTCATCACAACCACCACTCTTCCATCCTCTCAGGTCATGGTCCCGGGAGCCCCGATGAGGGTGAGAGTTATGGTTGAGCTCTTTACTTTTCCTTTTTGTACAGATGTATTGTATATATGCCTCTTATGAAGGCTGATTTTGATGTATAGATTTATGTACCATTGTTTTGATGATGCCTCTTGATGAAGGCTCGATTATTTTGATGCATTCCCCTTTTAGATGGCATATTGTATCGATGATGTACATTTGAGTATTGACATGACCAGTTATACATGTATTATATGGACATTTGATGATGATTTTTTCATGTTATACTATGATTATGCTTTGTATGATTAGTGATTATTGCTTTGTAATCATTGTGATCATGATGTATGATTTCCCTTTCCTCTATGTATGTGACATACCTTAGATTTAGAGATGTGTATGTTTCATGCTTTCATATTGATGATATATGTAGATAGCATCACATGTTTTAGATTTTATGAGGTGTTTGAGTTCTTATTCTAGCACTTGGGATGATACTAGATGATATTGGTGTGGGGGGGATAGATTTGTGATTATGCGCAACCCCTCTTGCCCCCATTGATGATATGATATGTGATGATTAGCTTAGCATACATGCATGATGTAATACTTAGCATTTTTGTATATATGATGTAGTAGATGATGTTTTATATGTGATGAATGATAGATGATAGATGTGATAACAAATAATGTGCAAGAGACAAATACACAAAGCAAAAGTTAACAAAGCTAAACAATTATACCTATACAACACAACACAACTTATGATGCAAACACATGAATTGATAAAGCATACTAAAGAGATCAAATTGACATTTTAACCTAAGTAAAATGAACCCTAATAAATGCATACAAGCTACAAATGAACCAAATGCCATATACAATTATTTCAAACAAGATCCAACCCATGCTAAGAAAATGAGTCACAACATCACATGAAAAGGTATTCTCAATCAAAACTATACAAACCAACAACTAAAAGCAATTAAATCATTACCTTGTTTTTTTGCAGGACAACATTGACATATTTTCTAATGTTTTTGGGTTTATCTAAAAAGATAAGTTTTCAAGGCTACTGTTCACATTGTTTTCTAAGACAACATTGTGCGGTTGTCATAGCTTCATCCTTAAAAGGGGATATTTTTTGAATGTTTAGGTTTTTTGTGTATCCTTTTCTGAGTGTTTTTTGTTTTCTAAGGTCATGTTCTGAAAGTAATGTACAAGAACAAAGAAGCGTGGATGCCCCCAACATGATGTGGGAATATACAAAAGGTATAATGCCACATGTGTATGTATGAGAAGGTGAAAATGTGAAGGTGCCCCTCAAGTGATTAGATGGGAGTATGCAAAGGCAATGTCCTTCATAGATATAAGAGAAAATAAGCCAGATCATGGTTCGGAAAAGGTAGCTTTAGTAGGGTTCTTAGACCTAGCAAAGGAAGTCATATCTAGAAAGTGGTGATGATTACCCATCTTGCTGTAAGAGTGACTTACACCCGGTGAATCTTCCTTGAGTGTCGAAAATCAGTTTTCACCCAAAGACCTACCCACTTGCGCCACAATTGCATGGTTTTCACATGTGGACGACCTACTTTTTTTCTTTACTGTTTTCTCAATTTTCCATTTTTTTGCTTTTTTTCTTTGTTTTTCTATTTTTAGTTCTTATCTAATATTCTCATCATGCTTAAGTGTAGAACCACTTGAGGTGCATGGCATTCATAGGTTCTGGAAGCTCTTCACCATTCAAATATGCAATTTTATAGGCTCCTGATCCATACTTAGCAACTACTACATAAGGACCTAGCCAATTAGCTTCAAACTTACCTTTCTTTTCTGTCTTTGACGGTGTTCTTCTGATTTTATTTTAGAACTAGATCTCCTACATCAAATTCCTAATGAATGATGCATTTTTGTATCCCCTAGACACTCTGTTCTGATAGAATTTTAGGTGATTGAGCTCTGATATATTTTTCATCTAATAGTTATAACTCTATCAGTTGAGCAACTCTATAGTCCTCATCTTTATCAAGATAGTCTCTGAGAGATATTCTTAGGAAGGAAGCTCCACTTCCAGAGGTATGATGGCTTCAGTGCCATAGATGTGAATATGGGGTCACACCAGTAGGAGTGTGGATGGAAGTTCGATAGGCCCAGAGGGCGGGATGTATCTGTAAGTGCCAATTACGATCCGGTTTTACTGACCATTTTCTCCATAATCCATACAAGGGTTTTATTAGTAGCTTTCTTGTCCATTACCTTGGGGGTAATAGGGGGTAGACCACTTGAGTTGGATATGGAAATGTTGACACAAGGTTTTAACCATTTTTTTTGAAGGATTTACCATTATCAGTGACAATGGCTGAAGGGATACCTATAATGAAAAGATGAGATGGTTCATGATGAACTTTGAAATTTGTGCACTGGTGACATAAGTAAGAGGGACAACCTCTACCCATTTGGTAAAATACTCAGTGGCAGTGATGATGTGAGTATGACCATCTGAAGAAGAAGGATGGAGCTTCCCTATGAGATCCAGGCCCCATTTAGAGAATGGCCAAGGTGTTGTAATAGGTTGCAAAGCCTGTGCTGTAGTGCATGTATTAAGTTTCCATATTTCTGGCATAGTTCACACTTCTTTACAAAGTTACAAAGCAATCTGATTCCATGGTAGGCCAATAATAGCCTACTCTTAATAGCTTCTTAGCTAAGACCATGTAGTGGTGTGTGCTCCACAAATACCACCATGTACTTCCTTAATGGCATGGATCGAGTCAATAACATCCAAACAACAAAGTAGATTCCCGTCGTAGCCATGATGATAAAGGGTGCCTCCTAGGAGGGTATAATGGGCTATGCGGTGGATAAGGGATTTCTTTTTTAGAATGAGTAATGTCTGGTGGAAAAGTGCCATCTTGTAGGTATCAAAAGATTGGATCATACCAGGGGGATAAGGGACCAACAACTTCACATGCCAAACATGACTCTGGCATATCATATGCAGGCACTTGTAAATTCTCTACGAAGAAAGGCATCTTACTTTCCTGAGGGGAATGTAACAGAGACCCAATAGTAGCCATAACATCCATGGATCTATTATGTGACCTTGGTTTTTTCTCAAATATGATCTATGTAAAGTACTCCTTCAGGGTTTCGACCATCTTTTTATATGGAATGAGTTTCTCATCTTTAAATTTATACTCATCATTAACTTTTTAATGATACTTTGAGAGTCTCCAATGACTTGTAGTTGTCGGATGTTCCAAGTAATAGCTAAGCTTGAGGCCAAGTGATGAGTGCCTCATACTCTACAATGTTATTAGTGCACAAAAATCCCAACCGAGAATGCTCTTGGTATGACATCCCATATGGGAGTGATAAGCACCACTCCTGCTCTAGATCCATGGAAGGTGAAAGATCCATCAAAATGGACATGCCACTCTCTACAATTCTTCAATGTACATCATAGATGCATCTGGAAGATCTAGGCACAAAGGTTCCATTCCTAGTAGAGGCGCTTCTGCCAACTGATCAGCCAATACCTGTCCTTTAAGGACTTTTGATTCATGAACTCAATATCAAATTCACTCAAGAGAATGATCTAATTAGCCATTCGACCTGTGAGGGTGGGTTTGGATAAAAGGTATTTGAGAGGGTCAACTTTGGATATGAGTTTGGTTTTATTGTTTAGGAGATAATGGTGAAGCTTTTGGAAGGTAAAGACAACTACCAAGCAGGCCTTTTCAATCTAGGGTAATTCAACTCATACGCAATCAAGGTGTGACTGAGATAGTAAATTCTCTCTTTATGGTTCTAAGTCATATTGGGAAAGCAAGTGCACCAATAAGCAAACTGGGTAGTGGAAATGTACAAGAGGAGAGGTTCACCTGGGGTAGGCGGCATGAGTACAGGTGGGTTGACCAAGTACTATTTTAGTAGTGCAAAGGCCTTTTGGAAATCTGGTCCCCAATTGAATGCAACATCTTTCTTTAGTAAATGGGTAAAGGGGTGGCACTTATCCACAAGTTGTGAAATAAAGTGATGGATTTCCTGAATTTTCCCTTGTAGACTCCTTAGTTATTTGAGAGTGGTAGGTGGAGGAATTTCTGTGATAGCAATAACCTTTAGCAGGTCCACTTCAATCCCTCTTGTGAAATAATGAACCCTAGGAGCTTTCCTGATAAAACACCAAAGACACATTTCTTAGGGTTCAAGTGAACCTTATAGTCTCGTAGATGCTGAAAAATATGCCTCAAGCACTTCAGGGTGCTCTCCCTACTCTTGGATTTAGCTAGGATGTCATCAACATAATCTTCCATGATGTCATTCATCATATCATGGAAGATAACAGTCATGGCTCATTGATAAGTAGCCCCAACATTCTTGAGTCCGAAAGGCATGACTTTGTAGAAAAATGTCCCCAAGGGGTGATGAAGGTTGTTTTATGTTGATCTTCTTCTGCAATCGTATCTGGTTATAACCTAAAAATCCATCCATTAAGGACAACATTTCATAACCAGTGAGTGGAATCAACTATCATGTCAATGTTAGGAAGGGAAATTCATCCTTAGGACATGCCTTATTAATGTCATGGAAATCAATGTAGATTCTTATGCCGACAAGCTTCTTCTGTATAGGGACTATGTTAGAGATCCATTTTGAATAGTCAATAGGTTTAATAAAATCAGCAGCTAATAGTTTTTCCAATTCTTCTTTGACAAGGAGTGCCACCTTAGGATGCATCTTTCTCAACTTTTGCTTGATGGGTTTGGCATCGGGTGCACAACGAGGTTGTGCACAACTAACTCTGGGTCCAAACAGGCATATCTGCATATGTCCATGCAAATATGTCCATGTATTCTCTTAAGAGCTCTACAAAGATCTTTTGTTCTGAGCTGAGAGTGAAGCCCCCAACTTTATCATTCTAGGTTGCTCTTTTGAGCCAATGTTGACATTGATTGTTTCCTCAACAAGCATCTTAGAAGCATCTTCCATCCATGTAGGATCATGGGGAAGAGTAAGATCGACCTCCTGTGGTAGCTCATTATCATCTTTAAATGGATAAACTACTTCATCTTTAGACTCTTCATTTTGTTTATCTATGAGTTTTTCAAAGAGTTTTTCACTGTGAGATTTCTTTATCCTTTTTCCAAGTTTCTCAGAAGTGGTTGTACTCTTACTTACCATCTTCTTATTCAAACGTCCACACATCTCTACTTCTTCCCGAAGTATGCACAGTGTGTCTAGTTGAATTGAAAATCCTTTCTTGTGGTCCCCAGCTGGAATAGAATCCTTGAGTCCCATGAACTCTACAAATGCCTCATCATTTTCAAAGAAGTCTAGTGGCACGTGAATTTGTTGATCCCAATCTATAAGTTCAAGATATATAAGGGCTACTTGATAATTGTTTAAGGGGATGGATTCGGATAAGGTAAGGACCATTGAATTTGGGAATAGGTTAGTGGAAGAAAGATCCTCGTAGAGGCTACATTGGGAATCTGCATCGCTATCAGAATGAGATGAAATGTCCTCACATTTAGAAGAGGTGGCGTCATTCTCAGAGGGTAGAGCATTATGAGGCCTTATCCCGAGCCATGCTTATTGACTTAAAACATGAGGGATGGGAATAGGCTCTAGCCATCCTTGTGCATTAATGCCACATCCAAACCCACTATAGCCCATGACAAACATCATGTGGTGACCTTTGATGTACTGGGGTGCTTGATGGCATGAAGCCATGGTACCTTCTGGCACTCTGCTGGTAGGATCTTCTAACATTTTCTCCTCAGATAGGAGACCACTATGGACAAAATTTTCCAATGGTTTAGGACACTACTCCCGAGTGCTCTTGAACTAAAAATAAGGCTTACCCCTTGTTCTGGGAGATACTGATAAATCTGATATTAACAAAGCCTGTTCAAGAGTGAATGGCTCACCTAGGCCATATTTTTCCGATGTTGCCTCCCATGAAGAGAATGGGTTGACTAACGAAGGAAAATCTTGATTATAAGGTGTGAGTGACTCTGAATCTACCTATTTCTTAATAGCTTCCATTTGTAGGGGACAACAACATCCACCAAAGGACACTCATAAGCCACATGAGAAAATTGTGCAATGCCCTACAATGTGTGAATGGTTCCGGGTCACCCAGAATGGTAACCACTTGACCTTCATGACATAACTTGATGCATTGATGAAAATTTGATGGAATAGCTTACATGGCATGAATCCATGGGTGCCCCAAGAGCATGTTATATGGAAGGTCCAAGTCAAGGACATGAAATGTCGTGTCATGACAAGTTGGGCCTACTTCCATGGGAACTACTATAGTACCCGTTGATTCTCATTCTTCATTGTCGTAAGTCGTGATCGTGATAGTCTTAGCTCCCAAATCTATTTCTGAATGACCTAGCTACTTAACCAGCTTCAAAGTGTAAATGTTTAGACCAAATCCACCATCCACAAGTACCCTCTTGATTTTGCGATGGGTAACCACCACTTTGAGATATAAGGGTAAGTTATGTTCTAGGTTGTTACGTGGGATTGCAGTGCGATCAAAAGTAATATGATCATTGGAGTCTAGTGCGTAATCATGGCTTAGAGGTTTGTGGGATCTACATTTGTCGAAACCCCTGAATTTTGTAAATTTTATTATATGTTCTTATGGTGGTAGAGATTTTGAGGAGATCGAAATATATAGGTGTTTTTCTAAGATCTATTAAATATACCGACCTTGAGAGGATAGGCATGGATCTAGTATGATTAAAAAGCATGTCTCATCCCTATACACAACTTTTCTAAGATCTAGATAGTGTTGATCTATTCATTAGATGAGCTAATACATCCTATGAGAGAATCAAAAGGACTATCATTAGTAGGGTAAACATAAGTGGCAGTTCTATAGTCATTGGAGGTTTGCCCGTGATCTAGTTTCCTTTTCTTTTTATCTGCATGATTAGGAAAAGGTTCTTTGTAGATACCCATTTTCTCATTTGGACCTTTTCCAGATTCAGGGGGAGAATCTACAAGATCTTACCCTCCTTGATGAGGTCTTGTATGTAATGACGTAGTCTCAAACACCTATCTATCTTGTGTCCTTTAACACGGTGGAAGTCACAATATTCATGGTCTTTGAACCAACCAGGTTTTGGAGCATCCTTTGGGTATGGTACTGTCGTAGTTGGATATTCCACCATTTTTACATCATCTAATTGTCTTAGGATGGCATACAAGGACTCCGTTAAGGATGTAAATGTATTTTTAGTAAGTTCTTTAGGACAAGGTCCTTGTGAAATATTTAAAAGTGGGCCTATCTATACAAATTGGACTCTCTTGGAGTCCGTAATGCCATCACCAATGACATGCTTGTTCTTATTGAAGAATTTTGGTTTTTCTATGGATTTGGCTTCATGTTTGTCTTTAACGACAGACTTAAGCATTCCCTTTGCAATGAGGGCTTTCTCAATTTGACCACCTTTCTCTATGACCTCTTTAAATTTTGAGCCACAGTGCATCTGTAAATGAAAGGCTATTTCTGGGTTTAAGTTAGGAACAAATATTCTCACTAGCTATTTTTCTAGTAATGCACAAGGGAAATGACTTGCTAACCTCGCCATCATTGTAAAAATCCTGCAAACGTCTCATTGGGTTTTTGTTTTGTATTACATAAATCATTCATTGTGATGTCACTTTCCATATTATAGGAGTAATGCCATACAAATTTTTTTGCTAATACGGGCCACGTTGTAATGGATCCCTTGGGTATGCTATAGAACCATTCCAATCCCATGGCTCCTAGGTTGTGAGGAAAAATTTGTATTAAGAAGTTATCACTATATGCGACCTCTTGACAAGCCATGTAAAAGTCTTTATATGATCATGAGGATCACTCTTGCACTTATACTTATCAAACTTGGGAATGGTAAAGTGTTTTGGGAAGGGCTGTTGTAACATGTCCTTATCAAAGGGGTAAGGGCATAGTTCTTCATACAAATATTTCCTATTTTGACCTACATTTCCCTCTTGTAATGTAGTAAGCGTATCTTTCATTGATTATAACTCTTTCTAAATGAGTTTCTTTAGTAGGTGACATTGGTATTTGTACTTGAGTCACCTTAAAGGTATGGTTCAATGTGTGGATCAAAGTGAAACTCGCTAGGTTTAGTTTTGTCTTTGTCTTTGTATATGTTTCTTCTTGAAGAGCCTAAGTTTGCTAGTTTCTAGCTCAACTTCAAGATCTGTTTTTGAAGGATCTCCTCTTCAACCAGAGGGTCCTCTTCTTCATCAAATTTGGGAGGAGGGGAAGCTTTACGCTCAATTTTCACTTTACGTGAAGCTTTGTAGTGAGGTCTTTGTGATGGGTCCCCTTCGACGGTGGCCTGATGTTGCCCAAAGTGGAAGTGTATCCCACATCAAAAGGATTATCTATGTCTAAGAGGAATCTTTGTTCTCCTGGTTTAGGGTTAATGACCTTAGTTTTTCTACTTTCGTGCTCTTGTGGAAGTTTAGCTCCTAATTCTAAGACTCTGTGAGTACTTGATCTTTATTATAATATAGGAGTTCATCAAATCTACCTAGGTCTAATCTTTGTTGTTCTCCAAAAGAGTCGAATCTTCTCCACTATGGTCAATTAATGGCTCTCGCATCCTTGACTTGAGAAAAGAGAGGTGCTAAATTGTTTCCGCTAAATGGGAAGGTTTTGAAAGGGTTTTCTCCTAAGTCATGCTCATTTGATTTGGTTGCCATCTTTGTGATTTTAGGCATTACTAGCTGACATTTGTATGAAGCTAGCATGACCCTAATGTATGGTTTTTGCAAGCCGTTCAAGGTGATGTTTGAAATATACCACAGTGTATCCTAAATGCAAAGTGTTATGTAGTCATTTTTTATCAAGGAACACTCATATGCACACCTAAATGTAATGATCACTCAATTTTGTTGCTACCAAGCTTATACCTAAAACAGATAGTGATAATATTGTATCAATGTGTAGGTCAAGTTAGAATTCTAAAAGCCTAAATATCAAAGTGGTATTGACGTAGTCTCTCGACGAGGTATACTAAAATTAGTTTGAATGCCGATGAAAGCTAAACCTTCTAAAAAATGGAAGTCACGACTAGATATAGTGTAACAATGTCATCGTGATACATTAACCAAGCAAGCAAGGTGTTAGTATCATGACAACTTTATTACGTGATATATATAAGGCATTATCGACACTTTTCAAAAGACTCAGATGACGTTGAAACTAAAACCAAGTGATAAGTATAACAAGGATTTTTTTAATTGTGTGAGCAAGCGTAACCACGTAATAAAGGGACTTATACCATGTTCTCAAAAAAATGAGAACACGACGTAAGTACCAAGATTGTGCGACTAGAATGTGAAAAAAACTATCAACTCAAGAAGAGACGAATGATGAATCGAACTCGCAATGGTGAAGATGATCTTGAAATCAAGATTAAAGGACTTTTATCAAAGATATGAAAAATGTACTTGCACACTTTAGACATTTAACAACCCATCCGTAAACATGGATGGGTGTAAATGAACAAAAAAGTGGCAAGCACTATCTCTGATAAAAATGCGCAAGGTATGCTCCTTTCTCACCCCGAAAATGGGTGGTGAGAATGCAAGGGTATAGATCAAAAGATGAAAACAAACTAAGCACCACTTGGGCAGAGTTTCACCTCATCCAAAAATGAGAATAAAACTAAGCTAAAGTGGGACGTAGTTTAATTTTGTGATGAAAGACACTTAGATCAAACTTACGTGGATTCTTTGCCTTGTTGAAAAACAAGGTTCAAATTCCAAATGAGTTGTCACTTCATGATGGCTTGATGCAACAAAGGACTAGCAAAGTGGGCTCCAAGATAGAATGGCCTCCTTAATAAGTTCTCTCAACTAGGTGTTACAAAGTTGTCTTAAGCGAGCGTGATTTACCCAAAAATTTGCAATGACTAAATTGGGAGTACTTTACTTTACCCCCTTCAAGCACAATGGGCAATAAATGCATCCATGTGTACTCTCACTGGGGTAACAACCGGTAATGCTAACTCACAAGGAAAAACTAGTCAAGTGGGTAAGCGGAGCGCTTCCTGTTTCATCCACGAGGTTACACAGTGGTGGATTACTTTAGGGTTCCTGGAACCACCCCCATTGTTGTAGCTTAAGGTGTTATGCCAAAGGGGTTATGTTCTAGTTGAGCGGATAGGGACGTACCCTTTTCCAAAACTACAATACATTATGTGATGAAAGTGGTGTTTTTTTATCTTTTTAATTTAAATGTGGTTTTAAGTAGCACACCATTTGGCAACCTGCATAAAACATGTGTATTAGAAGTTTTGTGTCTTGTTTGACACCTTTCTTTAGCAATCGTTAGGTCTTATAGATAACAAGTTTAGTAGTTTTCCATTTACAAACTTTAAGAAAGAGAATTTACACTTTTTTTTGATTCCTAAGATCACCAAAAGGTGTGAAGGAAGAGCATACGCAATGTGAAAATTCCACTAAGACAAATCATATGGAAATCTATTTTACTTTTTTAGCATCATAGAACAAGTGTTGTTTAAAGTATGACACAAAGTTTGTACAAGTGTTTTTGATCTCCAAGATTGCCAAAAAGGCGCGAGGAGAGAGCATACACACTTCACAAGCTTTATTCAAGCTAAGGAATGAAAACACTTAAGTTGTGAAATGAAAATAACAAGAAAAACCCTACAACTACCTTGTTAGTCTTCAAAAAAATCTCAGAAAAGTTTAGAAAAATGATTTCACAACCTGTAGAAAAGTTTTCAAATTTTAACATAGATGCCTACGCACCTAGAATGACACCAATGTGCCCTAGCCAATGGATACGTGCCCTTACCAATACAGATATGGGGCAAGGAAAATTGACAGAGGGGTATGACACTACGTAGACCTACCGAGATAGGTATGCTATGGTTTCGACACATGCACGCCCATTTAAACATGTACACCTACAGTAAAAACTGTTAGAAAATACAGTATATCAAATCAGGATAATTCAATAGAGATGTCGATGATTCAATGGAGATACGCCAATGGTTCAATGGAGATGCGGCTTGGGTAAAAAAAGTATGACAAATTTTTACACAAGTAAGCTAATTTATACAGACATGTGCAAAGAGATGGAGATGTCAGCCCACCGATGGAGATGCGTGAGCCCTCTTGAAGAGAAGGCCTTGTCTAAATATGTTGGTGTGTAGTATGTCAATTGTGCATGCCCAACTCGTCGGGGATGTGCTAGGGTTTCAATGGACACATGCCCCGTGAAGACACCTATGTGTGTACCCTATGAAAACCTACAAAAAACATGGAAATGGAAATTTTTGAAAGCCAACAAGTTATTTGTTAGTTAAAGAAAATTATTTCTAACTTTAACCCACAAATTAACTATGAACCAAGCTTATTTAACCCCTTTAAGAATTGGAAACAAGCAAATAACAAGCTAATTTTTCTAAAAAGATGAAAATGGGTTAAAAAAGCTTGAAATAGGCCTCCATTAATGGAGGATGGACTTCATGTCCCACCGGGCATGCCAAATGTGTTCAATGAAAGGTTTTGCAAGAGCTATTGAAATGGGGTAAGAAACACTCAAGAACCCCAAAGCTTTGTGCAAAAAATCCCTCAATGGACCATATGATAAGAAATGAGAAAGGAATCCTATTTGCATGCATTAACTTGAAGTAAACAAGTAATTTAAACAAATGAAGTTAACCTCTATTCTTGAAAGCTTAAAGTAAATGAACCTAAAAGGATCTAAGCAATCAGTTTATGCTTCAAGAGAATGGGATCTCACCATTAATGGCTTCAAGGCCAATGGTTCTTCCCATTTACTCCATGTTGTGTGATAGAAATGCAAAAGAAAAGCAAATAGCTCAATAAAAGGTCCTAATCCTAGCAATAATACTATAGTTTAGGTTAGAGGGAAGAAGTGTTCTTAGAAATGAGAGGGGGTAGTAGGCTATTTATAGTTTTCCATTTGGGAAATGGGAGGCTTTTTGGTGCATGTGGGACTAAAAGGGAGTCAACAAGTTAATTAGCAAGTCAAAGTAAGATTTGACTAGTTTAGAGAGAGGTTGATCATGGTTAAGACTAGCTAACCATGTTTAGAGGGTAATTAATCCTATTTAGAGAGAAATTAGGTTTCTGGGAGGGTTTTGAAAGGCCTAATCAATCCAATGAAGTGGATTGATATTCCAGGGAGCTAATAGAGGTGGTAAAGAAGAGGATATTAGCCAAGAAGAGGTTATTATAACCTATTTAATTGACTAATGAGAGGAAAAAGACCATAAAAGTGTCGAACAAGGGGAGTTAGATAGATCTAATTGACGAGGTGTTGCCAACTTGTAGGAAGAGGACTAGTTAGGGCAATATTAGGGATAATACACAACTTTAGGGTGTCATGTAATCACCTGCAACAAAGTGGAAACGTTGTAAAATAAAACACTTCATCAAAGCATTAAAAAATGAAAAGGAGAAAACATATATATGTGGTGTGTCTAGACTATTATTGTAAGTCGGACCCTAGTTATAAAACCAATCTACTTATTGCACTACATGCCCTCATTGCAGGATCAAACCTCGTGTAGTTCTCCTAGGTGTTTGTATAGTGTGAGTGCAAACTATCTAAACCCCCTATGGCCTTGATCTCTTGACACTAAGATAATGAAATAATTGTAAGTATGGAATGTACCCATTGTAGTAATAGTGTGATGTGGTGTGCCTTAGCTATGTGACCTAACCCTTTTACGCTCTGAAACCCTTGAAAAAAATTATAGTGACTTTGCTCTTGCTAAGACACGAGATCTATGACCCTTTCTTTCTTGGAAATGGAGTAATGTAGACTCTTTGACCTAGTTGAGTGATTTAGACCTGTCGTATGGATTTTCATAATTGATGTGTAATTGATTTGGGTAGATTTAGGAAACCCTAGAGTAATTTTGGAATGATATTTCCAATATGATCTTGTAATATTTCCATGTCAGTTATAAATTGATATTGACTTGCTTTTATATCCTTCTATAGGTGAAATATTATAATAAGGCCTACCTTAGGAAGCTAAAATGACCCAATGAAATCAAATTAAAAATAGAGTTAGAGAACATAAAGGGTTAGGACCATACAAGTCGGCCAAGACTGGACCCCACATTCTAACCCTTTTTTATGGTATTGTACAAAGAAGATGAAAAGTGAAATAAAAATTTGTGACATGAAGTAAAGAGGTTGCTTACTACTTTGGTATGATAATATTCTTTAGATGGATGATAAAATAATGTAAAGACACGTAAGTTATGAAATAGCTAAAGAGATGAACTATTTGGATTATGATTGTCGGTGTTTATATTAACAAGGGATCATAGTCAAAATTGGAATCGTAAAAGGAGAGGTTATCAAATTTTAGTGTCTACGAGATGAATGGGTAAGTGAAAAAGAAATCAACAAGCTTATTCTTAGTAAATTTGACTAAGTAAACATGTAGAAAATCAAATCATAACTTAACTATGTGTTTTCATTTAATTTGGATGGTGAAGAATTAAAGTAGTGGCAGATTCAAAACTCGACATGGTGGTTACACAACCACTATTTTGGAGTGGCCAAAAATTTTACTATGGAGAAGTAGAAAACCTTAACTAACATGAAAATCTTAAAATTTGGGTTTTAGTCATGATCTAGGGAATTTTGGAAATCTTATGAAGGGAAATAGGAGGGATGTATACTCTTTTCTTATTTGAATTAAGATTTATCATCACTAGACACGTGTTTTACACATATTGTACCATGTAAACATTACATCCTTGGATACCTAAAGCCATATATTGATGATGATCATTTCTTTCTTAAAGCATTTCTATCAAGTTAAGGCATTCCTTAACTTGGTTTCAAACTTACCTAAAAGGTGTATCAAGACTTACTCAGTTTTACAAGATCATTTTATATCACACTTTGGGTCACATGACATTCGTGATGTTACTTTTGATAGCTTAGAAAATATATGACAACACATTAATGAGCCCATCCAAAAGAATTCCATTTACTTTGCAAGTATTTTATGTCAATTGATATTCTAACCAAGTGATAAAGAGAGACACCAAATGTTTTAGAATGGCTTATCACTTTCTTTATATGACTCATAAATTAATAAAAACATGAATACCTTGCTAACCTTATATCTAGAACTAGTGATATTGAGGAGGGTGCATCGTATGACTATTCCAAGTCAAATGAGACTCATTATTTTGATTCCACTTTAGATTTTTCATATACATGTTCTCATGTGCATGGGATTCATAATTTGGATACCTCTTCTAAATCCTCAAATAGATCGATCGTAAGTGATGATACCTATAATAAATAATGAAACTCATCCAAATTAATTCATTAAAAATAACTCATGATGACATTGTTGGAGCTCAAACTTGCACCTGTCCCAGATCAAGTTGAACCAGGTCATTGAGGCAACAATGGGACTGTCTCCAAGTTTTGGGACCTTGTGCGCTTGAGATAGACCTTTGGAGAAGGCTGGTTCCTCTACCTATTTCTACTGCTACTACTACTCCTAATGCTGAAATGGAAATCCTAAGATAAACATGCCAAGGGACCAAGGATAGAAGGATATGCAAAAGGGAAAGATAAAACTAAAGAAGGTGATAGCACCAGAAAGAAGGGGGATGAACATGATCAGCTTTGAGAAAAAGTGATGGAAATTGTGCAATGGAAGGCTAGAGACACGTAGCATGCACTGCGAACATAGTTACACAATCGTTTTCATGGGGCACAATCAAAAAGGAGATGCAAGGGATGTGAGATAGCACAACAAGCACACAACGTAAGGGAGAGGAAAGAAAGAAGAAATAAAACAAGTTAAGGAAGAAAATAGCCACAAAGAAATCCTTCTATTACTTTTAGGAATGCACAATCTATTACAATGGCATATGAGGATGATATCCACATGTAAAGACCAGATCTAAAGGTCTACAACTCAAAAATGCAAGGCAATGCCTATACAAACTAAAAGTATCCAACCCTTTACAATGATTAATTCTTTTACATTTATAGATGAATTGATGAGAGAAGAGGAGGAGAAGGAGGGAAAAACTGATTTGAAAACTCAACCACCAACAAAGCAAGCAATGAACACCTAAAAATCTACTTATAAATCAATCAAATGTGTTTCCCCATGTCTGTTTGGCATGTAGGATAAGGAACGAGGCAAGATCTGACTCAAATATGATGTTTGGAGAAATCATATCCTATATTAATGTTGTGAGGGATGTTTTCCATCTTCTCACCTACCCATCTACTCAAAGATTTGAATTTTAATACACTACATTATAGCCCACAAGTAGCAACTTTCAAATAATACAACTCGTGCCCTAATCTAAGCTCAGAGCAAGAGTTATGATGTTCTCACATCTACATGATGATCTAACATGCAATGACGTGTGGCACACGTATAATGGCTAAAGGGTGGCCAATCGTATACTTGTTTTGTCATTTTCGCCATGTGTCATGCACTAGTTGGTTACAAGGATTCGGCACCCATCCGCGCACTTTGATTGGTTGTGTTTAGTTAAATTAATGTCTAACATATGCCATGTGGCACAGTAACTAGTGTGGAAGAAGGCACAAAGGTGCGCGTGAAAGAGAGAGGTGTGGAAGAAAAGCAAAGGGAGGGTACACAAGGATGCCGAAAAGCATGCTAACCGGGAAGCAAGTCTAAGGGCATGTGAAGGGTGAACAAAATGATTGGATGAAGGTGAATGCATAGAGAATAGGCATGAGGGAACAATGGGAAAGATAGAGAAACAAGAAGGGAAGATGGAAGTTGTAGAAAGGAGGAGCACGCATAAGCACACGAGGAATGCAGATCCAAGGAATTATGCTAAGAAGACAACTAAAGTGTGTGCAACCTATAAAAAGGAACATCAAAGCCAAAATGGGGATGAAGGTTTCCAAGATAACTAGGGGATTTATTTTAGACAATAGGAACCATTATAATTGAGGATTGGAAACCAAAAGCACCGAGGTCATCTCACGAGTAAAATTAACTCCTATAGAAACCGAGCAACATGCCTCAAAAGAGAAAGTATATATGTATGAGGTACATAAAAAGTACTCACATCAAGTCAAATTCTTATAAGAAACAACAAACTAACCCAATATTCATACAAGTGGTTATAGACAATCAATATAAAAAAGGAATGATAATTGTTAAGGATCAAGAATATAATGCATAAAACATAGACTTAATTCATCAATTCGCATATATTGAAGATTAATTTGAGCATATTTACATAATGAGGGTTATTTGGGAAACATAACTCTACCATATGCATTAATACCTAGGGTCATTGGAATTACATTTTTATCATGCCTACTAGACATAACTTTTATACATTTTTGGAAAACAATGGTTAAAACCAAATGGAAGCAACGACGCACTAAAGAAGCGAGAAAATCAATTTTCTTACAATTTAAACCTAAAAATATCATAAGATCAGCCATATGATGAGAGTATCCTTTAAGAATAGGAAATAAGTCATATACCCTTGTTCGCATTGGAATAAACACAAGAATCTACCCCAAGAAAAATTAAGTAATACCTACTTTTCAAGTATCACAAGTATTCAATGGTCTAGTGGAGTCAATTTTATGATGACATATTTACATCATGAGGGTTATTTGGGAAACATAACTCTACCATATGCATTAAGACCTAGAGTCATTGGCATTAAATTCTTTATCATGCCTACTACAAATATCTTTAATGCATTTTTGGAAAATAATTTCTAAAGCCAAATGGAAGCAATAGTGTGTAACAAGTGAGAAAATAAATTTTCATTACAATGTAAATCTAAAAAATATCATAAGATCAACTATATGATGAGATTAGCCTTTAAGAATAGGAAACAAGTCATATACCCTTGTTCACATTGGAAAAACACAAGAATTTACCCCAAGAAAGAAGCAAGTAACACCTACTTTTCAAGTATCACGGTAACTAATGGTCCAATAGATTCAATTTTATGATGACATACCTTACATAAAAATTTTCTATATATGGGGTCAATGTATACCAAACACCTACCTATGACTTTTAATTTGTGCATATTTTATGAATATCAATATGTTGTAGATACATATGGGGAACTTGAGTAAATTGAAAGTATCAAATGACTATTTTCTCTAAGAAACGTGCTTCAATAATACATCCTACCAATATAATTAATTCATCTTAAGTCTACTAATTAGTTTAGGATATTATATCACACATAATTACACATCATATGATGACTTTGATATACCTTGTACTAAACATTAACATAATATTCACTTTGTACCACTTGAAATAGGACATCTATATACTCATTTTGTAACGCCTGCGTTAAAACAACCCACTTGAGATCCAAGAACAACCTAGGATTAGTTAGGAAAATAATGGGATAAAAAAATTTAATAAAAGAATCTACAACCATGTTACAAGACAATGATGTCACTAACAGGTTCCAAAACAATTCTATAATTTCCTTTATTAATAATTAGTAGATGTCACATGGTCCAAAATTTAGGGTTAGAAGTTTCAATTAGGTTCGGAGAGAAATTCCCCACTATACACACTCTCTAACAGCCTAAATTTTTAACTTGATTTTTCTCACCTTTAACACATTCAAAATTTTCCTAAATTACTTCCATTAGATAGGAAATTTCCTCACCTTTATATTGATATAAATAAGTCCTCTTAACTCATATTTTTCAAGTTATGGGCCGGAGGGCCTTGGGGTGAAAATTTTCCCCAAGAATGGGCTCGCGGGCCTGTGGAGTGAAAATTTACCCAAAGAGCGGGTTGGCGGGCCACAGGGAGACCTTCGAGAAAAAAAATTTCCACATGGGGAAAAGGTCACATTTTTTCCCATGCTCCCATGGGTACACAAGTCCATAAGGGAAAAGTGGCGCTCCCTAAGGTGGCGTGGGGAAAGCGAGGGGAAAAGGCGGGCGACGGAGACATTTACAAATTCTCTCGTGTGGGGTGAAAAGAATATTTTGCACCCGTGCTCGTATGAATCCATAGGGGACATGTGGCATCACCTAATCCAATGTGAGGAAAGTGGGGCGGTAGGGAGAAGATTGACTTAACGCCCCGAAGGGCTAAGAGGGTACAAGGACCCGCGCCTCTACCAGCACATCGCGATGCCACGTGGCAGCCCCTGATTGGCTGCGGGCCAATGGAACAATGGAGAAAACTTGGAAAATTTTCTAAAAAATTTCCAAGACACAAAGGAAAAAAGGAACCCATTCCTCTACCAGTGCCTTGTGACGCCACGTGGCATCACCGATTGGTTGCGGGCCGGCAGAGAAAATTTGAAAAAATTTCTAAAAATTTCCGAAAGCGCTAAGTAAAAGGGGGATCCATCCCACTGCTGACACCTCATGATGCCATGTGGCATCCTCTAATTGACTACAGGCCGAGGGGTGGTGAGGAAAATTTAGAAAATTTTCCCAAAAATTTTCCTAAGTGCTTTAGGGAAAATTGAGCCGCTGGCCCATGAGGAAATTTTCCCAAAATTTTACCGCTAAGTGAAGAAAACTTCAGAAGGCCATAACTTTTGATAGAGAGCTCAGTTTTGGGAAAATGATGACTTTCTGGAAATCTCTCAACATCCTATTTGCACAGAGCTCATTAGTTTTTGGTTTTGATAAAGATCAAGGGGTTAATTTTAAGAAAACTACCTACAGGTTTTTATAGTGCAATCTGGTAAATTTTAACTTGTTAGATTTATTCAATTTGATCTTCCTCCTCTCTCATCATGTCAAATAGACATGGAGGATTATTTCTAAATGGATTTAAGGAAGGATTCAAGGTTCAATTTGTCTAAATGATTTGTAATTTGAACATTTCCATTTCTTGACAAAAACTTGATCGCCAAACGGTTTGAGCCCGATTTTGCTAAGTTTTGAGATATTTCCTTAAGTGTTTTAGTCAATTTCAACTACTTTACACCCTAGAATGTTCAATTTTAATGTTTTATTGTTATTTCTTTCTTGCAGGTTTGAACTGTGCATTTTTGGTTTAATTAATTGTTAGTTTTTAAAATTACAAATAACAGGGATCAAATCTTAATGTGTCTATTTGCCATTTATTCTTCCAAGTATTTAGAATACATTCCAATTCCAATCTACCACATTATGTTGATTCAAAACAAACCATTCAAGACCAAAATGCAATACTGATTTCAATTTTTCACATTTCAAAGACAGAGTTCTGCACTATCCTTCATACGCATTTTCTTCTTTCAAGTAGAGATTCCAATACATTGAAATAATCATATTCAAATACAACAATGCAATTTGAGAAATTTATTTCATTCATTTATTTATTTCCAAAGGCAATTTTACAACTTCTTTCTTTTAATCCTTCCAAAATCATTTATTGAACACAAGGCAGAATAATACATTTTCTTTTCACGTGTTGCACATTTCCACTTTCAAAACAGGGACTTCCTAGTGCATGATAAACACAAATTTCCAATTGAAGAATATCATATGAACAAGGTAAACACTTCCAATAATTCCAATGAAACTCATACAACCTCCTTTCCATTTGATTTCAAAATATAGTATACAAAACAATATCATTCTTTCACATTCTTTCCAAAACAGCATATAGAGTATAAATCTTTTACATTTCCACTTGCAGTTAGTACAACATATTTCCATTACAAACATTTACAAGGTCATCCACTTCAAGTGGGAAAGGTTACAATGAGATTTCATTTCACAAGGGACTGTCAAACTGTCTTTTCTTAGCTCCAGAACAACAACATGCATTCTTCTCTTTCTTCCAATTTTGATCACAACAAAGGTAGGGGAAAGGCAACGCTCTCCACCCAACCAAGACATCCAATGAAATGAGAATCCATCCTTCTTCATTGGCCCCCAAGCCCCAACCACAAAATAATAAAATATGTGATCAAACTCATGGCAACAATAGGCTTCCAAAAACATACACATAGCATTTTCACAATAAAACACAGTCTAAAAAAGAATGTAGTTTTACAACTACAATAACACATAACAACAAAATACTAAGGCTTCATCAATCAAGCCAAACGAGCAAGAACTATGGGGGATACTTATTATGTATCCCAAACAGGAAATGGTTATCACCACCGAGTTAAAAACTACCAAAAGATAGTATATAAAATCCCGACATTCCTTATGCCTCTCCCAAGTACCCTTATTCCTCACATTTCCTTATGTCCCCCCAACCTCTAATGGCACCCCATAATGAGTAAATAAATGCAAGCTATTTCTTTGTAAGGTGGAACCCAAATCCCAACTCCCTCCGCCCCTTATACCTCCTGTTATCCAAAATGAGCCCCTTGCACATTTTGTGGCTAACTCCCTTCATTCTTCCCTCTCTTGTGCCTCAGTCATAATTTTTTTATTTTTAGGCACTCAAGACCTTCTAGAAATGGCACCATTAGATAGAGATTTTTCTCAGCTTTCTAGAAAGGTAAAGTTTTCCTCCTAACTCCATGTATTTTTGAAGTTATGGCTCGGTGGATATTTTGTGGTGAATTTTCCCCTGAAAATCCCGAACCAATAAGATGACGCCACATGTCCTCAGGAGTGGCAGAGGGCGGAGGTAAACTTGGAATTTTTACCAAGTGTTTGGCAAGGTTTTAAAAATAATTTTTTTCCTAAAGGCCCACCGACGAATTGGATGCTGCCACATGTCCAGGCGAGGAGGAGTTAGGAAAATTTCCTAAGGGTTGACACAAGCAAAATTTTGACGCCAAGCCCGCATCCAATCATATTGTGCCACGTGTCCGAGGCCAAAGGGGTGGCGGAGGGTGGAGGAAAGATTAAAAATTTGGTGAAGTGTTTTGGTGAGAGGAAAGGAAAAATTTTGGCATGCAAGCCTACGAATGAATCATAGCTCACTACATGTCCCGGGGCGTCGAAGCTTGACCACTGGGAGAAATTGGGAATTTTTCCCAAAGGTTACCAAGCAGAGAGAAATGTTTTCCCGCAGGCCTGCATCTAATGGGAGCTCTCCATGTGTCCCAAGACAAGTGGAATGTGGGGAAAATTTGGGAATTTTTCCTAA
Source organism: Taxus wallichiana var. yunnanensis (assembly GCA_018340775.1). Taxonomy (NCBI): domain Eukaryota; kingdom Viridiplantae; phylum Streptophyta; class Pinopsida; order Cupressales; family Taxaceae; genus Taxus; species Taxus wallichiana. Next base: position 27,233,111 of record CM031243.1, on the reverse strand, counting down.
AGAAAAATCAAAGAAAATTTTCAAAGGAAAAGCTCGCCCCAAACGCGAGCCAATGGGATCGTGCCACGTGTCCAGTGGCAGCAAAAAATGCAAGATAGGCCCACAGGGAAAAATGGAAGGGAAGGCCCACGTCTAATAGGGTTTTGCCACATGTCTAGCTTAGGGAAAATGGTCAAAAATGATGGAAAATTTAAGAGAAGATGCCCGTGGCAAATCATATCTTGCCACATGTCCTCAGGCCATCGGCCCGGCGGAGAATTTTGGAAAATTTTCCAATGGCCAAAACGGTGAAAAATGAAGCACAGAAGGCCCGCATCCAATCAAAATGTGCCACGTGGCACTGGATCGGTGGGGCGTGGAGATTTTTGGGGAAATTTTCCCAAATGCAAAAATTGGAAAATTTTCAAATTTTTGGCCCGCCAACCCGTTTTGGCCCTGTTTTGCCCTAAATTTTCAAACGACCATAACTTTCAATCCAGAGCTTGGTTTTTCATGTTCTTTATATCAACGGAAAGCTGGTGAAATTATCTACATGATTCTAGGATCAATTTTTTATTTTGATGGATTTTGGAGAGATAAAATTGAAAAACGCCTCTAGCACGTGATAATCAACAGAAATGACGTTTCAACCACCATTTTTAATGAAGAATGGCTCACATTCTCTCCCAGCATGGTGAAAAATGTCAGGGAATGGACCTGTAAGGATGCCCATGTTGTTTTATTACATTTTGGTTGGTGGTTGAAGCTCCTCTCATGTTTTCCCACATTTCTCTCTCCTAGGCTCATTTTTTACATTGTAAAAGCCAAATTTGGCTCATTTTGAAGTGGTTGGACATTTTTCATGTATTGCAGGCTCCCTTTTTCACCTTAAAAAGTGATTTTGTGGAATATCAGACCTCTTCCAATACTGTAACATGTTTTCTACCTCTCATATGTTGTAATGCATGTATTTTTGATATTGGAAATGACAATGCAAACTCTGTGAATGAGTTTCAATCCTCTGTTTGTGTTGTTTGCTTCATTTCTGACCTTTAATTACATTTTAATAGTTTTTACATGATTTTTGTTGCATTTCTATGATCTGTGTCAATTTGTAGAAGTAAAAAATGCTCACCACTCCTTTGGTGCATCATCTTATTAGCATTAGTTTTAGTTTTTACATTCTCTATCTCTGTCCCTTTTGGAATTTAGAGTAGGATTTTGAGTTTAAAACCTCTGCAACTTGCAAGTAATATACCTGATCAGAGGAGTTAAGGAACCAACCTCTAACCTAGAGATTCTTTTCCCATTTTTACAAGTCCCACACTTGGGAAGAAGATTCAATGTTGTGCAATCACACTGGATGTCCAAAATGTCAAACTAGAAATTTGATCAACATCCAGGGGTGCTGCTGATTTGCACCAACATTTTTGGCACACCTAGTGGGACCTTAGAGGTCTTCATTTTCATTGCAACAAAATTGATGTGCATTTTTTACATGTTTCTTGCTTAAAATAGCCCTAAATTGCACATCCGGGGACTCCAAGGAAGAAGAATCAAGCTGGTTTTAGCGGTGCGGACACGAAAACTCATGAGAAGAATCACCACAAGGTCAAGAGTTGGAGAAGAAGAGGTGTTGTTTGAGTATCTGCAATTATCTCCAAGAAGAAGGTAAAGAGGGTCGAAAATTCAAAGTTCTCCATCTCCACCAAATAGAACTCTATCAACTCCTCCACCTAGTAGGCCTTTCATTCAATCAACAAGGGTGCTAAGGCCAATCAAAATGGCACAACACAACCCCTATGTCAATTTCACTTTGGCGCGCAGCCCACTTGCTCTCAATGCACAAAATCCAATCCCAGTTGCAGCATTGAAGAACATTCCATACTTTACTAGAGAGAATCAGACCACTCCTGGTGATCATGTCAAGGATATTGCTAATATTTGTGCAATCCATGAGATCAATGAGATGCAAGTTGTTGTCAAACTGTTGGCATATTCATTCAAAGGGAAGGCTTTGCAATGGTTCAGGAGTCTTGCCTCAGGTTCTATCCAAAATTGGAACCAGCTATGTATAGCCCTCCATGAGCAATTTGGAGAAAAGGGAGATAACTTGTCCCTTTTGGAACAGTTGACAACCATCAAGAGAGCTCCCAATGAGCAGCTGACTAACTTCAACTTCAGGTTTCAAATGACTTGGGAGAGAATTCCAGTGGTAGTAAGGCCAGCAGCAGAAGGTGCTTTTCTATATTACCTTAAAGCTCTAAATTCTGATATTTCTATGTTAATTCAATCCATGGGGGGCACAACTATCCCTGTTGCTTATAGCATTGCCATTAGAGCTGAAAATTGTTTGATTCAAGCTGGAAAACTAGCTCCTAGGCCTCCAATGCCATTGTATCCAAGTTTAGAGAGCCCAAGTACTAGTCAAGTGCCTATTTTAGCTCTTATTCCCACTCCTAGAAATCAGAATTGAAATGAAGCTTCTACTTCATCTTCCAGTGCCTCAAATGAACTTCAAGAAGTCATGAAGCAATTGCAAAATTTAGGCAATGAGCTGGTTACGCTCAAGAGGTAGCAAGCTCAAGGTTTTAGACTTTCTTTCCAGCCTCAAGCTCGGCTAACTAACAGTAGCCATACTAGCCTCAAATACCACCCAATCCAGTTGCAAATCAAAATCAAGCAAGACCTTCTGCCAACAGACCATTTCAGCCCTATAATCCCAATGTTACATCTGCCTCTAAAGCAATAGTGCCAGTGCAAAACAACATAGCTCAAGAGTATGATTGGTGTTTCCCATGCAATGAACCTCACAACCAGTCTATGTGTTTCAATGGTGCCTTAAATCAAGCATTAATGGTGACTACAACTGGTGTGGAGGGTGAAGGTAGTCAAGGAAATAACCAACAACAAGAAACATCCTAGCAATAATCAGCTCCAAATGATACCATGCTTGTAAACCGGGCAGGGAAGTAATTTTTGTGGCATGAATCAAACAATTTCCCAAAGTGTTGCAGCCAACACAAGGTCAAAAAGGAGAAATTTGGGTGAAGAACATCCATTAGCTCCAAGTAATCCACAACCTTCCACCACTCCACAAATTATTGGCAAACAAAATGCAGTTCCAAACACGCAAGGACTACGTAAAACAACTCCTAGGCCAACTCAAATGCTAGTTGTTGCTTCCCATGTGCAAGGAATGAATGTGTAGGCCAAAGGAAATCAGAGATATGCTTCATCTCCATTCAACATCATTGATCAGATGAAGAAGACAAATGTAAACATATCCATGTGGGAATCACTCTCCATCCCAAGCCAAAGAGATTTGCTACAAGCTACCATGAAGGACTGGTCAACTTCAAATCAGCAGGTCCAAATGCAAGAGAAGGTACCCACAAATTCCGCCCATCCTGAGGGGAATCATGGAGGATAGCAAGGCAAAATGTTGAAGCCCCCTCCATTCTATGTTTCATTTATCATTGGAGACCAATTAGTACACAATTACATGATTGATTCCAGGGCAAGTAGTTCAGTAATTCCCAAGCAAATAGCTGATCAGTTGGGGCTTCAATATGAAGACATATCCAAAGGGGTAGTGCAATTGGATGGGACAGAATAACAACATTCAGAGTGATAAAAAAATTGAGTCTTACTTTGCATGCATGCCCCAATGTTGTTGTTTTGCAAGATGTCTCGGTAATAGATCTTCCACCACTCTTTTCCCTATGTTTGTCAAGGGATTTCATAGCTAAGATTGGAGGTTACTTATCTGCTGATTGGTCACACATGTTGTTTAGAACAAGATATGGAACTAAAGCCACAATCAGGTCTGAACCTATTGTAAACTTTCACATTGAGCCTCACACTCCAAGCCAAATCAATACCAATTGTTCAACGTTTGATCAAGAAGATTATCCAATCACTGATGAGGTGACACCAAGGTTGGAAGCATCCCATATTTGAATCTTGATGAATGGGCAAAAAGATGCATGCTTTTGATCCTTATCAAGAAATAGAAGAATCGAGCTAGGAGTATATTGCATGCACGAAGAAAATCAGCCTATTCCTAGCATCACCAAGCCAGACCACAAGGATGACAATGAGGTATGGCAGTTGTTTTTTGATGGATCAAGGAGTAGACAAGGTGCAGGAGGGGGAGATATGCTTGTTTCACCTCAAGGAGTTAGGTATTATTCAACTTTTAGATTTCAGTTTGCATGTTCTAATAACACTGTTGAATATGAAGCTTTGATACAAGGATTGCATTGGTCAATCAAAAGAAGGATAAAGAATTTGCAAGTCTTTGGTGAAAGTGAGTTGATTATCAACCAAGTTAAGGGGCAGCATGCTGTCAAGAATGATCTGCTCAAGTGCTACAAAAATAGGGTGTGGGACCTCATTGAATATTTCGAGGATTTGGCAACAAATCCATTCTTAGAAAAGAGAACCAAGCTGCCGACAGGCTTGCAGTAGTTAGAGCAACCTTTAATGTCGTTGAAAGCATCCAAAAGGACAAGGTACACCAAACATCCATGTGATTGTAAGGCCTTGAGTGCAGAGACAAAAATGTAAATTGGCAAGTGTTTGAAAATGATCAACAAATCATTCATTTCTTGCAAGAAGAGGCTAAGTTCTCACTAAAAATCAAAAAAGTTAGAGCAGCAATATGGTGACCAAGTGGTACAGCTGAGAACCAACAAACTACCAAAGGGACTTATTACTTTGGAATCCATTTTCAATCCTAATGATCAGTTTAGGAAGGAGAAAGAAAACATCCAAGTCAAGGGAGAAGATTCAGTGTCCATCTTGGTGGCGGAAGGCAAATCACTCCAAGTTCGTAAAATGACAAGCTGAGCGAGAAAGGTATGAGTTCATACAACTTTGTCAAGAATTCCCTGATGTGTTTTCTTGGAGCTATGAAGATTTGAAAGGTTTCAATCCCGAGTTAGCTCAACACACCATTGAATTGGATCCAAGTACTAAACCCATCAGGAAAAAACAAAGGCCAGTCAATCCACACATGGAGCCTCTCATGAGAAAAGAATTGAATAAGTTGATAGAGTCAAGTATCATATTCCCTATCAAGCATTCTAGTTGGGTGGCCAACTTGGTTCTAATTAGAAAGAAGAGTGGAGAAATCAAATTGTGTGTTGACTTCAGAGATTTGAATAGAGCATCTCTCAAGGATCATTACCCACTTCCTTCCATGGAGCAAATCTTGCAAGTTGTTGCTGGCTCTAAAAGGTTTTCATTACTTGATGGCTATTCAGGGTACAATCAGATTATGGTGAAAGAAGAGGATCAGTTCAAGATAGCCTTTACAACCAAATGGGGAACTTATGCATACAGGAAAATGCCATTTGGGTTATCCAACAGCTGGAGCTACTTTCCAAAGGGAAATGGACATGGTGTTCAAGGATTTGATTAACAACATGGTGCTGATATATCTTGATGATATCACTGTTTTTCAAAAAATGTAGCAGACCATCTCTTTCATTTGAGACAAGTGTTCTAAAGGTGCAGAAGATTTGGAGTATCCTTGAATCCTAAAAAGTGTATTTTTCTAGCCCATGAAGGAAAACTCCTTGGCCACATTGTCTCCAAAGAAGGATTAGCAATTGATCCAGAAAGAGTTGAAGCCATAAGAGCACTACCATTGCCAAGCCACAAGAAGGCCCTTCAAAGTTTCTTGGGGAGAATAATTTTTTTCAGAGGTTTGTCCCAAATTTTGCAGCCCTAGTCAAGCCTATCACCAAGATGTTAAAGAAAATCATAGCTTTCAAATGGATAGCAAAAGGAAAGGAGAGTTTTGAAGCAATCAAAGAAGTCATATCTCAAGCCCCAACTCTCATTAACCCAGATTTCTCCAAGGATTTCATCCTCTATGCATTTGGGGGTGATGATACTATTTCTGCAATCTTGGTACAGTAGAACAAAGAAAATGATGAGCAGCTAGTTTATTTCTTCATCCAAATCCTGGAGGACTACGAGGTGATGTATTCTTTCATTGAGAAGCATGTTCTTGCAGTAATCAGGAGCTTGAAGAAATTCAAGCATCTAGTTTCAAACAACAAGGTTCAATTGTTGGTTTCTCATGTGGGAGTTAAGGACTTCCTCCTCAACAAAGACTTGAATGAAAAGAGAGTAGGTTGGATTACTCATGTCATGGAGTATGACATTGAGATCAAAGTCACCAAGTTGGTCAGAGGAAAAGGATTGTGTGAGCAGCTGGTTTTGAATAAACACAAGGAAGCATGCAATGATAAGGAGGTTGTTTTGGCGTTGTAAGAAATCCACGAGAAAGGAAGCACTCGAGAGGAAAATAATGGTGACCTCACTCCTTGTTGGACCTAAGACATAATGCACTTCCTAAGCATAGGTCTATGCCCTCCAGAGATGAACAAGACCAAAAGAAGACACTTCATATTGTAGGTTGTCCCATATGTCCTTGTTGATGGTGTTTTATTCGAAAGGGATGTGAATGGAGTGCTACTTGAGATGCATTGGTACAAATCAGATTCACAAGGTGTTAGAAGAGTTCCATGGTGGATCAGCTAGTGGACATTTTTCACCAAGAGTGACAGCTCTGAAGATCATGAGGGCTGGTTATTATTGGCCCAAGATTTTTAGTGATTATTATGCATGGATCAAGAGGTGCAAGAATTTTTCATTCTTCACGGGTAAGGAGAGGCTAGCTGCCCTTCCATTGCATCCAATTTTAGTTGACTAGCCATTCATGCGATGGGGTTTGGACTTCATTGGAGTCATTAATCCAAATTCAAGCCAAGGGCAGAAATGGATTCTAATGAGTAATAGATTACTTCACTAAATGGGTGAAGCAAAGAGCACTCAAGGAAGTAAATGAATCTAGCATCCTGGACTTCTTTGAGGGAATAGCAACCAAATTTGGCATGTCTCGCTACAATAATATTAGATAATGCATTGGCATTCTTTGGGTCCAAGGTAGCTGAATTGGCTGTCAAGAATGGGATCTACCTAAGCACTTCATCGAATTATTACCCTCAACGTAATGGCCAAGCTGAATCCACAAACAATAACTTGTTAAGGATCATTAGGAGGACTCTTGATGAGAATCAGAGGTCTTGGCATACTAAGTTGAAATCAGCCTTATGGGCTGATAGAATAACTCCCAAGAGATCTACAGGTAACTCTCCATTCAATATTGTTTATGAAAGAGAGGTAATTTTGCCCATGTAACTTAAGTTGCCATCATTGGAACTCAGAAACGATTGGAGCTGTTGGAGTTTGAGCCCATGGAGGTTAGATATGCAGAATTGATGGAGCTCTAAGAAATCAGAAATCAGGCATCCCAAGCAATGGAGAGGGATCAAGATTTGATAAAGAAGACCTTTGATAGAAAGGCCAAGGATAGATCTTTCCAAGTTGGAGATCTGGTGCTAAAATGGGATGCAGACAGAGCAAAACTAGGAGGCATTCAAAATTTGATGCCATTTGGAGTGGCCCATACATGGTCACAAAGTGTAAGGACAGCAATGCCTTCCAATTGTCTACATTGGATGGTGAAGAATTGCAGATTCTAGTCAATGGAATCCATCTGAAGCATTGCTATTGAAGGAAATTCTCCACCTTGTACATATTAGCTTAGGTTTTCATTCCTCCAAGTGCTTATGCACATTGTTTTGTTGTAGTTTATCTTTGCTTTCCCTAAGTGTTTTGGCACAAGCTTGCTGTTCCGAGAAATGTGTTTTATAGGCCTTGCTCCAATCATATGGTGTTCTACCCTCCATCTTCCTCCTTTCAGTGTTCTAATCAGTTGGGGTACCAAGCAAAGAATTTGATGACCCCATGCCCAATGGATTGCTTGGTGCAACTAGTACTTCATCAAGCAGGCAAATGACCCCTCTGAGTCGCTAAAATTGTTATCCAAAATGAGCTCCTTGCACATTTTGTGGCTAACTCCCTTCATTATTCCCTCTCTTGTGCCTCAATCATAATTTTTTGCTTTTCGGCACTTAAGACCTTCTGGAAATGGCACCATTAGATAGAGCTTTTTCTCAACTTTCTAGAAAGGTAAAGTTTTCCTCCTAACTCCATGTATTTTTGAAGTTATGGCTCGGTGGAGATTTTGTGGGAAATTTTCCCCTGAAAATCCCGAGCCAATAAGATGACGCCACGTGTCCTCGGGAGTGGTGGAGAGGCGGAGGTAAACTTGGAATTTTTACCAAGTGTTTGGCAAGGTTTCAAAAAGAATTTTTCACCCCGAAGGCCCGCCGACGAATTGGATGTTGCCACGTGTCCAGGAGGGGAGGAGTTAGGAAAATTTCCTAAGGGTTGACACAAGCAAAAATTTGACGCCAGGCCCACATCCAATCATATTGTGCCACGTGTCTTGAGGCCAAAGGGTGGTGGAGGGCGGAGGAAAGATTGAAAATTTGGCGAAGTGTTTTGGTGAGAGCAAAGGAAAAATTTCAGCCCGCTGGCCCATGAATGAATCATAGCTCGCCATGTGTCCCAAGGACGTCGGAGCTTTGGCCGCGGGGAGAAATTAAGAATTTTTCCCAAAGGTTAGTGCAGAGAGAAAAGTTTTCCCCACAGAGCTGCGTCTAATGGGAGCTCACCACATGTCCCAAGACTGGTAGAATGTGGGGAAAAGTTGGGAATTTTTCCCAAAGCAAAATCAAAGAAATATTTCAAAGGAAAAGCTCGCCCCCCAAACGTGAGCCAATGGGATCGTGCCACGTGTCCAGTGGAGACAAAAATGCAAGATAGGCCCGTAGGGAAAATGGCAAGGAAGGCTTTCATCTAATAGGGTTCTACCATGTGTCTAGCTCAGGGAAAATGGTCAACAGCTGATGGAAACTTTAAGAGAAGATTCCGTGGCAAATCATATCTTGCCACGTGTCCTCATGCAATCGGCCCGGCGAAGAATTTTTGGAAAATTTTCCAATGGCCAAAACGGTGAAAAATGAAGCGCATAAGGCACACATCTAATCAGAATGTGCCACGTGGCACCAGATTGGTAGGGCGTGGAGATTTTTGGGAAAATTTTCCCAAATGCAAAAATGTGGGAAAATTTCAAATTTTTGGCCCGCTAACCCGTTTTGGCCTTGTTTTTCCCTAAATTTTAAAATGACCATAACTTTCGATCCAGAGCTCGGTTTTCACGTTCTTTATATCAACAAAAAGCAGGTAAAATTCTCTACATGATTCCAAGCTCAATTTTGTATTTTAATGGAGTTTAGAGAGATAAAATTCAAAAACGCCTCTGGCACATGATAATTAACGAAATGACATTTCAACCACCATTTTTAATGAAGAATGGCTCGCATTCTCTCCCAGCATGGTGAAAAATGTTAGGGAATGGACTTGTAAGGATGCCCATGTTGTTTTATTACATTTTGGTTGGTGGTTGAAGCTCCTCTCACGTTTTCCCATGTTTCTCTCTCTTGGGCTCGTTTTTACATTGTAAAAGCTAGATTTGGCTCATTTTGAAGTGGTTGGACATTTTTCATGTATTGTGGCTCCCTTTTTCACCTTGAAAAGTGATTTTGTGGAATATCAGACCTCTTCCAAGACTGTAACATGTTTTCTACCTCTCAAATGTTGTAATGCATGTATTTTTGATATTGGAAATGACAATGCAAGCTCTGTGAATGAGTTTCAATCCTTTGTTTGTGTTGTTTGCTTCATTTTTGACCTTTCATTACATTTTATCAATTTTTGCATGATGTTTTGTTACATTTCTATGATCTGTGTCAATCTACAGAAGTAAAAAATGCTCACCACTCCTTTAGTGCATCACCTTATTAGCATTAGTTTCAGTCTTTGCATTCTTTATCTCTGTCCCTTTTGGAATTTAGAGTAGGATTTTGAGTTTAAAACCTCTGCAACTTACGATTAATATACTGATCGGAAGAGTTGAGGAACTAGCCTCTAACACTGGAGATTCTTTTCCCATTTTACAAGTCCCACACTTGGGGAGAAGATTCAATGTTGTGCAATCACACTGGATGTCCAAAATGTCAAACTAAAAATCTAATCAACATCTAGGGGTGCTTCTGATTTGCACCAACACCTCCCTAAAACACACTTTTTCCTCCCATAAAATAAACCCCATAGTCTTCTCCTATACTATTCTAGGCCATCTACCCACAGCCCATAACAATAACAAACATACCAACATTTACATATTCATAAAAGGGAGAAGAAGAGTATTTCCAAGAGCCAAGCTCTTACGTCTCTATGATGGAGTTTGTTCCAAGTTCAAAACAGAAAGCTCCTTCCAATGCAAATGATCCAAAAATCAACCCAACAAAAGCATGCAACAACCTTCCAAAAACTTCTCCTAGCAAGAGCTCCCAATACAGCAAGAAAATTCACCTAAAAGAAGTCTCCCAAAAGTGAAGCAACCCCAAAACAAGAAAAGAAATTTGAATTTTATAAAATAGGGAAGAGAAGAGGATGAGGTGGATCCATGCAGGATGCCACATCACACATCCTCAACCCCAAACACAAGTCAACTTCATTCTCCAATGCATAATAAATAGGTGGGTGAATAACATGACAGTTTACTTACACACTCCAAAATGACCACACCCCATAAGGACTGAATTTAAAAAAATGTAAGAAGAGTGCAATTAAAACTTACAATTAGACATATCAATATTCATAAAGAAGGTATAAATTCAACCATCCAACCATTGGTAAATAAAATTAAGACGTATGGGACAAGTTTTACTTGTCCCACAAGCCTCCAAAATCAACCTACTGATGACAAATTTTAATTTCCAAGAAGGTGGAGTGTTTCACACTCGAAGTAAACTTACACATCACTTACAAGGTCACTTACACATACTTACAATATTTAATACAAAATTCAACCACTTCACTAATTACTTTCTTATGACATATTGATTTGTTTACTTTAACAACATGATTATTCACAACATTAACACAACATTTAATAACTAAAGAAAAATGGTAAAGCACCACAAAATAAACACATGTAAACATTAATAAAAGAAACCACGTTAATAAATACATAAATCCCCTTGGTCACATTCAAAGGTGATCCCCCCCATGGGAATCCCTAATACTAACAAACACACACACAAACAAAACTAATTGCCATGGTGACCTTGTTGAATTCATCTAGAATTCCAATGTGGTTGGTCTCCAATTCCCCGATGTTTGTTGTGATATTTTTAACCTGCAAAAATAAAAATACCTCCTTCAACCTCATGGCCATATTAGAACGTCCAAAATAATATAAATATAATTTCAAAATCATCAATATATATATGAATCACAACAATATCTAGACAATCAACAATATCACTTACAATTACATTAGAACTATATAATCATCAATTTGAAATTCAATTTTCTTGGTCTACTCAATACATCCAAATATCACATGTCCTAACAACATCCATAAATATATATATATAACCATGTCCAACAAAGCATTTCAACATCTATATAAAATGTCTCTAACAATCATCATGCATCATATATAAATCGAGTCAACAATAATCCCCGATCGACATCTAACACCATAATAAATAAAAACTATAATAATGTAAATAATATAGTCGGTAGTATCATGATCAATATCAAAAGTGTCGAAGGGAAGTGGGCACTACATCCCCCTCCCCTTAGACTCGACTTCCTCCTAGAATTCACCGGAAAGAGAGATAGGAACAAATGCAATAGAAAAAGGATCACTCCATTATGGGATTTCTTGCTTCAAACAAGTGTGGGTATACTGAACCGAGTTTATTCCAATGCAATTCAGCAAGAAGAATGGAGATTGTAAGAGATGTGTTCTAAACTTTACGCATGCAAAATTACGAACACTTAAATCTATAGAGTAAATTTATGCTATCAACCAAGATACCACACATAACAATATAACATGAAGAGTTCAAAAGATTCTTAAGAGTAACCACCAAGTAGAGGAATAATAAGGATAATTCCATGAGTTTGAGAATGACCACATAGTTTCCCAAGGAATACAACATATTGAATTAATAAAAGTTAAGGTTTCTACACGTTTAAGCCATGATTTCAAGGTTCGTTGTCTAGACAAGGCTAGAAAAAATAAACTATGACCAAATTTTCACGAGGAACAAGTCTACTCAAGGTCCCACAATTTGAGGATCACACAGGATGAGGTTAATCAACAAGGACACCTAAATCAGAAAAACATTTAAAATCAAGGAACTATTCAAGGAAAGCACTTCTATAACTTGAGAGGGTACAATTAACTTTTCATGGTAATAAAAGTGAAGTCAAGACCACAAGGTTTCCTACGGTCTAATTTTTATACTTTTGTTTTAAGAATCGAACACACCCTACCAACCAAATCTAAAGAAGTCAACTATCTAGCAAAAAGAAATATATATATATATATATATATATATATATATATATATATATCTCCTTGTAACTAATATATCAATACAAGTACCATACATTATAGCATAATGGGATTTATTTATCTTATTTCCTACTCAATCTCGAAATAACCATAAAGAGAGCACAAGAAACACCAAGGACCACTCAAGGTCACTAGGGAGAAGAACAAGTAACACGGGGTCCAATTACAATCCAAGGGTGCATCGTATCAAAAGCGAATAACATCATCTTGCACTTTCCATCCTAATGGAAAAGGGGAAACAACAACAAGGTGACCCAAGAAAATATGAAGAAAAGAAGACTTCCGAAGTTATTTTATATCCTTAACATATGTTTCCTTAAAATTACAATAACTTAGGTCTCCAAGTACAATACAACACGCAGGAGGTTGCTTCTTAAACAACAAATAAGTCTCAATCCAAAAGGACCACAACTCACACTCATCTAGCTACACGACGATAAGGGTATGATGACCCAAAACTCCCATAAGAAAGGCACATACATCTATGAACAAGAAGTACTAATCAAAAAGAACACTTTATTATCCACCACGTGTTTCACAATTTGGGTAGGTGATAGAACTACAGGTTCAACTATACATTTCACTCAATACACATAAATCTTACTTATTTTATAACTCAACTAATTAAGTCAAAATTTGTAGTTTCATTTTTTTTTTAGCACATTCCTTTACGAGTTTTCTTAATTAAAATATTCCTTTTTTATTCTGATATCACATGTTTGCGTTATAAGGATCACCACTAAGGTGGCCATGATATCTCACCATTCTGTATAGGCGGACAAACAAAATATTTATTCTACTCCTAGGGGAGGTAGATGGACAATTTTTTTCCTTTTCTGTTCTTCTACATGGTTTTTATTCCTTCTATTAATCTACCAAGGTTAAAGCAAGGACCATTTTCTCTTTCTATGTTCTAGTTTATTTGTTAAGCTTCAAGGCCAAATCTCCTCAATTATAGTTTTATGATGTTTGGGTGAGTCAATTTGTCAATTAAAAAATAATAATGAGAAGGAACGGTAAACATATCACACTATTACTTTTATGGGAGAGAGAGGTAATTCAACACATCACATTTTTAATTCTAAGGAAACAAGGGACGTTCAACATAGAAAGCACATTATTAATTTGGTAAGAACTAGGAAACAATCAACCAACATGGATCACAACAATATTTCAAGATTTTTCCACTAATTACAAGTATCATAAAACATTCCTAGTGGATTTCTACAATTTTTCAAAAGAAGTTACGAGGAAGACCCATTAAGGAAGCATAATTACTTTTACTGATCTACTAGGGTTTAACACTATTTGTTTTTTGGCAAAAATATTTTACTTACATGATAAGACAAGGAAATTTTTCAAATCTACACCCATATTACCACAGGATACTATCAACCAATCAATCGGAATGACAAGGAAATATTTTACCTATAAGAACACCACATACTCACTAGAAGGCATCAAATGTAAGCAGCCAATCAGCTAATCTATTAAACATATGCTTTATGACCAAGAGTTACAGTTTCAAGAAGAATCACATTATAAAATACCACCGAGATTAAATTATCAAGGTCTACTTACACTAACATCACCAATAACATGGTCCAAAAGATTCAAAGCATCCATAAGTGTCTCTACGTAATCCAAAATTAAATAGGTCAATGTGAGCAAAACAAACATACTTAATTAAACACACTGCTCAAATGGGCTTAAATCTAATTGTAATTGCCAAGATGCATACAATCCATAAGTCAATACTTAATATAATGAAATAAGGAAAATCCTTATAGAACTTAGCATGCCATTGAAAAGAAGCCACTACCAAAAACACACTTTTCCACTAACATCCATAGCCAACCAAAAGCAATCCGATCTTAACATGATTTATTAGCCCACAATTAAACACCTCTACTCGACGAGGTTCAAGCTCTTACCAGATTGTAAGAGAATCGCCACCACCGCTAACAGACTGCCAACTAGAATGCTCAATCACAATGATCTCTCCATCTAGCAAGATCGAGCAACGTAAAAGTCACTCTAAGATACTAAACACCCTCAAGGTTTCATGCATCCAAAACCAAGGCATAACTTTAAGCATCTAAAAGGACATTCAAGACACATAGGGTGTACCCCCATACGATGAAATGTCACCATACAAGAAGCATAGAACCAGCTCAACAACATGCAAGAAGGAAACCACGTAATGTTTAGCTAAGTAGCCAACAACATAATGAGCTCCGAGTCACCAATCAAAATAAAATATAAGAAATGTCGAAAATCAAGGAAAGTGGCTAAGTAGCTACATTACAAAGTCTTAAAATTCTCACAAAAATTATAAATAAATAAAAGATCCTCAGAGCTTCTCAATCCAATCATAAAATAAGATGTTGGTCCTTGATAAAATAACACAAGATTACGAATGTAAAATACAAAATGTTAACACCACATTCACTTCGCAGCCCTTCATGGCGGCCAATAGGGATATTCTACCTCAAGCTCAGCTCCAAGGACACATGCGCAAGATTGGGTCATAAACTACACCTAGACTTAATGTCCACTCTCCCATACGGTAACAAAATGAAAACCGACAACCATGCCATCTTTCCTAACTAATGAAGGAAGCTCTAAGTAGCTTCTAATCAACTCATCCCAATCTCGAACACAACCACTATTGTCCAGCCACAAGATTCACACCATAAAATTTATCACTCCAACAACTCCAATAAGGAAGGGTCTCAACAAAGGGCTTAATGTATCATATAATTAAATCAAGTTTTAGGACTTGTAAAACAACACATTTTCAAAGGGGAACCAGTTTCCACTATACTAGAAATTCACCAAAATCAATTTAATCTAACATTCTTAATTACCTCGATTTAGAAAAAACACCACTAAGTAAGCACAATAACTCAAACAACTTGTTATTTTATTATTATTTTAATTTTGGTAGTTCAAATGAACAAAGTAATGTAATATTTCTTCATACGCATTTCTTTTTAAATTTTCAAAAAAGTTTATTTTCTTAGATTCAAAAGTGTGATAGGTTTACGAGTTCATGTCTCAAGTTTTCTAGTGTTCCCAAGGGTCCAATATTTTGAACCACTACTATGATACCAAGTGTGATGCCCATTAAACCAACCCACTTGAGATCCAAGAACAACACAGATTAGTTAGGAAAATTATGGGATAATTTATTTTTTATTAAGAGAATCTACAACCATGTTACAAGATAATGATTGTCACTAACGAGTTCGAGAATAATTCAAATCAACTAGAGTATACTTTTCCTTCATTAATAATTATTAGAGGTCACAAGGTCCAAAATTTAGGGTTAGAAGTTTCAATTAGGTTTAAAGGGAAATTCCCCACCATACACACTCTCAAATAGGCCTAAAGTTTCAACTTGATTTTTCTCACCCTTAATGCATTCAAAATTTTCCTAAATTACTCCCATTGGATAGGAAATTTCCTCACCTTTCAAGTGATATAAAGAAGTCCTCCTAACTCCTCATATTTTTCAAGTTATGGGCTGATGGACCTTGGGGTGAAAATTTTCCCCAAGAGCGGGCTGCGGGCCCAAGGGTGAAAATTTTCCCAAATGGAAGGTTGGCGAGGCCATGGGGATACCTTGAGAAAAATAATTTCCCACATGTGGAAAAACTCACATTTACAATCATGCTCCCTTGTGTCCACAAGTCCACAAGAGGACACATGGCGCTCCTAAGGCGGCACGGGAAAGGCGGGGAAAGGTGGGGTAGTGGGAGACAACTTCTTTCTTTTAATCCTTCCAAAATCATTTATTGAACATAGGGGGTATATTTTATTTTCACATGTTCCACATTTCCACTTTCAAAACAGGGACTTCCTAGTGCATGATAAACACAAATTTCCAATTGAAGAATATCATATGAACAAGGTGAACACTTCCAATAATTCCAATTAAACTCATACAAGCTCCTTTCCATTTGATTTCAAAGTACAGTATACAAAATAGTATCATTCTTTCACATTCTTTCCAAAACAGCATACAGAGTATAACTCTTTTACATTTCCAATTTCCACTTATAGTCAAGTACAACATCTTTCCATTACAAACATTTACAAGGTCATCCACTTCAAGTGGGAAAGGTTACAATGAGATTTCATTTCACAAGGGACTATCAAACTGTCTTTTCTCAGCTCTAGAACAGCAACATGCATTCTTCTCTTTCTTCCAATTTTGATCACAACAAAGGCAGGGGAAAGGCAATGCTCTCCACCCAACCAAGACATCCAATGAAAGGAGAAGCCATCCTTCTTCATTGGCCCCGAGACCCAACCACAAAGTAATAAAATATGTGATCCAACTCATGACAACAACAGGATTCCACAAAACATACACATAGCTTTTCACAATAAAACATAGTCCAAAATAGAATGTAGTTTTACAACTACATTAACACATAACAACAAAATACTAAGGCTTCATCAAGAAAGCCAAAGGAGCAAGAACTATGGGGGATGCTTCTTATGCCTCCCAAACATAGAAATTGGTATCACCACTTCGTTACAAACCACTAAAATATAGTATATCAAAGCCCTAACATTCCTTATGCCTCCCCCAAGTACCCCTTATTCCTCACATTTCCTTATGTCCCCCAACCTCTTATGGCACCCCATAACAAGTAAAGAAATGCAAGCTATTTCTTTTTAAGGTGGAACCCAAATCCCAACTCCCTCCACCCTTATACCTCCCTAAAACACACTTGTTCCTCCCACAAAATAAACCCCATAGTCTTCTCCTACACCATTCCTAGGCCATCTACCCACAGCCCATAACAATAACAAACATACCAGCATTTACATATTCATAAAAGGGAAAAGAAGAGTATTTCCAAGAGCCAAGATTTTACCTCTCCATGATGGAGTTTGTTCTAAGTTCAAATGAAAAAGCTCCTTCCAATGCAAGTGATCCAAAAATCAACCCAACACAAGCATGCATAATCTTCCAAAAACTTCTCCAAGCAAGAGCTCCCAATACAGCAAGAAAAATCACCCAAAAGAAGTCTCCCAAAAGTGAAGCAACCCCAAAACAAGACAAGAAATTCAAATTTTATAGAAGAGGGAAGAGAATAGGAGGAGGTGGATCCATGTAGGATGCCACATCAGACATCCTCAACCCCAAACACAAGTCAATTTCATTCTCCAATGCATAATAAATAGGTGGGTGAATAATATGATAGTTTACTTACACACTCCAAAATGCCCACACCCTATAAGGACTAAATTTAATAAAATGTAAGAAGAGTGCAGTTAAAACTTACAATTAGTCATATCAAAATGCATAAAGAAGGTATAAATTCAACCCTCCAACCATAGGTATGGTTGGTAAATAAAATTAAGAGGTATGGGACAAGTTTTACTTATCCCACAAGCCTCCAAAATCAGCCTCCAAGGAAAAATTCGAATTTCCAAGAAGGTGGAGTGTTTCACACTCAGAAGTAAACTTACACATCACTTACAAGGTCACTTACACATACTTACAACATTTAATAAAAAATCCAACCACTTCACTAATTACTTTCTTATGACATATTGATTTGTTTACTTTAACAACATGATTATTCACAACATTAACACAACATTTAATAACTAAAGAAAAATGGTAAAGCACCATAAAATAAACACATGCAAAAATTAATTAAAAAAACCACATTAATAAATACATAAAGCCCCTTGGTCACATTCAAAGGTGATCCCCCATGGGAATCCCTAATACTAACAAAAACACAAACAAACAAAACTAGTTTCCATGGTGACCTTGTTGAATTCATCTAGAATTCCAATGTGGTTGGTCTCCAATCCCCGATGTTTGTTGTGATATTTTTAACCTGCAAAAATAAAAATACCTCCTTTGGCCTCATGGCCATATCAAAACGTCCAAAATAATATAAATATAATTTCAAAATCATCAATATATATATGAATCACAACAACATCTAGACAATCAACAATATCACTTACAATTTCATCAGCAACTATATAATCATCAATTTTAAATTCAATTTTCTCGGTCTACTCAATATATCCAAATATCACATGTCCTAAAAACATCCATAAATATATATATAACCATGTCCAACAGCATGTCAACATATATATAAAATGTCTCTAACAATCATCATGCATCATATATGAATCGAGTTAACAATAATCCCTTATTTGACATCTAACACCATAATAAATCAAAAATATAATAATGTCCATAATATAGTTAGCAAAGATTATCATGATCAATATCAAAAAATTTGAAGGGAATTGGGCACTACATCCCCCTCCCCTTAAACTCGAATTCCTCCTGGAATTCATTGGAAAGAGAGATAGGAACAAATGCAATAGAAAAAGGATCACTCCATTATGGGATTTCTTGCTTCAAACAAGTGTGGGTATATAGAACCTGAGTTTAGTCCAATGCAATTCAGCAAGAAGAAGGGAGATTGTAAGGGATGAGTTCTAAACTTTCTGCATGCAAAGTTACGAACACTTAAATCTAGAGAGTAAATTTACGCTATCAACCAAGATACCACACATAACAATATAACATGAAGAGTTCAAAAGAGTCTTAAGAGTAACCACCAAGCATAGGAATAATAAGGAGAATTCCGTGAGTTTGAGAATAACCTAATAGTTTCCCAAGGAATACAACATAATACATTTATAAAAGTTAAGGTTTCTATATGTTTAAGCCATGATTTCAAGGTTCGTTTTCTAGACAAGGCTTGCAAAAAAATAAACTATGACCAAATTTGCATGAGGAACAAGTCTACTCAAGGTCCCACAATTTTAGGATCACACAGGATGAGGTTAATCAACAAGGACACCTAAATCAGAAAAACATTTAAAATCAAGGAACTATTCAAGGAAAGCACTTCTATAACTCGAGAGGGTACAATTAACTTTTCATGGTAATACAAGCGAAGTCAAGACCACAAGGTTTCCTACGGTCTGATTTTTACACCTTTTTTTTAAGAATCGAACACACCATACCAACCAAATCTAAATAATTCATTGTTTCAAAGATAATATAATATCATATATATACAAATATATATATATATATATATATATATATCCCCTAGCAACTAACATATCAATACAAGTACCATACATTATAGCACAATGGGATTTATTTATCTTATTTCCTACTCAAGCTCGGAATAACTATAAAGAGAGCACAAGAAACACAAAGGACCACTCAAGGTCATTATGGAGAAGAACAAGTAGCATAGGGTCCGATTCAATCCAAGTATACATCGTATCAAAAGAAAATAACATCATCTTGCACTTTCCATCCTAATGGAAAAGGGGCAACAACAACAAGGTGACCCAAAAAATATGAAGAAAAGAAGACTTCCCAAAGTTATTTTATAGATTTAACATGTGTTTCCTTAAAATTACAATAACTTAGGTCTCCAAGGACAAGACAACATGCAAGGAGGTTGCTTCTTAAACAACAGATAAGTCTTAATCCAAAAGGACCACAACTCACACTCATCAAGCTACACGACGATAAGGGTATGATGACCCAAAAATCCAACAAGAAAGGCACATACATCTATGAACAAGAATTACTAATGAACAAGAAGCACTAAGAAACAAGAACACATTACTATCCATCAAGTGTTTCACAATTTCGGGTGGTAACGAACTACAAGTTCAACTATACATTGCACTCAATACACAAATCTTACTTATTTTATAACTCAAATAATTAAGTCAAAATTTGTAGTTTCGTTTTTATTTTTGCACATTCCTTTACGAGTTTTCTTAATTAAAATATTCCTTTTTTAATTCGATATCACTTGTTTGCTTTAGAAGGATCACCACTAAGGTGGCCATGATATCTCGCCATTCTGTATAGGCAAAAAAATAAAATATTTATTCTACTCCTAGGGGAGGTAGATGGAAAAAAATTTCCTTTTCTGTTCTTCTACATGGTTTTTATTCCTTCTATTAATCTACCAAGGTTAAAGCAAGGACCATTTTCTCTTTCTATGTTCCAGTTTATTTGTTAAGCTTCAAGGCCAAATCTCCTCAATTACAGTTTTATGATGTTTGGGTGAGTTAATTTGTCAATTAAAAAAAAATAATGAGAAGGAACAATAAACATATCACACTATTACTTTTATGGGAGAGAGAGGTAATTCAACACATCACATTTTTAATTCTAAGGAAACAAGGGACGTTCAACATAGAAAGCACATTATTAATTTGGTAAGAACTAGGAAATAATCAACCAACATGGATCACAACAATATTTCAAGATTTTTCCACTAATTACAAGTATCATAAAACATTCCTAGTGGGTTTCTACAAGTTCTCAAAAGAAGTTACGAGGAAGACCCATTAAGGAAGCATAATTACTTTTACTGATCTACTAGGGTTTAACATTGTTTGTTGTTTTGGTGAAAATATTTTACTCACCTGATAAGACAAGGAAAGTTTTCAAATCTACACCCATATTACCACAAGATACTATCAACCAATCAATCAGAATGAAAAGGAAATATTTTAACTATAAGAACACCACATACTCACTAGAAGGCATCAAATGTAAGCGCCAATCAGCTAATCTATTAAACATATGCTTTATGACCAAGAGTTACAGTTTCGCAAGAAGAATCACATTATAAAATACCACCGAGATTAAATTATCAAGGTCTAATTACACTAACATCACCAATAACATGGTCTAAAAGACTCAAAGCATCCATAAGTGTCTCTACGTAATCCAAAATTAAATAGGTCAACGTGAGCAAAACAAACATACTAAATTAAACACACTACTTGAATGGTCTTAAATCTAATTTTAATTGCCAAGATGCATACAATCCATAAGTCAATACTTAATATAATGAAATAAGGAAAATCCTTATAGAACTTAGTATGCCATTGAAAAGAAGCCACTACCAAAAACACACTTTTCCACTAACATCCGAGAGCCAACCAAAAGCAATCCGATCTTAACATGATTTATTAGCCCACAATTAAACACCTCTACTCCGACGAGGTTTAAGCTCTTACCAGATTGTAAGAGAATCACCACCACCGCTAATAGGATCGCCAACTAGAACACTCAATCACAACAAACTCTCTATCTATCAAGTTTGAGTAACATAAAAGTCACTATAATATCCTAGACACTCTCAAGGTTCCGTGCATCCAAAACCAAGGCATAAATTTAAGCACCTAAAAGGACATTCAAGACACCTGGGGTGTACCCCCATACGACGAAATGTAACCATACAAGAAGCATAGAACCAACTCAATAACATGCAAAAAGGAAACCACGTAACATTTCGCTAAGAAACCAACAACATAATGAGCTCCGAGTCACCAATCAAAATAAAATATAAGAAATGTTGATAATCAAGGAAAGTGGCTAAGTAGCTGTATTGCAAAGTCTGAAAATTCTCACAAAAATTATAAATAAATATAATATCCTCAAAGCTTCTCAATCTAGTCATAAAATAAGATGTTGGTCCTTGATAAAATAATACAAGATTACGAATTTAAAATACAAAATGTTAACACCACATTCACTTTGTAGCCCTTCATGGCCACCAATAGGGGTACTCTACCTCGAGGTCATCTCCAAGGACACATGCATAGGATTGGGTCATAAACTACACCCAGACTTAATGTCCACTCTCCCATATGGGTAAAAATGAAAAACTAACAACCAGACCATCTTTCCTAACTACTGAAGGAAGGAAGCTCTAAGCAACTTCTAATAAACTCTTCCCGACCCCGAACACAACCACTATTGTCTAACCACAAGATTCACACCATACAATTTATCATTCCAACAAATCAAATAAGGAAGGGTCTCAACAAAGGGCTTAATGTATCATACAATTAAATCAAGTTTTAGGACTTGTAAAACAACACATTTTCAAAGGGGAACCAAGTTTCCACTATACTAGAAGTTCACCAAAATCAATTTGATCTGACATTCTTAATTACCTAGGTTTAGAAAAATGCCACTAAGCAAGCACAACAACTCAAACAACTTGTTATTTTATTAATATTTTAATTTTGGTAGTTCAAATGAACAGAGTAATGTAATATTTCTTCATACGCATTTCTTTTTCAATTTTCAAACAAGTTTGTTTTCTGATATTCAAAAGTGTGTTAGGTTTACAATTCATGTCTCAAGTTTTCTAGTGTGCCCAAGGGTCCAAGATTTTGAACCAATTCTCTGATACCAAGTGTAACACCCATTAAAACAACCCACTTGAGATCTAAGAACAACCCTAAGATTAGTTAAGAAAATTATGGGATAATTTTTTTATTAAAAGAATCTACAACCATGTTACAAGACAAGACAGCGGTTATCACTAATGAGTTGAAACAATTCAAATCTACTAGAGTATACTTTCCCTTTATTAATAATTATTATATGTCACAAGGTCCAAAATTTAGGGTTAGAAGTTTCAATTAGGTTCAGAGGGAAATTCCTCACCATACACACTCTCTAACAGGCCTAAAGTTTCAAATTGATTTTTCTCACCCTTAATGCATTCAAGAATTTCCTAAATTAGTGCCATTGGATAGGAAATTTTTTCACCTTTACATTGATATAAATAAGTCCTCCTAACTCCTCATATTTTTCGGAGTTATGGGCGCAGCAGCCTTTGGGTAAAAAATTTTCCCCAAGAGCGGGTCTGCGGGCCGAGGGGTGAAAAATTGCCCAAAGGGCAGGTTGGCATGCCGCAAGGAGACCTTGAGAAAAAAAAATTCCTACACGGGAAAAAATCACATTTTCTCCCGCGCTCCTACTGAGTCCACAATTCCACGAGGGACATGTTGCGCTCCCTAAGGCGGCGCGGGGAAAAGTGAGGAAAGGCGGGGTGGTGGAAGACATTTTCAAATTCTCCAGCATGGGGTGAAAAGAAAATTTTGCACTGCGCTCCCACAAATCCATAGGGGACATATGGCATCACCTAAGCCAATGCAGGGAAAGTGGGGCGGTGGGGAGAAGATTGACTTAACGCCCGAAGGGCTAAGAGGGTACAAAGACCCACACCTCCATCGACATCTCGCGATGCCACGTGGCAACCTCTAGTGGGTGTGATCCGGTAGAATAGAGAAAACTTGGAAAAAATTTCAAAAAAATTCTGAGATGTGAAGGAAAAAAAGTAACCCGTTCCTCCGCCGATGCCTCATGACGCCATGTGGCATCACCTGATTGGTTGCGGGCGGTGGGGAAAATTTGGAAAATTTTCCCAAAATTTTCCAAAAGCGCTAAGTAAAAGGGGGACCCATCCCTCTGTTGGAACCTCATGGTGCCATGTGGAAGCCTCTAATTGGTTGTGGGCCCGGTGGGCGGTGGGGAAAATTTAGAAAATTTTCCCAAATTTTCCTAAGTGCCTAAGGGAAAAATTCGGGCTGCGGGCCCGCCAAGGAAATTTTTCCCAAAATTTTAACGCCAAGTGAAGAAAAATTCAGAAGGCCATAACTTTTGATAGAGAGCTTGGTTTTGGGAAAACAAGGACTTTCTAGAAATATCTCGATGACCTTTTTGCCTGAGCTCAATAGTTTTTTTTTTTGATGAAGTTTAAGGGGTCAAATTTAAGAAATCGACTGTGACCTTTTATAGTGTAATCTACTAAATTTTAACTTGTTAGATTTATTCAATTTGATCTTCCTCCTCTCTCATCATGTCAAATAGACATGGAGGATTTTTCCTAAATGGATTTAAGGAAGGATGCAAGGTTCAATTTGTCTAAATGATTTACAATTTGAACATTTCCATTTCTTGACAGAAAACAATTGTAAAACGGTTTGAGCCCGATTTTGCTAAGTTTTGAGATATTTCCTTAAGTGTTTTAGTCAATTTGAACTCGTTTACACCCTAGCATGTTCAATTTTAATGTTTCATTGTTATTTCTTCCATGTAGGTTCGAACTGTGCATTTTTTGTTTAATTAATTGCAAGTTTTTAAAATTACAAATAACAAGGATCAAATCTTGATGTATCTATTTGCCATTTCTTCTTTTAAGTATTTATAATACATTCCAATTCAAATATACCACATTAGGTTGATTCAAAACATACCATTCAATACCTAAATGCAATAATGATTTCAATTTTTCACATTTCAAAGACAAAGTTCTACACTATCCTTCATACGCATTTTCTTCTTTCAATGAGAGATTCCAATACATTGAAATAATCATATTCAAATACAACAATGCAATTTGAGAAACGTATTTCATTCATTTATTGATTTCAAAGGCAATTTTACAACTTATTTCTTTTATTCCTTCCAAAATCATTTATTGACACAGGGCAGAATAATACATTTTCTTTTCACGTGTTGCACATTTCCACTTTCAAAATAGGGACTTCCTAGTGCATGATAAACACAAATTTCCAATTGAAGAATATCATATGAACAAGGTAAACACTTCCAATAATTCCAATGAAACTCATATAACCTCCTTTCCATTTGATTTCAAAGTACAATATACAAAACAATATCATTCTTTCACATTCTTTTGAAAAAGCATATAGAGTATAACTCTTTTACATTTCCAATTTCCACTTGCAGTCAGTACAACATCTTTCCATTACAAACATTTACAAGGTCATCCACTTCAAGTGGGAAAGGTTACAATGATATTTCATTTCACAAGGGACTATCAAACTGTCTTTTCTCAGCTCCAGAACAACAACATGCATTCTTCTCTTTCTTCTAATTTTGATCACAACAAAGGCAGGGGAAAGGAAACACTCTCCACCCAACCAAGACATCCAATGAAAGGATAAGCCATCCTTCTTCACTGGCCCCCAAGCCCCAACTAGTATCAAAAAGTAAAAATAGTATCATTCTTTCACATTCTTTTTGAAAAATCAAATAGAGTATAACTCTTTTACATTTCCAATTTCCACTTACAGTCAGTACAACATCTTTCCGTTACAAACATTTACAAGGTACTCCACTTCAAGTGGGAAAGGTTACAATGATATTTGATTTCACAAGGGACCGTCAAACTTTCTTTTCTCGGCTCCGAACAGCAACATGCATTCTTCTCTTTCTTCCAATTTTGATCACAACAAAGGCGGGGAAAGGCAACACTCTCCACCCAATAAAGACATCCAATGAAAGGAGAAGCCATCCTTCTTCACTTTGGCCCCTAAGCCCTAACCACAAAGCAATAAAATATGTGATCCAACTCATGGCAACAACAGGCTTCCACAAAACATACACATAGCATTTTCATAATAAAACACAGTCTAAAATAAAATGTAGTTTTACAACTACAATGACACATTACAACAAAATACTAAGGCTTCGTCAAGAAGGCCAAAGGAGCAAGAACTATGGGGGATGCTTCTTATGCCTCCCAAACACGGAAATGGGTATCA
The DNA here is from genome assembly GCA_018340775.1 of Taxus wallichiana var. yunnanensis. NCBI lineage: Eukaryota > Viridiplantae > Streptophyta > Pinopsida > Cupressales > Taxaceae > Taxus > Taxus wallichiana. Next base: position 27,207,295 of record CM031243.1, on the reverse strand, counting down.
CCACCTGAGTTAGAAACCACCAAAATATAGTATATCAAAGCACTGACATTCCTTATGCCTCCCCCAAGTACCCCTTATTCCTCACATTTCCTTATGTCTCCCCAACCTCTTATGGCACCCCATAACGAGTAAAGAAATGCAAGCTATTTATTTGTAAGGTGGAACCCAAATCCCAACTCCCTCCACCCTTATACCTCCCTAAAACACACTTGTGCCTCCCACAAAATAAACCCCATAGTCTTCTCCTACACCATTCCTAGGCCATCTACCCACAGCCCACAACAATAACAAACATACCAAAGCATTTACATATTCATAAAAGGGAAAAGAAGAGTATTTCCAAGAGCCAAGATCTTACCTCTCCATGATGGAGTTTGTTCCAAGTTCAAAACAGCAAGCTCCTTCCAATGCAAGCAATCCAAAAATCAACCCAACACAAGCATGCAACAATCTTCCAAAAACTTCTCCAAGCAAGAGCTCCCAAAACAGCAAGAAAATTCACCCAAAAGAAGTCTCCCAAAAGTGAAGCAACCCAAAACAAGACAAGAAATTCAAATTTTATAGAAGAGGGAAGAGAATAGGATGATGTGGATCCATGTAGGATGCCACATCACACATCCTCAACCCAAAACACAAGTCAACTTCATTCTCAATGCATAATAAATAGGTGGGTGAATAATATGATAGTTTACTTACACACTCCAAAAATCCCACACCCCATAAGGACTGAATTTAATAAAATGTAAGAAGAGTGTAATTAAAAATTACAATTAGTCATATCAAAATGTATAAAGAAGGTCTAAATTCAACCCTCCAACCATAGGTATGGTTGGTAAATAAAATTAAGAGGTATGGGACAAGTTTTACTTGTCCCACAAGCCTCCAAAATCAGCCTCCAAGGACAAATTCTAATTTCCAAGAAGGTGGAGTGTTTCACACTCAGAAGTAAACTTACACATCACTTACAAGGTCACTTACACATACTTACAACATTTAATACAAAATCCAACCACTTCACTAATTACTTTCTTATGACATATTGATTTTTTTACTTTAACAACATGATTATTCACAACATTAACACAACATTTAATAACTAAAGAAAAACGGTAAAGCACCATAAAATAAACACATGCAAAAATTAATTAAAAAACCACATTAATAAATACATAAAGCCCCTTGGTCACATTCAAAGGTGATCCCCCATGGGAATCCCTAATACTAACAAACACACACACAAACAAAACTAGTTTCCATGGTGACCTTGTTGAATTCATCTAGAATTCCAATGTGGTTGGTCTCCAATCCCCAATGTTTGTTGTGATATTTTTAACTTGCAAAGATAAAAATACCTCCTTCGGCCTCGTGGCCATATCAGAATTTCCAAAATAATATAAATATAATTTCAAAATCATCAATATATATATGAATCACAACAACATCCAGACAATCAACAATATCACTTACAATTTTATCAGCAACTATATAATCGTCAATTTTAAATTCAATTTTCTCGGTCTACTTAATATATCCAAATATCACATGTCTTAACAACATCCATAAACATATATATAACTATGTCCAACAACATGTCAACAGATATATAAAATGTCTCTAACAATCATCATGCATCATATATGAATCGAGTTAACAATAAACCCTTATCGACATCTAACCCCATAATAAATCAAAACTATAATAATGTCCATAATATAGTCAGTAGTATCATGATCAATATCAAAATTTTCGAAGGGAAGTGGACACTACACATTTATTACATATTTTCATATTTGTTTGATCACAATTGGACTTGGGCTCCCGCTTTAATATAATACCTTGTCTAATTCATTAACTACTCCATGTAAGTTAGTTATTACATTAATGGGATTTATACACAATATTCTAATCCATTTCTTGCTTTACGTACATTTTCTACTACATTACTTGGGCTCATACACATTATTTGACTCATTTTCATTTTCACGCACATGTTTTGTTTCCTTTCTTGAGTTACAAAAACAACATCCAATTCATTAATTTCTTTATCCACATTATTTGATATGTATTGTGTGATTCATTATTAGCTTTGTATACATATTTTTGTTGTCTTTCTTACATTGTAAATGCCTTGTATGATGCATACTTGTTTACTACACATGGTGTTTGGCACACACATTGATTACTACACCTATTATTTGGGTCATGTTGTGTTATACAACTATTATTTGTGACACATTTTATATACACCTATTTTTGGGATATATTTATTGCAACATGCATTATTTGATACATATTTCTTCATACACATTACGTGACACATATCATTTGATATTTTTGTTTATTAATACTTGTTTGACGCACATAGTACTGACACACATTATTGTTAACACACTAATGAATACTACTAACATTGGTTGAGACATCATTTTAGTGTATTGCAGTTACCTATGTATTATGGTAGGCTTACCATGTCATGTCTTATCTTGTCATGTCATGTCACAAGTCCCAATGGATCCATTAATGTTGTGTGTGTGAGGTCTGAGAAATAAAATCAAATGAATTAAATATTACATTAAAACATAACATTATAAGAAATAATTAAATAACACAACACAGTATTTAACGTGTAAAAACACCCTAGGGGTAAAAAACAATTAAGAATGTAAGATTTCCATTTAATCAAGAAACAAATACATTGTCCCGTAAATTCTATAGTCTCCTCACTTCTCTCCCTCGGTAATTCACAACGTGAATACCACATAATTTATCTATATGATCACACCCCTGTAGGTCTATATAAACAATTTGATCAAGTGTGACTTCTCGTGAAACACCCCAATTAATTAATAATTAATTTTTAACAAACCAATTAACCCATAAACACGTAGTTTATATTAAATAATTTAAAATATATAATATTCTAAATTATTTAATTATAAATTATGGTTTATATAAGAACACTTAATATTAAATGTTCTAACACTCCCTTAATATTAAATGTTCTAACACTCCCCCTTAATATTAAATGGGGAACATATGCCAAAGTTACCTGTTTATACAACTTAATTTACAAATCCATAAACCATAGTTAAGGTTTAGGCTAGCATATCAATTTTGAAGGATTTATACACATTCATCATGCTCATCTTATTTTTTGGTACAAAAGGATTTGAAATCCATAAATCAAAAGTTATGATTTAGGCTAAACATGATTTTGAGACTACATCTCACAGTTTCTCATGGAAAATATCTACCAACATCTCTAGGATCCTTTTATAAAGTAAGGACATCTTTTACAAAAAATGTAACACATTGGACTATACACAATAAACTTAGAGTTATAAGTTTAAAAAGATCATGAAAAATATTTTACAATGCTTTACATTGGAGTAGAAGTATAGAGGAGAAGGAGAAAACATATGGTCGGCCATTAGGAGGTGAAATTTCCATGCACATTTCCCCTCAATGGAAACTTTGAATAGCCTAGCATTACACAAAACTTGCAAAACTTTAAAGTGCACAATGGCTTTATAAGCATATTTGTAACTTTATCTTTAGTCGAGCAATATTAGAGATCTATATCACCACATAACACCTTCTCTCGGATGAAATGCATATGAATCTCTATATGCTTTGTCCTCTTATGATGAACTGAATTCTTATAAATATCAATGCAACTCTAACTATCACATAGAAGATGAGTGATTCATTTAACTTCCATGTGCATCTCTTCCAACAACCACTTTAGCCACATGGATTCTTTCACTTCTTCCATCGCACTTCTATATTATGCCTTAGTAGAAGAGATGGAGACTATCAACTTATTTTTACTACTCCAAGTAATGGCACTTGCATTAAAGTTGAACACATATCTAGTTACATATTTATATTTTCTATCTAACACAACACCAACATGGTTAGAATTACAATATCCATATAAACATGCATTATCATAATAAGCATAATATAAATCATTATTGATTTCACTTTTAACCATCTATAAATCTTACATTAATAGGTTAAAAAATAAGTTGTATAACAACTTAAATGGCAATATGCTTAAAAACTAACCATGTCATATTACCAATATATTGAATTTTGAAAAAACAACTTCAATATTTCAAACTTAAAAAATATATTACATGCAATCATTATTAGACATCTCCAATACAGACACAAAGGCATCCTCAAGTGTCATTCAATATGCATATAATACTATTTTTAGTAATCACATACTAATTTAGAGTTTAGAAAATGTTTTATCAACATATATATCTTCATTATCTACTTTAAGATTTTAAATTGGTGATAAAACTAATAGATAACACATATGAAAGAATGACCAAATCATACAAAATAATCAATAATGAAAGTAAAAACATACACTTAACCATTTAGGGATGGAATTTTAAAAGGTCCTCTAACATTACAAAGTGGAAAAATGTAGTGCTCGCTTCCCTTTGACACCTTTCGATACTTATTTTGATACGGGTGATTACATTATGGACATTATTATGTTTTGATTTAGTATGATGTTAGACATTTGATCATGGATTATTGTTGATCTTGATTTGGTTATGATGCATGATGATTATTGGAGACACTCATATGTGGATGATGATATACTATTTGACATGTGATTTTGGATATTATGAGTAGATCTAGAAAATGGATATTATATGATGATGATATAGTTGATATAAATTGTATGTGATAATGTTAAATTGCCTTGATGTTGTTGTGATTCACATATTTAGATGATTTTGTGATTATATTTATATTCATTTTGGATGTTTTGATGTGGCCACGAGGCCGAATGAGGTATTTTTGTTTTTCAAGTTAATATCACAACAAACATTGGGGGATTGGAGACCAACCACAATGGAATTCTAGGTGAATTCGACAAGGTCACCATGGCAACTTGTTTTATTATGTTGTGTTTGTTTGTTGCTAGGGATTCCCATGGGGGATCACCTTTAAATGTGACCATGGGTTTTGTGTAATTATTAATGTGGTTAAATTTTATTTATTGTTTGTATGTATTTTATTAGTAATGTGTCCCTTTCTTTTATTTAATTAAAATTATGGTAGATTAATGTGAGAAATCATATGGTTAAAATTTAAATAAATTAAATTGGGATATGGGAAAGTAATAATGGAAGTTGTTGGCTCCTTGTATTAAATATGTAAGGGATGTGTAAGTTTTGTAAGAGTTGTGTAAGTCAAATTTTGGAGTATGAAACACTCCACCTCCTTGGAAATTTGAATTTGTCCTTGGGGGTTGTTTTTGGAGGCTTGTGGGACAAGTAAAATTTGTCCCATACCTCTAAATTTAATTTACCAACCATACATATGGTTGGAGAGGTGATTTTAGATTTTTTTAATGCATTTTAATTATCATGTTGCAAGTTTTGATTGCACTCTCTTACATTTTATTTATTTTGTAATCCTTTGGGGTGTGGGCTTTTTGGAGTGTGCAAGTAAATTGTCATATTTTCACCCACCTCTTTATTGTGCTTGAGAGAATGAATTTTGTCTTTTGTGTTTGGAGTTGAGGATGTGTGATGTGGCATCCTACATGGATCCACATCATCCTCTTCTCTTCCATCTTCTATAAAATTCAAACTCTTTGTTTGTTTTGGGTTGTTGAATCATTTTAAAAACTTCTTTGGGGTGCATTTTCTTGTGTTGGGATCTCTTGTTTTTTGAAGGAGTTTGGAAAAACGTTTCATGCTTGGATATTGTTGTTTTGGGACTGTGTTCTTGGCATTGAGAGATTTTTGTTTGGAAACCAAAGCTACCATGGAGAGGTATGATCCTAGCTCTTCCTTTTGCTATCATTTCTTTAGTGTTTGTATGAATGGTGTATGTGCTTTGTGTTATTGTTGGTTGTTTGGTAAGACTGCCATAGGGATAGTGTATGAGAAGGCTATGGGGAATCCATGTGGGGGGGGCATAAGGGAATTCCATTGGCATCATAATTTTGTGGAGGGAGTTTGGGTTTGGCATCCACCATGGAAAATAAATAGCTTGCATTTCTTGCTTTGTGGGGGGCATAAGGAAATCTATGGGGGCATAAGGAGGGATTGTGGGGGGCATAAGGATATGTTTAGTGAATTTTTATTGGCGAGTTTGTTACAGGTGGATGCACAATTCCCATTAGGAGGCATAAGTAGCTTCCCCCATAGTCCTTGCTCCTTTGGCTTGCATGATCAAGCATGAGTTTTGTTTTGATTGTTTTCAAATGCAGTTGCAAACTATTGTCTTGTGTTGGACTATGTTTTAATTTGATTATGCATATTGAAAGTATGTTGTGTGTTGTGGAAGCCAGTTATTGTCATGGGTTGAATCACACCTCTTATTGTATTGTGGTTGGGGCTCGGGGGCCAATGATGAAGGATGGCTTCTCCTTTCATTGGATGTCTTGGTTTGGTGGAGAGTGTTGCCTTTCCCCACTTTTGTTGTGATCAATTTGGAAGAGAAAGAAAAATTGCATGTTGTTGTTCGGAGCGAAGAAAGACAATTTTGTCCCCTTGTGAAATATACTTCATTTGTAACCTTTCCCACTTGAAGTGGATGAAATTGTAATATATATAATTGTGAAGAAAAGATGTTGTAATTGGTTATGAAAGTTACATATTTGAATTGTGAAAGACATTTATATTTTGTTGTTTATTGGAAAGAAATAGAATTCGTTAATTGCATTCAAGGAATGGAAGAATGTAAAGAAGTATTTCTTTTTGAAGTCAATAAAGGATTGCAAGATCTTCTCTCATTTACATTATTGTGTTGAATTGGAATATCAAATTGTGATTGGAATCCCTGTTTAGAAAAATGGAAAAAGAAGGAATACGTATGAAGGAATTATATTGTTTGTCTCTTTTTGAAATATATTAAATTGGAAATCAAACTTTACAATTTAGCTTTGAAATGATTTGTTTATAAACAACTAAATGTATTAGATTAGATTAGAAATAAAATACCACACTTAAATGATAAAATTGATATACAGATTTTCCTAGAAATGGATCTTTGTTGTAAATTTAAAACTGGCAATTATTTAATTAAAATGTATAGTTCGGGCCTACACATTATAATCAACTTGGAAATGTTAAAATTTAGCATGTTGCATTATCAAGGAACTCAAATTGACAAAGAACACTTAAGGAAACAATTTAAAACATTGTAAAATCGAGCCCAATCCCTTTCACAGTCATTTTCTGTCAATTGTTGGAAAAATGTAAATTGGAAATCAAACAAGTGAAATTACCTCCCTAAAACACTTTAAATCCTTCCTAGAATAATCCTCCATGTTTGTTTGGCATGTTGAGTGAAGGAGGAGACCAAATTGAATCAAATTTTAAGTTAAAAATTACCAATTGGCTATTTAAAATCTTGTAGGCTGTTTTTGTAAAATTGACCCCTCAAACTTTATCAAAATGTAAAATTTATGATTCTTGTACAAAGAGGGCATCGAGAGCTTTCCAGAAATTCCTTGTTTACCCAAAACCGAGCTTTCTAGCAAAATAAGCGGCCCTCGAATTTTTCTTCCTTGGCGGGAAAATTTGGGAAAAATTTTCCTAGCGGGCATGTAGTCAGAAAATTTCCGTCGAAATATCCTTAGAAAAAAATTTGAAAAATTCTTGGGAAAATTTTTAAAATTTCCTCTGCTAGCCCGTAGCCAATCAGAGGCTGCCACGTGTCCTCATGGGACAACGGCAGAGGTGCAGCATCATTTTATCCCTTGGGCCTTTTAAAATCTTGGGAAAAAAATTTCATTCTCCTTTCGCCCACAACCAACCAAAGGTTGCCACGTGGCAGCATGGGGTGACAGGTGAGGTAGGAAAACCCTCACAACCCTTCCTTTTTTGAAATTTTGTTTTGGAAAAAGTTTCAAAGGACCCCCATGGCCCCGCACTCCTACCCCTACCATGGGAAAGTCTCCTCCATGGGCATGCGAACCCGCGTGGCAAACTAACCCCTTTCCCTCCGTTGGTGAAATTTTCCAACTGACCCCACCGCCCCACCCGTCCCTCTCCTTTTCTCCCTACCATGGTCATTGGGTGCCATGTGTCCTGTGAGACCCATGGGAATGCGAGTGCTTTTGGAACTCTCCTCCTTGGCAAGTTTCCCCAACACCTTCATTGCCCCACCGTCCCTCTTTTCTTTCGGCGATGACTCAAAGGCCGCCACGTGTCCTTGGAAGACCTACTGAGCAGGAGAAATTTTGACTTTACACCCCCATGGGGAAAATTTACCAACACCGCCCCATGACCCGCTGACCTAGCAAATGGGCTTCCTTCCCCACTTGACACGTGTCCCCTTGGGGAAAATTTGACCCCTAAGGTCGGTCCATAACTGGAGTTTTACAAGGAGTTAGGAGGACTTCTTTATATCGTTGGAAAGGTGAGAAAATTACTATCCAATGGGAATAATTTAGGGAAATTTTGAATGTGTTAAGAGTGAGAAAAAACAAGTTTAAACTCTGAGCCTATTAGAGAGTGGGTATGGTGATATTTTACCCCTGAACCTAACTGAAACTTATAAGCATAGAATTTGGACTTTGTGACCTCTGATAATAGTAATAAATGAAAAGTATGTTCTAGTAGACTAATCTTGTGCCAGAACCTATTTGTGTCAACTGTTGTCTTGTAACCTAGCTGTAGACACTTCTAATCAAAAAAATTATTCCATAATTTTCCGGACTAAACCTAGGTAGTTTCTTGGGTCTCAAGTGGGTTGTTTTTAATGGGCATCACAAAAAATTCCATGGATTATGTGGAGTTTTCTTCAAGATGACCAAGAAAGGGTTTTGGTGACTTCTTACTATTGGTTGCTCAAACATGCACCTGCGTCTCAGATTTTAGAAGGGATGAGGTTTTTTAGAACACAATGAATGGGCTGTCCCCAAGTGTGGGACCTTGCATGCTTGGGATGGATCTCCGGAGAAGGTTGGTTCCTCTATCTATTTCTACTGCTACTGCTACTCCTAGTGCTAAAAGGGGAAACTAAGCTAATAATGCTAAGGGACCAGGGATAGAAGGATAACATGAAAGGAAACTACACTAAAAGGTGATAGCACCAAAAAGAGGGATGAAGACTATTTGTTCTGAGTAAGAATGAAAGAAAATGTGTGAAAGGAGGCTAGGCACAAGTAGCACAGTAAAACACGTATTCACCAGATTGTTCTCATGGAACACAACTAAATATGGAACTACAAGGACTGAAATAGCACAACCAGCACACAACATAAAATAAAAGGCAAGAAGGAGGAATGCAAACACATTAGGACAGAGAATAGTCATAAAACGATGCTTCTATTACTTCCAGAAATGCACAAAATTGTTACAATGATGAAGGAGGCCGATATCCACATGTGAGAACCAGATATAGAGGGATTGCAACTCAAAATACATAAATTATGGAGTCCTTAGCAAAACACGTAAGGATCTAGAGTGTCCAACATAACAAATGAGTCTATCTCTTACATTTATAGATGAATCCATGGAGGAAGAAGGGAAGAAGAAGGAAAATCTGAATTTTAAACATAACCACCAACAAGAAGCATTCAATGCCTACAAATCCTCCTGGAGATCTATGAAATATAATTCCCCAAGCCTTCTTGGTGTGTTAAAGAATAAAGGAGGGTGGATCATATCAAATCGGGTGGTTGGAGCAATCAAATCTACTCATTAATGTTTAGAGAGATGTTTTCCCATTTCTTACCTACCAAATCCACCAAGAATTTGAATTTGAATTTATATCATATGTGGTGACATCAACAACTTTTTGAAAAGTCTAGGCAAGTGCTAATATGATCTCTATAGCAAAAGATACGGCCGTCGGGAGATGTGTGTAGTCGTCGGCACATGAAAAACATTTGGTGCGCGTGGATTGGCTGAAATGATGGCCAATTATGCAAATATTTGTCATTTCTACCACGTGTCACCTATTGGTTTGTTAAAGGATTTGGCACCTTGTTAACGCACTTTGACTAGTTGTGCATGGCACATTCAAGTATGTTAAGAGATAACCTAGCACAAAAGGGCACAAAGGAGGGTGTGGGGACACGTGTAGAAGAATGAGGCATGGGAAGAAGACAGGAGGAAGGCATGCAAGGGCACGCACGAAGGTAAAATGAAGCAAATTGGTGAGAAAGGAACTCATGGTGAAGGTACAACTATTAGAAAGTAATGGTCACACAAGCACGAGAGGCTAGGCGCTTAGCTTATTGAAACAAGCTCTGAGATGCGCACAGGGGTGAAGAAGTTGCTTAGGAAGCAGAGAATGTGTAGAAGGTGGGTGTAAGGGGAAAGTGGAAGGAGAGGAAGGAAAGTGGCTCACAGGAAAAATGCAACCAAGGGAATGTGCCAAGTGATCTTGAGCATGCGTAACATTTTAATGAATGACTGAGAGCCAGAATATTTATACCATTTAACTAAATAACTAAGAGAGTTATTTGGATAACACTTTTGGTGAATTTCGGGGCCATCTGCCTGCTAGATGAAGAAGATGAGTAGCCTGAATCATTCATTGGGCATGGAGTCTACTTATGCAATTGTGAAACTACCCTTATAGTCTCTTGAATATCATTTCTTGACTCTATTCAATCTTACAATCTAACTTTGAAAGAAGCTCTGCATTTTGGAAACAATGGAAGAGTGCATGCAAGAAGCACGCAAGAAGAAATAACTATGTACAAATAAATAATGTGTGCGTAGCACACTTAGAGGAATTGAAACTACTCTAATATATACAACATGATGTAGCAAACTTAATGGAAGGGTTTGAGATAGATCCCATTTACTGGGATTTGTAACATGCCTCCATCAAGATGAGTTAACTCAAAAGAGTTAGCTTCTTTGCAGGAATTGATGATGTATGGGCCACTCCAAAGTGCATCAAACTTTGAATGGCACCCTAGTTTATCTCTGTCAACATCCCATTTTAAAACCAAGTCCCCAACTTTGAAATCTTAAGGCCTAGCCTTTCTATAGAACCATTTCTTTGTTACTTGTTGATGTTGTTCTAGCTTGATCATGGTAGATTTCCTTAGTTCTTCAAGATTAACCAGCTCTGCCATTCTGATTTCTCTTTGGTCTGCACCTTCACATTCCAATTGTTGGGAAAGCACTAAAAAATTCAGCTCTAGTGTCAAAGGAAGGGTAGCCTTCTTGCCATAGACTAGTTTGTAAGTTAAAGTTCTTATCACCTTTTTTACTGTGATTTTATCTTCCCAGAGCATGTGTGCTAGACCTTTGTATGCCACTATCTTTGGCTAATGTTCATTGTGTGCTTCATGATTCTAATCAGGTTCTTGTTTGTTAATTTTGCCAAACCATTACCCTGAGGGTAATAGTTGGAAGAAGTCTTTAGGTAAATGCCCAAACTTAGAGCCTAATCAGTGATTTTAGTACAAGGAAGGATTTTGCATTATCAAAGATAATGGTTTGAGGAATGCCAAACCTTGTGACTATACCTTCAAGAAATTCAAGGATGACTGACTCGATTGATTCCTTGAGTGTGATAGCTTTTGTCCATCTAGTGAAGTAATTTGTAGTTGTCAACACCCACTTGTGTCAACGCTTAAAGGAGGATTGATCATGCCTATGAATTCAAGACCCCATTGCACAAAATGTTGGTCACTTGGATTGGTTAGAGGGGAAGCATTGTCAATATTTTCTTTCCTGTAAAGAAAGCACATTCTTTGCATTTTTTGACCCACCTGTGTGCATCTGCAAACATGGTGGGCCAAAAGATACCTACCATTATGATTTTCATCGTTGTAGTTTTGGCAGAGAATTTTCCACTAGAGAATCCATTGTGAAATTCTACTAACACTTTTCAAAGCAATGCGCACCAGGGATACATCTTAACAACACGCCATCAAGATTTTTTTCAAGAGAATTCCATCAATCAGCACATAAGGGATAGATTGTAATCTCATATGTCTTCACTTTTCTTTGTTTAAACCAGGAGGCTACATGCCCTCGGAAAGGAATGTGACCATGTCTTTCATCCAATCACGCACCCTAGGGTTCATATTTTTCTCAAGTTCTATGTGCATAATGTATTCATCCATAAATAATGAAGCCTTAGGTTCACTATGCGCATCCTCAACAATCTACCTACAGAGTACGCTACCTCTTACTAGCTTTGTGACCTTGATAGTCACATCATATTCCATGATTTTGGTCACCCATCATGCTCTTTTCTCATGGATTTATGCTCCCATGATGAAGTCTCTGACATAAGAGTGGGAGACTAAAACCCTGATGTGATTGGTGGTGATCATACTCTTGAATTTCTTGAGTGCATGCATGATGGTGAAGACTTTCTTCTCCATGTGACTATACTTTAGTTCTTAATCCTCAAAGATCTAGTGAAGAAATCCTTGGTTTCCAGCCCTTATTCATTTTCTTGTGTTAGGACAGCAACAACACTTGCATCAGTGCCATAAGCATAAAGGATGAAATCCTTTGAATAATCCGGATTGATGAGTGTTGGCGCGTAAGCAATATCTTGCTTGATTTTGTTGAAGATTTCTCTTCCTTCTATTGTCCATCTGAAGGCTATGTCCTTTTTGAGCATCAAGGTAATGGGCTGAACCAGTCCCACAAATTTAGGGATAAAACACCTAATAAAATTGATCTTGCCAAGGAAGGACTATAGGGCCTTTTTGTAAGCCCGAGCAAGGAAAGAGCTAGGATGGTGAAACACACTTAGGATCGATTACGATGTCATCCTTTAAAACTATGTGGCCTAGAAGCTTAGCCTACATCTCTACAAAATTTCACTTCTTGGGGTTAAGAGACACCCTAAATTCTCTCCATCTCTCAAATACTCTCTCCATGTGCTCCATATGATCCGTGCCTTTCTTTGAGAAGACAATTATATCATCAAGGTAAACCAAGATGAACTCATTAATGTATCCTTTGAAGGCAATATCCATGGCACACTTGAAATGTGGCACCCATATTTGATAGACCAAAGGGCATTTTATGATATTCCCCACTTGGTCGTAAACGTCATTTGAATTGATCCTCTTCCTTGACTAGGATCTGATTAAAACTTGAATATCCATCTAGCATGGAGAATCTCTCGCACACTAGCCATAGTTTACAGAATCTGCTCCATTGAAGGAAAAGGATAATGATCCTTTAGAGATGCCTTATTCAAATATTTGAAATCAACACAAAGTATAATTTCACCATTCTTCTTGTGCACTAGAACCAGATTTGTGACCCAGGTAGAGTATTTGATAGGAAAAATATTTTTTTCCTCAATGATTTTGGATAATTCCTTTCTCATGAGGGGTTCTATCTTTGGATTGACTAGTTGTTGCTTCTACGATAGGCTTGATACCAGGATCAAGGTTAATGGAGTGTTGAGAAACACTTGGATCAAAACCTTTGAGGTCTTCATACTCCCATGAGAAGATATCACTGTATTTTTGACAGAGAGATATGAAGGTCTGCTTTTCATCATGCGCACAAGTCCTACTGAGCAACAACTCTTTCTCATGTGTAATAGTGGTGAGGAGCATTCTTATTACTCGGAGTGCATGTACCTTTCTTTACCATTGAACTCATCATCAGGGCTAAATATTTTCTCTAAGGTGACCAACCCTTTAGGCAATTTGTTTGTCTTTAGTTGTATCACTTGGTCACCATAGCCTGTCATGTAAGTCAACTTACATGCTTGATGAGAACTCACTTCATTCTAGATAAACTAGATGATTTGCACGTCACTGTCAAACACTTTCTATCTGGTGTTATTATCTAGAATGGATGGTCTAATCACCATCTTAATGTGTTGAGTGTTTCCTTTGAAAAAGTCCTTTGCAGGAGAGAATTGTGAACCCAGTGTGGCCATCTAGTCAACTTCCTTGTTCATTCTTCATGGCACCACCTGCAGATTTAGAGCATCAAAGCTCTCAAGGAGGTCCCAAACTCTATGTTTATAAGCTTTGAGAAGCTTATTTTTTTTTTGTAATTTATTGGTGACGGTGGATAACCAATTTTGTGTCCCCAAAGATCTGCAGCACCTTAATTTTCTTCTTCTCAACAATGAGAAATCCATGCACCAACGCTTCATACTCTACCACATTGTTAGAACATGTAAATCAGCCTATGCACAAAGAATAATTTCTCATCCTTAGGGGAAATGAGAACCACTCCTGCTCCCATGTCATTTCTGCTTCTAGATCCATCAAAGTACAACTTCCATAGACCAGGTTGAACTTTTTCTTTCTTGAGCGCACACGGAAGCATAACTTATTCTTCTAGAATGTAATAAGTACCAATCCTAGTTTCATAAGCTTCCAGTTCTTCAGCATATGGATCAAATTTATGGTGCCTTTCCACCCATTCATCAAGTACGGATCAAGAATAGAGGGTGGAAGAGATCTGATCTTCAAGGACGAAGCTTTTTCTTCTTAGATTAAATAGTTGGCTTGGAGAGGGGATGGAGCATATGACTCTACATGATAGGAAAATATAGGCTCAGCTCATAGTACCATATAAAAATTCTCTCATATGAAATGCATATGAATCTCTATATGCTTCATTCTCTTATGATGAATCGAATTCTTATAAATATCAATGCAACTTTGACTATCGCATAGAAGATGAGTAATTCCTTTAACTTCCATGTGAATCTCTTCCAACAACCACTTTAGCCACATGGCTTCTTTCACTTCTTCCATCGCACTTATATATTTTGCCTTAGTAGAAGAGATGGAGACTATCGACTACTTTTTACTACTCCAAGTAATGGCACCGCATTATACCAAATTTGAACACATATCTAGTTGTATATTTTCTATCTAACACAACACCAACATGGTTAGAATCACAATATCCATATAAACATGCATTATCATAATAAGCATAATATAAATCATTATTTATTTCAATTTTAACCATATATAAATCTTACATTAATAGGTTAAAAAATAAGTTGTATAACAACTTAAATGACAATATGCTTAAAAACTAACCATGTCATATTACCAATATATTGAATTTTGAAAAAACAACTTCAATATTTCAAACTTAAAAATATATTAGATGCAATCAGTATTAGACGTCTCCAATACTGAGACACAAAGGCATCCTCGAGTGTCATTTGATATGCATATAATACTATTTTTAGTAATCACATACTAATTTAGAGTTTAGAAAATGTTTTATCAACATATATATCTTCATTATCTACTTTAAGATTTTAAATTTGTGATAAGACTAATAGATAACACATTTGAAAGAATGACCAAATCATACAAAATAATCAATAATGAAATTAAAAACATACACTTAACCATTTAGGGATGGAATTTTAAAAGGTCCTCTAACATTATAGTGGAAAAATTCCATGGATTATGTCGAGTTTTCTTCAAGATGACCGAGAAAGGGTTTTGGTGACTTCTCATCTGTTGGTTGCTCAAACGTGCACCCACGTCTCGGATCTCAGAAGGGCTGAGGTGTTTTAGACCACAATGGAACCATCCCCAAGTTGTGGGACCTTGCGTGCTTGGGATGGATCTCCGGAGAAGGCCAGTTCCTCTATCTATTTCTCTACTACTACTCCTAGTGCTAAAAGGGGAAACTAAGCTAATAATTCCAAGGGACCAGGGATAGAAGAATAACATGAAAAGAAACTACACTAAAAGGTGATAGCACCAGAAAAGAGGGATGAACACTATATATTCTGAGTAAGAATGAAAGGAAATGCGTGAAAGGAGGCTAGGCACAAGTAGCACAACTAAACATGTATTCACCAGATCGTTCTCATGGAACACAACTAAGTATGGAAATGCAAGGGACCTAAAATAGCATAACCAGACACACAACATAAAATAAGAGGCAAGGAGGAATGCAAACACGTTAGGATAGAGAATAGTCACAAAACGATGCTTCTATTACTTCCAAAAATGCACAGTAATCATTATGAATGAAGGAGGAGGCCGATATCACATGCGAGATCCAGATCTAGAGGTCTGCAACTCAAAATACATAAATCATGGAGTCCTTAGCAAAACACGTAAGGATCTAGAGTGTCCAACATAACAAATGAGTCTATCTCTTACATTTATAGATGAATCCATGGAGGAAGAAGGGAAGAAAGAGGGAAAATATGAATTTGAAACACAACCACCAACAAGAAGCATTGAATACCTACAAATCCGCCTGGAGATCTATGAAATATGCTTCCCCAAGCCTGCTTGTTATGTTGAAGAAGAAAGGAGGGCGGATCATATCAAATCGGGTGGTTGGAGCAATGAGATCTGCTCACTAATGCTCAGAGAGACATTTTCCCATTTCTTACCTACTAAATCCACAAAGAATTTGAATTTGAATTTCTATCACTGTAGCTAATGTCGGTAGCTTTTCTCGACAAGTCAGGCGTGCACCAATCGAGCTTTGTAGCAAAATATATGGTCGCTGAATGTGTCAAAGTCGTTAGTGCATGCAAAACACGTGGCACGCATGGATTGGCTGAAATGATGGCCAATTGTGAAAATATTTGTCATTTCTTCCATGTTTCACCTACTACTTAATTGCAAGGATTTGGCACTGTTAGTGCACTTTTTGTGGGTTGCACATAGCACATTCGGATATGTTAAAATGACCTACCACGAAGGCCACAAAGGAGGGCATGGGGATGTGCATGGAAGAATGAGGCACGGGAAGAAGATAGAAGGAAGGCAAGCAAGGGTGCGCATGGAGGGAAAATGAAGCAAAGTGGTGAGCAAGGAACGCATGGTGAAGGCACAACTATTAAAAATTAATGGGAACGATGCATGAGAGGCTAGGGACTTAGTTGATTGAAGCAAGCTTGAGATGCGTGTAGGGTGAAGAAGTTGCTTAGGAAGAAGGTGAATGCACAGAAGGTGGGTGCAAGGGGAAAGTGGAAGGAGAGGAAGGAAAGGGGTGCACAGGGAAACTATGACCAAGGGAATGTGCCAAGTGATCTTGAGCACGTGCAACATTGCAATGAATGACCGAGATCTAGAATATTTATACCGGTTATCCAAATAACTAGGAGATTTATTTGGATAACACTTACCACATAAGCACCCTTCGCATGTTTCACAAGCATGAGAAATAGGTGGCAAACTAAAAACTAGGTTAAGTCGAGACATGTCATACATGCTCCTAAAATTGACATGATCTAGTATTTCATGCCACAATTGAACATCACTTCTATTTTTGAGTAGACAAACAAGAAGTAGAAGCAAAACCTTTAAATACATATAATCCATTCTTTTGTATGCCTTCAAAAACTAGTAACATCTAACTCATTTATCTTTTAACAAAATTACACTATAATTATTTTGAGTTAGTTGTGAACAAGAAATCAAATTCATTTTTAATTTAGGAACACATAAAACATTGTTAATAAAACCATTTAAAAACATTTACTTTTCATTGATTTCGAATATTGAGAATGGGATGATCACTTGATGGATCATTTTGATATCAGTTAGAATATTATATTTATACGACATGTGCCTAGAGGAACCACTGTCTAATATTCAATCATTTTATTTGGTAGTGACTAATATAGTTTACAAGATAACAACATTAGATATAAGGTTATTCTCTTCATTCTTGTTTTGATTTTTGAAATTTGACTTGTTTTTGTTTACCCTACAATCTTCTTTCTTGTGTCCAAATTTCCCACAATTATAACATTTTCCATCAAAATTGACTCTTAAATTTCTTGATTTCTTTTATTTACTAGGAGGTTTAAAATTTGATTTTTTATTCTTGTTAAATCTATAAGGATTGTTCTTAGATTTATGTGTAAGAAGTGCCTAAATGGCATTCTCTTTCGAATCAAAATTAGACATGACCTGCTCTTCCTAGATCATGAGAGCACTCAGTGTAGATAGATCAGGAATATATTGTTCTATTTAATATTTAGAATTCATAATCGAAATGAAATATCTAAATCACTCATGGATGTTCATTTGAATAATGAAATATAGTATTTTATTATGAATCAAATTGTAATCACACCCATCTAATTGAGATTTAATGTTTTTAATTTTTTTCAAAAAATTAATTACCTTTTCATCTCCCTTCATGGGAGTCATCATTAGCTCAAGAATCAACTTTATAATTTTTGATAAACATGTACCTTCATGCATTAATTCTAGTTATGTCCAAGCCTCACTCGAAATTTCTTGATTCCCAATGTGAAGTAGGAAATCATCATGCACTCTTCCCAATATTATGGGCATTGCCTCTTGTACCTTCTGTTGATATGTAGATACATTGTCTATTGTCACTTTTCTGCCGATCGGAGCCTTCTCCGTCCTGTTCACGACCATCCAAAGCTTACATGCCATGAATTCCACCTTCAATCTGATCTTCCAGATGTTGTAATTTGATCCATTCAACATCTGTGATTTGTCAATAGTAAAATGATTAGACCCCATTTTTACGTAAATAATTCAAAATGAGAACAAACTAGGTTCTTCGTAAAGTAGTTTTAGGAAGTCCCCTTATCATTTTTCAAGTGAATATGTTGGTCGTATTTTGATAATTTTTCCTTTTTCATGTCGAAATTGACTTGTCAAAAGAATACTTACACAAAATATTTTTTTATATAGATAATATTTGGAAAAAAGGCTCCAAGGGCCTATTACAAAAGAGATACTACAATAATGATCGACTAAAACAAAAAGTGTCTATCAAAAACCCGACAAAACATCCGAGTGAAAAAGAGATTAACTCAAACAGAGTCCGGTCAAAACAAAAACAACGAAACAAAACACTATACGGCCAAACAACAAGTCAACAACCGAGCCTTAAACACACGTTTCCCTAGTCCTCGAGCTCAAACCAACACAATCCACTTGGAAATCCTCCTCATCGAATCGCTTGTATCGAGCTGCCTCTTCTTTCCTTTTTCCTCTCGCAACCATCCTCTGGAAGTTATCTAACATGTTTTTCTAAAACTTTTATCTCGTAATTCGACCTCTGCATCCCACACAAGTAGCTTTTGATTATGTTCTTTAACTTGAAAAACTGAATCCTCCAAAGCTTTAATTTTACTTGTAAGAAAGTTAAACACAATGTTTCCTTCCACCAACCCTTCCTTAGGCTTATACTCTTCAACATTCCTAGGAATATTTTGTAACACCGTCACCACATCCACCTCTTTCATAGCTCTCTCTTTCATTTTATTAAGTAGTATCCTATCTGCTAAATAAATATGATCTTCCCAATCATCCCCAAATCTTATACCATCCCCCTAGTTTGTAAAATTGGCTTACCTAATTTAACAAGCAAGAGGATTAAACCTTAATGAAGGACCTCTATTTTTTCCTCCTTAAAACTATTAACTGAAAACTATAGAGAATTAAACAAGTAAAAAGGAATATGCATCCTCCTTCCTCTACAAAAATGGGTCAGAAGCATTAAATGCTGAGAGTGCAGCTTCTGATACTTCCCATCTAGAGTAATATACTTCATGATATAGAAACAAACTTCAGCCCACCTCCCCGGAAAAGATTTACGAGTAATACCATCCTCCATTTCTCATCATTTTCAAGAAAAATGTGGACTTCCTCCTGGAGCCGGGTCTTATCCTTAAACACTTTACAACCATCGCAATCCATCTTTGTAACACTTCCAATTAATTCCTCGAGAGACCGAAATATTACACCCTAATAGTGACAACACCATTATCCCAAACCATAGAAAATTCCCTTGAGATATTTTCATCAAACCCCCTTAAACTCTACATAAAATAAGAAATTCCTCCTTCCTTAAAAATATCCCAAAGAAAAGTATCTCTTTCCAAACTCGCCGACGAAGATGGTTCAACCCTAACCCTAGCCCCACCCATCTCAAAAACCACATAAATGGAAGTTGAACCAATCTTCAATGAACCGGAATAAAAACTTAAAACAAACCTTTAAATAACTAATCCATGCCAATGTGTACCCTATAATGATAGTCGCAATAAATCTCACACACTGTGAAATTATATCCATGATAGCACATATCCTTTTCTCATGCCTGAATCTGTTTTTCTGCATTAAGCACGGCTTTTGTACTTTGAGGTAATTCCACCTCACTCCACCACCACATTTTATTATGAACCCACACCCCAATATTAGCTAATGTGTCAGCACACGTATTAGCTTCAAGGAAAATGTGATTAAATTGAATATCATCTAATTTAAAAACATAGTCTTAACATCTCTAATAATATAATCAATATTAATATGATGCTTAGTTAGGCCCTTCATCACATTAACAATGTATAAGGAGTCTCCCTCCACTTGAATTTTCTTTATTTGCAAATAATTCGCCATTGTAAACCAATTAAAAGAGCATAAGCCTCAACATAGTTATTAGAATTATTTCCAATAGGCTCAAGCATAAGCTAAAACTAGGGCACCCACTTCATCTCTAATAATACCACAAACGAAGCTAACCCAATGCTTCCTTTTGCTGCTCCATTAAAATTCAATTTCATCCATCCTTCAAAAGGCAAAACCCATTTAGCACTTTTCCTAACCATAGCCTTCAACATAGAGCTTGTTGTACACACTTAGTGATACCTAAAACTTGAATAATCTCCTTCTCATGATTAGGATACCCTCCTTGCTCTTTAATCTTCACTATAGAGAGATTATTTACCAGAGCACCTAAAATGCTACTCCCCACCCTCATAGTGTTATTTTGTTTATCCCTAAAAATTTGACCATTCCTTTCAAGCCAAATCCCCCACAAAAATGAGGCAACACAAAACTCCAAGCCTTTGAAAGGCTTAAAGACACAAAAGGACTTGTCCATTGCCCATACCAGTCAACAATAGTCTCCGGAAAGACCCACAAAATCTGGAAGACATTCATAACATGAATCATAACCCTTCTAGAAAAGGGACACTGAAGAAAAAGGTGTTGAACAAATTCACTATCTTTTTTACACAAGATACACCAATTAGGGATCATCATTCCTTTCACCTGTAAGTTATCAACAGTTAAAATTTTATTCTGGAAAGCATGCCAAAGAAACAAATTAACCTTTGGAATAAGATTCTTATCCCATAATTTTTTCCAAAATGGTTGTGAAGGAGGACCATTTCTTGTTATACCATACCCAGTTTTTACTGAGTACTTACCATCCTTTGTCAAAGACCATATTAACTCATCCTCTTTCTGGACTACAGGAATGTGTAATCCTCTAAGATTAACATTTAATATTCTGATTCTTTCCTTAATTTCTTCATCCTCACCTTCCCAGTCTAGGTCTTTCCAATCCCATCCCCAATCAGATCTATCCCAATAATCTCTAATCAAACTTCCCATAGACATCTGAAAATGAGCAATCACTTCTCTCCATTGAACTTGATTAATTAAAGGAGCATCAACTAACCACCAATCTTCCCAGAATCTAATTTTTGTACCATTTCCTATTAACCACTTACTACCCCTCAACAAAATATCCCTGCATTTACCCAAACCATTCCAAAGGAAGGACCCATTCGGAAGAGCAACATTAGAAATAAAAGAGGCTTGATCAAAATATAAATACTTAGCTCTTAGAATTATAACCCATAAGCCATCTTCATGCTCCAAACGCCAACCTACTTTAGCCATAAGGGCTAGATTCATACTTTTGATATCTTTCAAACCAAGCCCACCAACATTTTTTGGAAGGGTAACTTTATCCCATGCCACCAAAGGAATTCTATCTTTTGATTCAGTTCCCGACCATCAAAATCTACACTGAATCTGAGTAATAATATTTCTAATTTTAGTTGGCATTTTGAAATACACAAAATATATTAATTTGACTATAAATTTGACGCATTCAATTAAAATGTAAACGATTTTTTTCGGTTTTGAGAAAGAATACTAATCTAGTCGTAAAACCAAGTACACTACTTCTTATTTTGAAAAGAAACTAAAAACATTAATTATCAAAACGGAAAAAAAAATCTCGCTATATATAAAAATTTCTAATAAAAACATTATAATCTATTTTTCAAAAATGGGTGGAAACAATCTCTTATATGTATATATTTGTATCTACTTAACTCGGTCGAACTATCTTACTTAACACAATGAGCCCATCTACATTGCCAAGCCATAGTGACTTGATCGAGACACATATTCCAAACAAACTATTGTGTAACCAAGCCGCTTCAACATCATAACCGAGCCCGAGATACATGGCAGATTGTTGGCTTTGCCAACAAAACACTTGCAAATGTGTTTCCTAAGCCAAATTAACATATGCAAAGTAAATGATTATTAAGTCTTCCAACCGCCCCCGCGTCCCCAATATAAAAACCGTAGCCAAGGACTAGTTTTAAGTGTCCACAAGCAGGCTTTCAAAAAAAAGTTTTTTATTAAAAAAACATTTGTCTTTGGGTTTAGAAATCCTCCACATTGAGCCTTAAGAACTTAGTGCCAAAAAAGGTGGGGATTGATTAATGTTTGATTGCCTACATTAATATGGTATTCAAACTTATAAAGCGAGACGTGAATAAATACAAATGAATTTAATTAAAGCCATGTATAATAACTACTAACCAATTTTCATCAAACCCTTATACATGGTCTTTGACCAAAGAAAAAAAATAATACTATAAAGAGATATGTTATATAAAACATAGGTTTTGAACTATATACTTTAAATTAAAGAATGTATATAGCCCGTTTAGCATATAAACTTAGGTTATTATGTTTTATTAAAAACATATAGGCTAGAAATTTTATAAATGGTTAGGATATAGGTAGTTAACATAGGTTTTAAACTTTGTGAGATTTAATACCAAGGCCACCAACCCATACATACATAAAGTTTAAAACATATGTAAAAATTAATTTAAGTTAAACTTAGGTATTATAATAAAAGGGGAAAGATATTCAGATTTTTACAAACCAAACTAATATTTTTCCCATTTTCACAAACCTTGTGTTTAACTTCGATTTTTTTTCTGTCTATTTACTTTTTCCTTGCACATTAGAAGCGTGTACGATAAATATAAAATATTTCAAACTTACTTACCCTTACCTTATAGGAGAGTGCCCAAGAGAGAAAATTTTCACCACCAAATATTTTTGTAAACAATTTTCACGCGAGGATATGTGAAAATTTTGAAAGATACAATAAAATGAGAGGGGGGTTATTTATATTTTATGGGTTCTAACCAACCACCAACGGTTGTAACCCTTAGGACTAGAATAATTAAATTAAATATAACCATGGTAACACCCCTTATATTTCTCAAACATTTCACCAAACTGGGGACCGGTTTAGGGTTCACGTGGCCCAAAATAAAGCAAAGTGTAGACAAAATCTATGCACTTGGATACATTTCTAGGTCCTACGGCATACTAATGTATAAAAGATTCCTAAGTAAGAAAACTAGTGGTTGATAACTCATTTTGGCCTTTTTGCTTTATCTCTTGCATTCTTACTAGTCTTACACATCTTATAGCCTTGTCGAACTTGATTGGTTCATCTTTTATGGCCTCAAACACTAGCACTCAGTTAAGATAGAAGCACCTAGGTGCTCCTATCCCTTTGGGCACTCCTGACCTTCTTTATCCTTTTCTCACTCTTTTGGGTCTCTTTTACTTTTTGGTCACCTTTTAGTACTTAAGTCAACCGTTTAGTTGTCAATTACGAAGTTCAAACAAGGGAATCATATATATACTTAGTTATTGCTCTCAAATAAGGGGCCAAGCACTAAGCATCATCTATTATCACCTAATATTGCATCAAAGGCACAAGGAGCATTAAAAATCATTCATCTCACATACTCATACAAGGGATAAGGGTTGCATCACTCTGCATACACATCATGGGAGGGGAAGTTCATTTTATTCCATCTCACACATTTACATACTTGGAGAAATCTAGATCTAGCCCACTATCATAGTGCAACTTGCACAAGGGAAACCTAGGGCATCATTATACACACAGAACTACATGGAGTCTAAGATGTAGTGTAGCTCTTAGTACCAAGTTCACTCTTCGAGTGACCATCGAGGTCAGTCCAACTCCCCATTTTGTATCTTATTTATTAGGTTTGATGTGGTTTGCGAGCATATGCAACTAGGTATTTATTTTGTAGGTTACATGTATGATTGGCGATATTAGAGTGAAACCATAGCGATAAAAGAGGGATCAAAATCGAAGCTCTTCCGACTAGAAAATATCATAACTTAAGCATCTGGGTGGACACTAGAACCCAAATCAATCACTAGAACTCGGGCACTCTTATCCTCTCGTGAGCACTTCTTTCCTATGTAGTTCGAAGTTCTAGAACCTCGGTGAACCTCGACGACATTCTTCCCAACCTATTCCAATAGTTTCTCAACTCATATCACTTCCAAATCACTCGAAAATTGGCTAAGTCACCTTCTCTCTCTATATTGCTTAGAGTTTCATATTTTATATGCTTATTGTTTATGTCTTATTGTTGTTTCTTACTTGTATATCATTAATTACAGTACTTACTCTGAAATAAGATTTAATTCAATTTAAATTAAATCATTTGGTGAACCCCCAATCTTGATCGAACTTGGGATCCTTATTTTACATACTCTAACAAGGTTGTATTCTTATCCAAACCCAAACCCTAGTTACATCATGACCCCTAAGGTTCCTCGGGTTTCCCCATATCAATTACTTCAAATCCACCCAACTTGCAAATATGTTCTCTAAAAATCCCTAGACACTATTTACCCCCTCCCAATACGTCACCTTCACAAGTAAGTGTCATTTTTTATTGTCTCTTTGACCCGCATATTAATCCTATTAATGCATCCTATCAAGCTATCTTATAGTCAATTCAAGCTTTACACCATACTTTTCAAGATAAATTTCAAGTTATGTAAACCACAATTACATCCCTCAAAGTTGAAATACAACAT
The DNA here is from genome assembly GCA_018340775.1 of Taxus wallichiana var. yunnanensis. NCBI lineage: Eukaryota > Viridiplantae > Streptophyta > Pinopsida > Cupressales > Taxaceae > Taxus > Taxus wallichiana. The sequence continues at coordinate 27,182,379 of CM031243.1, read as the reverse complement.
CTTAAGGATGCTTCTCATGCCCATGCTAGTTCTTCTTCTACATTTCATCTTGATCCCATGTCTACTACATGTGCTCATACAAGTGAGTTCAAGGTCTTACCACAACAAGCACCTCTCTAATTCTATCTGAATGTTAGAAAACATAATATATTATTTGTCTTACTCGATAATCACTTAATTACTTTCTTACATAAACATTACCACCCTCCTCATCAAGTTATTCAATACAAAAGAAGACCATTTTGTAATTATCATGGGCTTAACAGAGATTGTGGTGACAATTGATATGCTTTAGAACAAAAATTCGACATCCTGGAGTGTAAGGGTCTCACTTCATTTACTACACATCATTTTTCTCCATGCTCATCCCAATGGGTTCCTAATTCTGATCTTTCTATCTCTCTTAAACATCATTCATGTTCCTTCTCGATCAAGAGCCACGCATAAAATCTGCCACAAGCCACACCTAAGGCCAAACCATCAAAGGAAGCACAACCAATTCACTCGACACAAGTTGTGATCCATCACCTACTTACATTTCCTCCATTATACCCAAAATCTGATGTTGGTCATACTCTTGCTTCTACCTACCATTGTGACAACCATATATTTTCTTATGAGACATTTCAAACTATGCCACCATGGCATGTTTTTTTCTCACATCATTACATATATCTCCATCACTCACACACTTGGGGACATCAAACTCCCCCCCTCATAATCACATGTTCTAATCAACAATTTATCTATCCATACTCCTCATATACACATATTTTGTTTTTGCAGTTCACGTAAATATTTCTAGAAGCACTTTCTCTTATCTACACCATGAGCACACATTGCTACATCTATCTATGATCCTATCCCACTCAATACACACTTTGATTATCATGCTTACTTATGGATCTTGCTATTCATGATACACATATTATACACTATACATACTCTGGCTATTCTTTCTCACAATGATCACATCTATTTACCAAGTAGCTCATGATATACACACTTGGGGGGCATCACACTTCCCACCCCATCACTATCGGTTGTCTCTAGTATCTACTTATAGTTTCTTTACTACATTTCATGCCCCGCGCTTCATGTCTATCTTTCTAAGAACTCTCAAATCTCTCGGTACACATACTACACCTTCATTACCCAATGATGCACTCTATTTCCATGGTTCATACTTGACTATTGAGGGTACAATTCTTAAATGAACCTCACATCCTCTGCACTTCACGCTTTATGCTTCACAATATATCTCTTCTAAAATCTACTCTCAATCGCATACAACACCTTCATTACCCGATGACGCACTCTTGTTATATGGTTCATACTTGAATGTTGAGGGAGCATTTCTAAATGAACCTCATAGCACACACATTTTCTCGGGGTTAACATCGCTCCCATCATCTTCACATCCTGCGTATCACAACACACCATCACACTCACACAAAGCATCTGCACATCTTGGTTATATTTACTCTTGTTAGCTTATCCTATTTACATGTTGCATTTTGTTTCCTATGCTAGCCAGATTCTTAGTATGTCAATATATTTTTCTATACACACATGCACGTTCACTTGGTATCTTGAGGTGAATGCATGACTTTTACATATTTTCACACGATGCATGATGCTCGACACTACTCTTTACCAGTCCCACCGAGGCTCCTGGGGAATCTACCTTTGCTACTCTCACACTCTACACATCATAGGTTCTATTGTTACATCATTTACTTCTTTTTGTTACTATCACTTACTTTTCATTGATATATACATGCTTTAACATACTACTTATCTTTTAACATACTAACGGGTGCTTCATGTGTAGCATTTTCCTTGCAAGATCAATACAACCATGGTTATATGTCACTCTTTGCTTACTATTGTTTTTTATTGTTTGTGGGCTATGTCATATGTCTTGTTTGACTATTATTTTCTTATAGACACTTAGGCCCTGATTGTCTTGTGATATTGTGAGTGATTACTCATGTATGATACCCACTTTTTATGGTACCTCTTTTTTCCTAGTTGTTTGTTACAATGTCTTTTATTGCATGCTAGCTCATTTTCACTAACACTTGTTACTAGCCTATCTTGTTTGCATGTGCCTTGGTTTCTACCATGCATATCCCCTACCCCCTATAGGTATCCACTTCAAATCATTAGTAGGTCCTCTCATTTGGGCCGCATTCTCCTACATTCATCACATGCACCCCAAACAAGGGGGCATCTATTAGGTGAACAAATCACCCTTACAAAGTAGCTCTCGATCTCCGAACATATCAAAGCACAATATATAATTAACACGGTTATAGAGTGGTCAAGAAATAAACTTGGTTCACATATACATTCTCGGACACTAGCACCTAGTACTAGAAAGTAGCGGTGGGCATTTGTGTCCCCCTAGATGCTTTTTTCCGGGGCAAAAATTGTCAATTTCTTAGTTCATCACAATCTCCATTAGTTTATAGTATAGTTCTCTAATAGCATGAACTTTCCTATGGTTATAAATTTCATTCAATCTCAATTATAATAGGAACAACATGTTACAAATTAGGGATGCACCATCCACAATGGTGTTTATTGGGAAGCATCATGGAAGGAAAGAAAACTATACCTCTCTCCCCAACACTCTTCTCTTGACATGAGATCGCCCAAAAAACTTGATCTTGGACGAGAGATCTCCAAAAACCTCACCCTTCGGAAATAAGACACTCAAACTCAACAACATCTCCAAAGAAAATAGGACAACTTTCTATCATTTACTCTCTTATACATCATGTACACACTTTCCTTTTACTTTTACACACATATTACTTACGTATACACACATTACATAGATTTTTCGTATATAGGACTTTCACTACTCTTTTTCTCTTCTTTTATAGGTCTTTCCTCATAGGCAATTAGAAGAAGCTCACATCAGCAAGCACAATCTCGAACAACACATGACTACGCATAAAGTTCACCCCTAGGATCTACCTCCCCTTCCTCGCTTCCACATTTCGTATTATAATCACTTCGCGCTTCACTTGTCCACTTGGCACACTATCAACAACACTCTTCTCTATAGGATTACAAGGTACGCATCTTATATCTACTTTATGCTATCGAGTATTCACTCAACAACATAAAATTCAAGCAGATGTAGACACAAAATCTATGCACTTGGGTATATTTCTAGGTCCTAAAGCATACCAATGTATACATGATTCCTAAGCAAGAAAACTAGTGGTTGAAAACTCCTCTTGGATTTTTTGCATTATCTCTTACATTCTTACTAGTTGTAGACACAAAATCATGCACTTGAATACATTTCTAGGTCCTAAAAGCATGTTAGCATTTACATGATTCCTAAGTAAGAAAACTAGTGGTTGACAACTATCTTTGGCCTCTTTTATTTGTCTTTTGTTTCTATTTCATCTTACACACCCTAAACTGACCTAGTCACTTTACTTATTTACATTTCATGGCTTCAGACACCAATTCCTAGCCAGGACAACAACACCCAGGCGCTCATGTCACTCCTATGTACCCTCGACCCTTTCTTACCTTACTCTTTTTAGGTCTTTTTTATCTTTTGGGAATATTTTTCACTTATGAGTCATCCTTTTAGTTGTCAATTACAAAATTAAAACAAGGGAATCATATAAATACATAGTTATGTGTTCAAAATCAAGGACCAAACACTAAGCTTTACTATCATCACCTAAGTGTGTATTCCAAAGGAACTAAAGCACTCCAAAGGAATCCATCTAACATCCATTCAACTGACAATGGTTATATACTTCTCGCATACACGGTATAAAAAGTGGAAGTGTATTCTATTCCATCCACACATATTATTACATTGCTACATTCTAGCTACAACCCACTATCAAGTACAACTTGCATAAGGGCATCCTAAGGCATCATCGCTACACACACACACACACATAATAACTACATGGATTCTGAGATGTAGTGCAACACTTGGTCATAAGTTCACTCTGTGGGTGACCATCAGGTCATTCGACTCCCCATTATGCATTCTTTTTAGGTTTGATGTGGTTTATGGGTATGTGTAAGTGAACTTCTTTCTTAAAGTTACATGTACCGTAGACACAAAATCATGCACTTTAGACATTATTTAGTCCCAATCTCATACTACTATTCATATGGTTTTGAGTGAAGAAATTACTAATTAACCCCGTCTTTTGGCCATTTTACTTTTCTTTATATCACCATTGTCAACCTTCATCACATACTTTCCCAATCTGTTTTCATTGTTTCCCATCATTTTAGCCTTGACTGGGGTGCACAGACTAGTATTAGGGCACCGACGGGTGCCTTGGTCCCAGTCGGGGTGCCTTAATCCTTTTCCCACTTTCCTACCACTTTTTGGGCACTTTTTAGCCATTTGAACACTTTATCTTTCTTGTGGTCAGCCTTTTCGGGGTTAATTATGAAATTAGAACAAGAGAACCATATAAATATAAAGTTATGAAACCATAATGAGGGACCAAACACTAGTCACTACTATCATCCACCTAGAGTTACATCCATCTAAGGAATTTAGAGCTCATTTGCATCCATCTAGCTCCATCACAAGGCACAAGGTTGGTTCATCTGCATCACACAAACATAGGAGGGAAGTTTATTCTATTCCATCCACCATTCTATTACATTTTTTACACATAGTTATTTCTCGCTACTTTCACAAAGTGCGACTGGCACAAGAGCACCTAGGGCATGATTACACACACTTGCACATAGAACTACATCGGATATGATATGTAGTGCAATGCTCAGTTATTAATTCCACCATTGTGGTAGTTGAGGACAGTCTAACCCCTTCATATGCATTTTTCATTTTTAGGGTTTGATGTTTGTTTTGGGGTTTTCATGTCTCCTCTTCATCATTTACTACCAATGACATACAAAAAGTACAAAGAAGTTAGTGTGACAAACAACGAGGGCTTCAAATCATCTAAAGAACCCTACAATTTTGGTTTTTGGGCCTCTTGCATAGACCAGGGTGCTCAGAACACAAACTAGGGCGCCCACATGTGCCCTAATCCTCTCCCAAGCACCCTAGTCCATCCAACAGATTCGGACTTGGCCTTTTCAAGACCTTTGCATGTTCATTCCTAATTCCATAATATTCATTCTATTTTACAACACAGTCCAAATCAGCCTATGAATCAGCTAAGATCCTTCCAACCCTTCTTTGCATATTAGGGTTTTTATTTTCATTATCCTAGTTGTTTGGGTCACTTTTTATATTTATTTAGTTGTTATTTACATCATTTTAGTACTTTTATTTATTGTTGTTCCTAGTTAGATTAACTACACATATTCCACATTTTAGTTAATCATTTTGGTGAACCCATACTCGATCTTCACACCTATAGGACCTTCACTCATTACTTATCACCTCAAGTTTTTCTCATCATGAATATATCTATTCACACTTATCTTCAAAATCACCCTGATTGTATCAAGTAAGCTCAAAAATACTTAGCCACTAATTATATTCCTCCTCACACGTCACCCAAGTATGTATACCATAAGTTCACTTCTTCTCTATCCCTCAATGAGGATCAAATAACTTTCACAACCGATGACTTACCTTCTCAAGAAGTACTACAACATGACCCTCCCTTGTATATTCAAGTTTGTATTAACAAAGTTGGGGTCAAACGCGCTTTAGTTGACAATGGTTTTGGCCTTAACATTTGTAACATCACTTTTCTTCATCATATAGGTATGTCGAAGCATCTTTAGCTCCTTCCTCCATCTCTATTCGTGGCTTTGATAACATTCCCAAACGTGTCTTAGGTATTGTCAGCTTGCCTGTCACTATCGGTCCATGTACAATCAATATTTTATGTCATGTCATGCCTAATAACCTTAATTATAATATTCTTCTTAGATGGCCTTGGATCCATGCTATGCATGTGGTCCCCTCTACATTACATGCACAACTTAAATTTCATCATCAAGGGTTGTTTATGATGTTTCTGGTTGATCCTTCACCTTTTGAGTATTGTAATTTTGTTGAGCAATCTAGCGATACTTCCACTTCCTCTGATGTTATTTAGGAATTTTCTAGATATGGGTTAGGGTATAAATACTTGCATCTATGGTTTCTCTGACACAAATTTAGATCAACAAGAACATAAGGTCACAACACTTTGGGATCTCCCTACACAGTCACACAAGTTTGGGCTAGGGTATCAACCTCCTTCTCTACCGACTACGGATGCTTATACTACCTTTCATATTAGCTCACTTTCCTAGTACATCATAAACTTATTAGTGTTGACGTATCTATCACTTGGGATACCTTAGATACCTTTACTATTGATGATGCTCTACTTGATTATATGGGTGTTTACGATCATCTTCCTTCTTTTCACCATAAACGGCACTTCCCATCATCTCTTAATATTATAGCTTATTTCAGAGAATCGATGTCTCCCCTAACAATGTCAATCCCCCTAAAATTATTTGTACCACCATACATCGAAGATCACTTGCCCTTCTTAATGAAGAAACGATTCAATACAACTTGGGTACATCTAAAAATCCGTGCATAATTTTATTAGTGTCATCCCTTACTTGCCGAACAAAAAGATATCAAGCAAGTCCTTCATGATTTCTCTGATATTTTTGCATGGGACTATAGTGATATGTCAGGCATCGATCCATCATCACAATGCACAATATTTTCCTCAACCTTAGTACTAAACCCGTCCAACAGAAAATCCGTAAAATGCATCCCAAAGTAGCACTTTTAGTTAAAGAAGAGATTCAGAAGCTTCTCGATGCGGTTTTATTCATGTTGTTGACTATCCTAAATGGGTATCTAATATTGTACCAATAATGAAACCGGATGGTCGGGTTCATTGTTGCACTGATTTCTATGATTTAAACAAAGCTTTCCTAAGGATAGTTTTCCTTTGCCACACATCAATGCTATTATCAATTCTACAATCAAATATGACATTCTTTCTTTTATGGATGGCTTTGCAGGTTACAATCAAATTAAAATCAATCTCGATGACCAAGAAAAGACCTCCTTCACCACGTCATGGGGAAAGTTTTGCCATACTGATTATGTCATTCGCTCTTAAAATTTTGCGTTGTTTATCAATGGACAATGACACATATATTCCATGACTATATTCACAAAATAATCGAAGATTACGTAGATGACATTTTGGCCAAATCTAGATGATGTTCTTCCCATGCAAAGGATCTACGAATACTATTCAAATGACTACGGAAATATCATGTGCGTCTAAATCCCAAAAATTGTGTTTTTGGGGTCACAATGGGTAAGCTCCTTAGATATATTATCTCCCAATGTGGCATTGAGATCGATCCTAAAAAATTAAAGCCATTATCGATATGCCTCCACCCAAAAATTTACATCAATTATGATCATTACAAGGAAAATTTAGGCTATTCGGCGATTCATTGCTCAACTCGTTGATAAGACTCAACCATTTACACAACTCATGAAGAAAGATACTAAATTCATTTGGGATGAGCAATGTCAACAAGCATTCGATGATATCAAAGCTTACTTGTTAAACCCGCTTGTCTTAGTCCCTTTGGTAGCTAACCGACCTTTCTTATTATACATTTCTGCTATGTTTCATGCATTAGGTGCTCTACTGGCACAACATGATGACTCTCAATGTGAAAGAGCAATATATTATATCATTCATACCCTACTTTCTTATGAATGTAACTATAACTATATTGAAAAACTCTATCTCAGCCTAGTTTTTGTTGTGAGATAAATTGTGACATTACCTTCTAAATAATGAAGTACATATTATCACTAAAGTCGATCCATTATGGTACTTACTATCTCACACACATCTTTGTCGGGATGCCATGCACAATGGGTTATGCTTCTCACTAAGTTTGATTTCAAGTTTATACCACAAAAATCCATCAAAGGACAAGTTATCACTCGATCAATTAGTTGCAACACCTCTCTCAAATGCATCACCTATTTCTTATTCTTTTTGTGACAATTTCACTACCTATAATATTGAGTCACACTCATGTACTATTTACTTTGATGGTTCTCAATGTAGCTCGTGTGGTGTTGGAGCTGGGATTGTCTTCATTACCCCACATGGTGACCCACTCCCCTTCACATATCAATTAGGATTTTCTTGTACAAATAACATCACAGAGTACAAAGCCCTCATTTTAGGTCCTGCTTACCACTCAAAACTCTTCATTCACAACTTAAGCATACACGGTGACTCTCAATTAGTTATCAATCAAGTAAATGATATGTATAACAAAAGTGAGGAGCATATAATTCCATACAACACGCTTGTGAAATATCTCCTAGCTACATTCGAGTCCTAGCTATGGCTAGTGGTGCGTTAATTATCCCAAAATATATCACAGATGAACAAGCCATATTCATAATTACACACTTATGACATCCTTCTATCTTTGTATTACCTCTTGCAGACTTATGCCATAAAGCATAGTCAAGACAACTATGAATGTTTTCCCCTATTTACAATTATTTATATAAGCAAACTATACCTGACAATCTGTAACCTCATGAAGCTAGAAGCTTACGCCGCAAGGCTACTTCTGTATGTCATTGTTGGCATAAAATTATTTAATCACACAATTGATGACTTTTCTTACATTTCCTTACACTCGCAGATGTACCCACTATCATCTTGTAGATACATGATAGCATATGTGGTGGTCATTTTTCTGGTAAAGCTATGTCATAAAAAAATTTACACCAGGGGTACTATTGGCCTACAATGGAACAAGATTGCCTTGAATATGCCACTCATTGTGAAAAATTTCAAAAACACGGTAACCTCCATCATGCACCAACATATGATCTCCAACCCATTGCACCTACTTGGCCTTTCTCCCTTTGGGGACTTGACCTCATTGGTATGATTAACCTTGAGTCTACCGACAGACATAAATTCATCATTACCACTACTGAGTACTTTAATAAGTGGGTCAAAGCAGCTCCCTTACAAATGGTCACTAGTCATTGACATATGTAACTTTCTCACCACCCATATTATCACATGTTTTGGTGTACCCTCTTCTATAATCATTGATAACAGAGCTTCCTTCAAAAATAAGGACATTAAAAAGTTTTGTGCAAAATTCAAAATAAATCAATCATTTTCTACTCCTTACTATCCACAAGGAAATGGCCAAGCTGAAGCCACTAACAAAACCATTGTCAAAATATTACACAAGACTGTTGATTCTAGTGGTACCGATTGGCATAACCAACTATTCTATACCCTATGGGCCTATCATACTAGTGTTTGCACACCTACTAATGTTACCCCTTTTTCCTTGGTTTATGGTATTGAGGTTGTTATCCCGCTTGAGCTCAAAATACCATCCTTGAGGATCTCTCTTAAGGGCATCCTTAAAGATAATGAATATCATGAAAAATACTTACATGAGCTAGAAATGTTGGACTTGCATCGTGTCCAAGAACTCAAACATCTTCACACATATCAATCTCACATCGCACATGCATATAATCGCAAAACTCGCTCTCATGAATTCAACATCGGTGACCTCATTTTAAAATAAAATCAAAAGAATAAAAATGTTGAGGCACCTCTCAAAGGAAAATTCAAGCCCAATTGGCTTGGTCCATACATTATCACTGATAAACTTGGTGGTGGATTTTATCACCTTGCCACTCTTTTAGGCAAACCACTCAAAAATCCACTCAATATAATGCATCTTAAGAAATACTATGCTTAAATACAAATAATTTGACCATTACCCGATGACACACTCTTGTGCTTCAGTTCACACTTGACTGTTGAGGGCTTATTACACATGAACCCCACACACTTCACAATAGGTATTACACATTGCGTCTATTTGTTAGAGTAGGTATTTACCTTAGCTCATGTTCACCTAGGTAATCGTATTTTTCTTTATTGTATTCATCCTCACCCACTTATGTGTGTGGATATTTCTTTTATCTTATTTAGATATTAGGAGATATTATCTAGTTGTTAGGTATAGTTCTTTCCTTGATCTATGGTATTGACTAGTTCTTTCCTCGACCTATGGTATTGACTAGATCCTTGATGTCTAGTTCTCTCCTAAATCTATGGTCTTGACTAGTTCGTGATGACTAGTTATTTCCTTGATTTATGGCTTGATCTATGACCTTGAATGATTCTTAGACTGTTATTCCTTTCCTATTTAAGCAAGGTCCATTCTCAATGTATTGCATTGAGTTTCATAATAATACATGATATTACTACTCATTTGTTTACAAAGGTTTTATGTAAAGTTATTATGGTGAATTGCTTTCATCTTATTGACTGTGGTGTTTTATTAGCATCTGTGTTCTTGGCTTGGTACAATCTGGTTATCGTTCCTTTCATGGTATCTTATTGATCTTGTTGATCCCGCTTCTTCGGGTTTCATGTCCTTGCCTTGTTACCTTGGTTTCTGATCACTTGTGGTGGCGACATAGGCATTCATTGAGAGGACTCTACAAGCTTAGCTCCTCCACCATTAGGCCTCTTGCTCCACTTTCTATACCTTATGCATTGTGATGCTTCTTGTTTTGAGCATTTTTTTAGCAGGTGTAGTGTATCTCTCTTGTTTGTTGAGAGATTTTATATTTGTATTTTCAACACTTTTGGCATGTTGATAGTATCTCTTGTGGGGGATCTATTCTGGTGCATTCCAGTGTTAGTTTGTCAGTGTTCAAGTAGTTGATTTTGGGAAACTCATACAGATTTGTAGCGTCACTCCACCCATTCAGCAGTATGGGAGGGTGTGGTGTTGATCCTGCTTCTTCGGGTATCATGTCCTTGCCTTGTTACCTTGGCTTTTCTTGGATCGTGACACTCTGGAGTTTGTTTCCTTACCTTGTTGCTTTGGTTATTGTTCTTGGATCGTGGCACACCTATTTGTAGAAGTTGATCAAATTATGTTTGGTGTTTTTCTTGCACTTTCGACATCACTCCATTGAGAGTCTCCTTGTATGGAGCTATTCTAGTGAAACCCAGTGTCATTTTTTTTTTAGTTTTGTGATCGAGCAGTGGATTTAGACCACAGTGCACACCAAAATTCTTCAGCATTGTATGATTTTTTGAGTCGAGCTTCTTGGGATGCCTCAAGCAGGTCTTTACTCTCTTTACTTTGTTATTACTAGTTTTGGGTACCTTGCGGTGTCCCTTTTTTTCCCAGTTATTGTACATGAGTACCTCATCAAGCCTAGTTATCGGGACTCATACTATGGACATGCCACATCTATTTTGGCCCCTAGCTTCACTTGAGGGGGGGTGTTAGAGTAGGTATTTACCTTAGCTCATGTTCACCTAGGTACTTTATTTACCTTTATTGTATTTATCCTCACCCACTTATGTGTGTGGATATTTCTGTTATCTTATTTAGATATTAGGAGATATTATCTAGTTGTTAGGTATAGTTATTTCCTTTATCTATGTTATTGACTAGTTGTTTCCTTGATCTATGGTATTGACTAGATCCTTGATGTCTATTTCTCTCCTAAATCTATGGTCTTGACAAGTTCTTTGATGACTAGTTATTTCCTTGATTTATGGCTTGATCTACGACCTTGACTGGTTCTTAGATTGTTATTCCTTACCTATTTAAGTAAGGACCATTCTCTCGTGTATTACATTGAGTTCCATAATAATATATGATATTCTTGCTCATTTTTTTGTAAAGGTTTTATGTAAAGTTATTTTGGTGAATTGATTTCATCTTATTGATTGTGGTGTTTGATTAGCATCTGTGTTCTTGGCAGTACGATCTGGTTATCATTTCTTTCACTATTCACACATCGTGCATCTTACATCACACATTTTATAGTTAGTTTACATCATTTTGACATTTACACATCTACACGTCATACATCGTACTAGTCCTCATCATACATGTGTCACACTTGCATCTAGCATTACATACTACTCATCATACACATCACATAGTGCACATTTCACACTATTAGTCTATCTATACATTTTTGCATTACATCCTATACATTACGGATCACACATTCTACACATCTTATGGTCATCTATTATCGTCATACTACACATTCTTCTACGCATTACGCTCACTACCTTATGACGCACTTTAGTTCCTCGGTCCATACTTGACTACCGAGGGTTTACAAATCAAATGGACCTTATCATATACACATGTTCATCACTTGACCTTCTATCATGTGACATTACTAGGCTAGTGACATACGTTATAGGCTAAATGGTCACCTATTCCTTCATCTTGTAGTGGTACATGCTTTAGGCTACATCACCACTCCCTCTATTTGTCTCATCATGATATATATGCTTTAGGCTACATCATCACGTGTTCATCTCTAGGTCACATATCATCAACACACACATACACATTCATCATAGTGCATTAGACACAACACACATTTTAACCATTTTTGATGACGTGCTTTCATTTGTGGTTCGTTCTTGACTCAAGGGGAAAACCAAATGAACCTCATTGTATACATTTCCATTCATTCGAGGGGCACACAGCTCGTATCATCCATATTGTATTCCATTCCATCCATCCATAACATATTGTATATCTTAGTTGTTTTTACTCTTGCATACATCTCGCTTATATATGGTCTCTTTATTACACATGCTAGTTAGATCTCTTGTATTTTATTTATCTATACCATACACACATGTGCATTCACACCTTTGGTTAGTTGTGATCACAGATGTAGGTCTCAGGCAAGCAAAGCATGGATGTTTTCCACATACCCCTCCTACAATAGTTGTTAGGGGCATCCACATTCATGTCTTACAGGTGTTATTGTTTCATTTTGTACTTAGCACTCTACATTACTTTCTTATACACGCTTTTGACATATGAGTTATTTTTTATAACATGCTAACAGGTGCTTCATGTGCAGCATTTGTTTACAAGATTATTCACTTACATGGTTATATATTGTTTGTATTTTTTTATTTTTTTGTATGTGGGCCTTCCTCTTTGTTTAGTGTGCACACTTGTTTGTTTTTATGCGGCCATGATGGTCTTGAATTTATTGTGACATTACAAGTGATGTCCCATGTTTACAACCCACTTTGTGTGGCTTACTTTTTCTTCTTACATGTTTACATTACTATATTTCTTGGTAGCTTATACATTGTTTGCGTAGATTACACATTGTCTTATACATGCATGCTTGTTCGTACTAACACTTGTCTTTGGCTAGCCTCTTATTTTTGCACACCTTGGTTTCTACCAAGCACTTTCCTTCCCCCTACAGGGAAGAGTTACAAATTTCATGTGGTTGGTCCTCTTTTAGGGCCACATTTTCCTATCAGTGACATCGCATGCACCCCCAAAGAGGGGGCATCATTTGGGGTTTACATATTATACAAAACTATATATCAAGACAAATCGATTCAGCTTTTCTACTCTTGGCATCAGGTACAGTTAAATCCAGCTTCCTCCTTGGCATTGTGGGTTATACAGGTGAGTGGGTTCGAGACCGGTACCTACGAACTCCTTACACAACATATTTTATAGGACATTGTGTCCTTAGCATTTTGGGGAGCAGTTAGAGGCTTGGAGGTTACAGTGGGTGTGCCTCCCTACACTACTTCAACTATTGGCGTTGGATCACCCAAAAACTAGGTAGTAAAGAGTTCTGTTCACATATGATTCAGGAAAGAAGTTAAAGGCTATAGGATACAGCAGAATTCCTCCCTATACTTCTTCGGCCTATGGCATCGGATCACCCAAAAAAACCCAGGATAGGATATCCTCTTCTACACTCTTTCTCTCGACATGGATCAGGTGCACATGTTCCATTTTTCATTTGCATATTTTACATTTTTACATGCTTTTACATTTACATACATATACATGTGTCTTTTTACATGCATTTTTACACATATATACATGCGTATTTGACTACTTGATCATTTTCTCCTTGTAGGTATGTTTGTATGAGAAACAAGCAGTCAACAACAAAGAAAAGCCACAACAATGGGGGAAACAACAACAACATTTTGTGGCAACACACACTATACTAACCATGTAGGTACATTAGACACATCGATGAGATACACACGCATTTCCACCATAGGTTCACTCTTATCACTTTTTTACACTTTTTCATCTTTAGTTTCCACGCTCCATCATCTTTTTGTCATGCCACATTTTTCTAGTCCTTCGATGTGTTTCTTTATGGACATCAAATATGCATATGTATCTACTTTATGTTACCAATCTTTCCACACACCAACATAAAGTGGGGAAAATGTAGACATAAATCATGCACTTTAGAAATAATTTACTCTCGGTCTCATACTACTATCCATATGATTTTTGAGTGAAGAAAGTGTTGGTGCTTAATTATAATCTCACCCTTGTTCTTTTAAAAAAATCAATCTACCCGGCTTGATGTAATTTCTATCTTCCTGTGTGGATTTGGGAGTGTTCCACGATCATGTCTCCTTTGTGTGGATCTATTTTGAAAAGGGATAAAATTTGTAAAGTAATCAGCTACCTCATCGACGTCCAGGTAAAGCCACATGTTGATCCAGCATCAAAAGTAGATGTATAACTTTCTCAGCCTAGACACGTGGAGAGCATACACTTGTTTGGGGACACACCCCTGAATTTTATTTTTGAAGTTGCATCGAAGAAACACGTGGATGTTTCCACTAGCTCTTCCCATGTTTGGACTTTTCAATGATCGGCAACTTTCTGGACCCTAGACACGGGGAGATCCCCGTACTTGTTTTGGGACCCGCCTCGTATTTTACCTTTGGAGTTATGCCAAAGAGACACGTGGAGGCTTCCACTAGCTCTTCCCATGCTTAGAATTTTCAATAGTCGGTGTAACTTTCTCAGGCTCGAACATGTGGAGGGTGCGCTAGTTTGGGGACTTGCCCCAAAATTTTACCTTTGAAGTTGCACCAAAGAGACACTTGGATTCTTCCGCTGGCTCTTCCCATGCTTAGACTTTTCAATAGCCAGTGTAAATTTCTTGGGATTTGAACACATGGAGGGTCTGCGCTCATTTGGGGACTTGCCCCTGAGTTTTACCTTTGAAGTTACACTAAAGAGACATGTGGAGGCTTTGTTGGCTCTTCTCATGCTTAGACTTCTCAAAATCGGTCATGCAACTTTCTCAAGGTTTGACCACGTGGAGCACCTATGCTTGTTTGGAGACCTACCTCTAGATTTTACCTTTGAATTTGTATTGATGACGCACGTGGAGGTTTCTGCGGGCCCTTTTTATACTTAGCTAATTCGGGCCTCAAATGAACAAATAAGTGCTTCAGCTTTGAGGAGGGATGCTTAGAGTGACAAGGGGGATGTTTGGAATGACAGGATGGATAGATGTTGCATGTTGGTGACTGGATGAAATTTGGAAGTGGCTTCTGATGCTTGAGCTTGAATAGATGAAAATACACCATCTAAAATGCAAAGAAAACGGGACTGATCTTGATAATTCTTCTTACAAGTGCAACCAAAATAGTTTAGGTTATCAAAGGTTCGTGTAGTCTTCAGGATCAACAATATCAAACAAAGCATTCTTGTGAATGCTTCATCTGGACCCGACAAATCAAATATAGAATAGAAATCCTCATTGGGAATATCTTTCAAATTATCTTCTAATGGTGTTCCTGTCATAATGCAGATGAATTTACTCAAAACACCTATATTCAGAAAATAAAATATGAATTGGTGAAGTGAAATGGTGTGCTTTATAGGAAATTTGAGGCGTACCAGTTGAGCTGGGTGTAATCATGGTGAAATAGCCTCTAAGATTTAAATGATATATCTACACGGGAAAAATGCATGTGAGATAAATTGCCATTATGGAGAAAGATGATGATTGGCTTGATATGACCAAAACCATGCGGGAATGATCAATCTAGAAAGGTACGAAAACAAATATGTTTTCTCTAAGAAGGATTCTCAAAAAGGAAGATGTGATTACTTGTAAAATCAAACCATCTGGAGGTGCTCTAAAACCATGAAAAAATGGCCATTTATGCACCAAATAAAAGAATGATTAAAAATATTGTCAAAAGTTATGACATGGCATCCCAATCATAGTTGAGGAAGTGAAAAATGTGATCGGTTCACAATTTATCCACCTAGCAATAGAAAATAAGATATTTTCAAGAGAATAAACATGATTAAGCGGTATATTGTAAAGAAGAATATTCTCTTGAAGATTTAGACTTTTGGGGGAAATTTAGAATGAGTGAGTAGGGTAAAATTGTATAAATGTGATGGGAATACTCTTGCAGAAGAGGGGGTTAATTTTTCTGAAATTTAGTCAGAGAGAAAAAGGAGAGAAGAGTCAAGAGAAGTCATTTTTCTGGGAAAACTTTTTTTGAGAAACCAGTTACTTCTTGTGTGCCTTTCAAAATTCATCATGTCAAGTTGGTTGTAGATATATAGCCATTGACAGAAACTTTGAGATTATAGACAAACTTTCCCTTGTTGATCAAATTTGAGAAACTTTGAGTAATTCGTGTAGATCAATGAACTTTGTTGTGTCCATTTTCATCTTGACATATTTTCAAATAGTTATCTATGTGCCATCACAGTCTTACATTATAAATCCTTTAAAATCACACAACTCATGACAATTATTGTGGCATTTATAGTTACGTTATGAAGAGAGATTTAATTTCATAATGCGATAAGTGATTTAAATTCACTTTACTGTCATTTCAGTGATGCAGATTGTTTGTCAGTTCATGAGTGTATCATGAGTGTGATATAACAAGGGTTTTCTAAAGTTTAATTGAGTCTTTAACACAATTTTTTGTGTTAAAACCTTGAAGAATGTGTGAATCCGTGTGTCTTTGAGCTTTCATAGATGCACAATTTTCTAGTTGAAGGTTCGTCTTTACTATTTGAAGCTATTCATATTTTTGCCTTGTGGATTTGTTAACATTTGTTTAAAAGTTCTCAGATATTTGGTATAATCAACTTTATCCTGCTTAACTTCCCAACCACAAAATACATATCTAGAAAATGAACCATACATGAACTACCCCTGCTTGCACTACTGTTCATAAATGCTAAGGGAATTCATTTATTTACTTATCCCTTACCTCAATATGCATGAGCAATCAGTTTTTACCACTACCTTTAGTAACCTGGATCTTGTTCAGAAGGTTTATTCATCCTCTAAAGTGACAACTCGTGAGAGTTAGATTACACCGTTGTATTGACCATACCTTCGAAGATCTCATATCAATTTTGTGAAAGGAAAGAAAATACTATAAATCTACATACATTATCCACAAATATGGGTTACAAAATGGGTCCTCTCACCCTTGTTGAAGGCACAACCTAAAGTAGTCAGGGTAGGTCAAACCCTATTCATGGTGTTATCCATTTCTTCCATGCCTGAGTGAATGAAGAGTCAACTAAATCCTTCCCCAGGCTACAAAACGACTCACACTCTGATTTATCTGTCTCCAAGCATCTTGTTCAAACTATGGTGTTGCTTAGTCGTAAAGGGAGAATCAATTTGGGTACCAACATTGATCTGGCGTCATTGCTCGGGGACAATTTCTATAAATGCATACACATACCAACCCTGGTAATGTTTCTTACATGATTTAAGTACAATTACGTTGTTTAAACATCATCCTTTGTTGAGATTTGTAAGATTTGTGCAAGATCACAAGTTCATTGTGCAATATTTCCAGTTTCTAGTGGTTATTGTACTAAATTTGCATCAATAGTGATAAATGTGGGTAAAGGAAGGTTGGATTGGCTAAGCTTTACAAAAATTAAGTATTGATAGACATTTGACAAACTACTTATAGTGCATTTGCACATCTAAGGTGAGAATCCTTAGTGGCGACTCGAATTGGTTTAAAATTTTGATGATTACCAAGTGTCTTAACCTATGTCAAGTGAAATTTTTCATTAATATTTACAAATCTGGAGGGAAGAAGGTATTTCTTCACTAGGGATCCTACTAGAAAGTTATTTCTAGAACTAGGAAGAGTGAATTCAGAAGGAAAACAAGTCTGGAAAGTGGTTGGAAAACAAGAATCAAGAAAGGAGATATCAATTTTGAAAGGTGATCAATCTGTGGTTGAAGATTACCATACGTCTTCAAGTGATTCTGAACCAAGTAGTCCTCGTGTAAATTTAAATTCCCCTACTAGAGAGGGGCCATCATTTGTGTCTGAAAAGTGTGTCTCTCAGCTTTTTCCTTGCTTCTTCCGAGGTTGATAGGGTTTTCCAAGAAACTGAGTCATTAGAGGATATTTACTTTGAGAGTTATACTCATGTGCCCCAGAGACCCCTCGTCCCTTATCATTTTGATTCTCCTATAAGATCACCTCCTCAAGGTAATATGGCTCAGCCTCCACCTAGACCTCCTTTTGTTGTCAATAATTTTGGACCAATAAATTTTAGAGGTATGGTTGGATATCCTAATATGGTGCCATAAGATGTCAAAAATAGGTTGCCAAAATTTCAAGGGAATAATGCCATCATTGGTGATCAGCATTTAAGACTCTTTATCAATATGATGGAAGATTTTGAAATTGAGTTTGAAGACGTGTATATAAATTTTTTCATTCATACTCTTGAAGAGGATGCACGTGATTGGTACAAGGATTTACTAGATAATTCAATAGATTCATGGACCGAGATGAAAAATTATTTTAGACTGCAATATGGGGATAAGACTGATCCCAAGTTCCTTCTATCTAAGTTTGAAAATATAAAGAAGAACCCAAATGAATCTGTCCAAGATTTTAATACTAGGTTCAACAAGACCTTGAATAGGTTACCTATAATCCTAAGGCCAAGTGATGAGTCCTGTTTGATAAAATATTCTAACACTTTTGATAAAAATGTTGCTTATTACTTGAGAGATAAGAACTCGAGAACATTGAGGCAGGATTTCACCATGGCCTTACAAATAGAAAATAACATCAAAGTAGTTGGAAAGCCTCCTAAGAGAGAGGGTGTCAAGTTGATCAATCTTGAGAGGCCTTAGTCAAACAAAGTTGTGGATTTGGAAGAGGTTGTGAAGACTTTGGCTGGAGCGGTTAAAGAGATATCCTACAAACTAGCTAGAGCTAGAAAAAGGGATAGGACGAATTCCTAGGGTCAGCACAAGCCACACGGTTAGGAGATATTTGGAAATCATCCCAGAGGTGATCACAGACTAGATGACAGAGGGAAGGGGCCCATGGGATCAGGAAATAAACAACCTCAACCCAAGGATAATAGATTGGTTCCTGATCCTTTGACTACTAGGATTGCTACCATAGAAGAGGCCAGTGTTATTGAGTGGTGTGATAGGTGTTTCTTACCACATTCCCCATGTGATGTAGATAAGGAAGTGGAGGAAACAAATGATGATGAGTTATATGGTGACATGTGTATGATGGAGTTCTCAGAACTCATAAAGAAGGGGCAACATCAACTGAATTGATAAGTGCCAAAACTATTGAAAAATTTCTTGGGATTGTGTTCATTGGGTATTACCTCTTCCTCCTATTAATACTTTTGAAATTGATATGGTGCAAGCATTTTAACTACCTAATCATGATTTTGAATACTTAAGGGCCTTGATGATTAAAAATTATGATGGAGGAATCCCTTTCAAGAGGATAGGAAACTATTGATGAATGCAGTAGTTGCTCAGAGAAAGAATATAACACTAGAAGTAAGGTTGTCAAAGGGGAGGGCCGCAAACCAAGCCAAAATTCCAGTTCTTACCAATATCCCAAAGGAAACCCCTAAGAAAGATACATCTGGCAAAGGCCTAATTACCCCAAATAAAACCTGTGCTCCTGCCCATTCCAGACTCTAAAAATTCCTATATTATCAGATGAAATTGTGAATCTTCCTCCTAATATTGTCCTGCCCAAATATATTCCTTGTGACATAGCCCAAATATTGAGTCAGATCAAGGTTACTGTTCCCATTTTTGAATTACTTAGGATCCCTTGAGCATAGGAAAAGGGCATTCAAATATTTGGGATTTAAGGAAGAAAAGATTACTCAAGGAAAAAGTGTAAACAATGTAGAGATTCCTCCTATTATTGTAGAATTAGAAGTACCACAAGCATTGGAGGAACTAGGTGAATCACCTGAGATATATTTGGGCACATCTCTAGTTGAATCTCAACTTGATGTGGATCCATTTTATACCACTTTAATTATTAAGGATAGGCTGGTGCATAACTGTATATTTTATTCAGGAGCCTCATGTAATGTAATGCCTCTTGAGGTGATGAACGAGTTAAATATCAAAGTAACAACAGCTTTTGGGAAGTGTATTGTTATGGATTCAAGAGAAGTGCCAGTAATTGGATATGTCAAAGGAATGGTAGTGTAACTAGCAACTTATCCAAGAAAATGCCTAACCATGAATGTAGTTATTATGGATTGTCCTGCTAAGTGGGGAATGTTGTTGTCTAGAAAATGGGTAGCTAGTGTAGGTGGAAGCGTATAAATGGACATGTCATTTGCAACCATACCAATTGAGGGAAACCTTGTGAATTTTTATGGTGAGAAGAAAATGTTACACCTCATTGAGGATCCTAACAATGCTTCTTATGAAGTATTGTACATGATGTTGATGTTGATAACTTTGTGGGTTATGTTGATTTTAAGGAGCATAAAATTGATGAGTGCAAATATCCTAAGTAGGTTGGTTTCCCTAGACTCTGATGTTTGATGGGGCTTTTTCTAGATCTGGTAATGGTGTTGGTGTTGTCTAGATATCTCCAAGCCATGAGGAGTTTAACTTTTCTTTTAAACTCAATTTTGAGTGCACGAATAACATTGCAGAGTATGAGGCACTACTCTTGGGTTTAAGGATTGCTTGGAAGTATGGTGTCAGAGATATTATTGTTAAAGGGGATTCAGATTTAATAGTCAAACAAGTTAGAAAGTTGTATGCAACAAAAAATCAAAGAATGAAGCAATATAAGCATGCAGTTTGGGACTTAATTGAAATGTTTGATTCTTTCAATATAATACACCATGATAGGAAATACAATACTGTAGCAGACAAGTTGGCAGTGTTGGGATCAAGGTTTGAAAATTGTACAGTATCCACCTATTGTGAATATGATATTGAAATATTGACTAGGTCGTATGTCCCTAGATAATATCAAGCATTGGAAAGTTTTTGAAGATGATGCCCAAGTCCAAAGGTTTTTGCAAAATAAAGGAGAATTTACCAATCAAAGTATGGACTAGGAACCAATGGTTTGTGTAAATGATGGAAAAGAGACCCTATTTGGTAAAGACATTATTCAATTGAAAACCAATACTATTCCTAGAGGTTTGGTTGCACTGGAATCAAATTTTGATAATGTTGACCACATTGTTAACAGACACATGTCAGCCTCGAGAGATGTTGAAGAACATAACCTAGGCACAAAGGATAAACCTCAGAAAATATGGTTAGGTAGCAACTTGGATAGAGAGGAAAATCAATCATATGTCTAGTTGTTAAAAAAGTACCAGGACTGCTTGGCATGGTCATATTCAAAATTGAAAGCATATAGGGAAGACCTTTTTCAACACGAGATACCCTTGGAGGCTAATGCCAAGACATTTAGGCAAAATCAAAGACCAATTAATCCACTCCTTTCCCTAAAAATGTAGGAAGATTTGAAAAATTTAAGGGATGGAGGAATCATACAACCTATGAGGTACTCTTCATGGGTGGCAAACTTAGTACTTGTTTGAAAGAAGAACGAAGACATAAGATTGTGTGTTGACTTTAGAAATTTAAATAAGGCATCAATTAAGGACAACTACCCCTTGTTGAATATGGTTAACATGTTATAATTGGTTATAGGTTCATAATTGTTATCTACTTTGGATGGTTTTTCTAGGTATAACCAAGTGGTTGTGAAGCAATCAAAGAGAATCAAAACTACTTTCACTACTCCATGGGGTACCTATGTGTACGTGAGAATGTTGTTTGGCCTGATAAATTTTGGAGCCATGTTTCAAAGAGAAATGGATGTATCATTCTCAGGATATATAAATGACTTCATTTTTGTGTATCAAGACGATGTGATAGTTTTTTCAAGGAAGAGAAGTGATCACCTGCAACATTTAGAAAAGATGTTGTTAAGGTGCAGGGAATATGGTATCTCACTAAACCCTAAGAAATTTCATTTTGGGGTTCAAAAGGCTAAGTTTCTCGGACATATTGTATCAAAAGAAGGGGTCATGATTGATCCTGAGAGAGTGGAAGCCATTAGCAAAGTTCCTATTCCAAGAACCAAAAAGGGAATTCAATCCTTTTTCGAGATAAATTTTATTAGGAGATTTATTTCCAACTTTGTTGAATTGACTATCCCAATCACTAGTATGTTGAAAAAAGATCAAAGTATCAAATGGGAAGAAGCAATTATTCAAGCCTTTACTGGGATCAAGGAAGCATTGAAAAATGCCCCTGTTTTAGCAGCTCCTGATTACAAAAAGGCCTTCCAAATGTTTTCCTTTGCTTCTGAGAATACCATTACATATGTGTTACTACAGAAGGATGATGAAGGAGTTGAAAGGCCAATTTCTTTCTTTAGTAAAGAATTACAAGGGCAGAGTTGAAGTATACTATTATGGAGAAATAAGCCTTTTCTTTGGTCAAAGCCACAAAAATCTTTAGGCCATATATTTTAAGTTCTAAATTCATATCTTATGTCCCTCATACTATGGTCAAAGATATCCCACCAGATATGGAAATTTCAAGTAAGAGATGTCGATGGGAAAATAAGTTGTAGGAATATGATATGTACACCCAAACTACAAAATTGGTTAGAGGTATAGGCTTGGAAAAGTTAATGATAGAAAGCAATCTGCAGACAGTTGAGATAAATGAGGTTGATGAAGAAAGGCTTAATATTCTTGAGAAATTAATAAATTATGACTGGTACAGGGATATTATTTTTTATCTTAGACATTTGCAATGCCCTGAGTATTTAAGAAAAAATAAAAAGAGAGCACTTAGATTGGCTTCCCAAAAATGTATCATCACTGATTATGGATTTGCTTGGAAAAACCCTGAGGGAGTTCTCTTAAGGTGTATCACTAAGGATGAAGCCCCGAAGTTAATTGTTGACTTCCATGGAGGATTTTGTGGGGGGCATTTCACTGGAAGAGTGACAACCCATAATATCTTAAGGGCTGGTTACTGGTGGCCAACACTTTTTAAGGATACAAATTTATTGGTAAGAAAATGCAAGAGCTACCAAAGTTTCTCAAGAAGATTGAAAGCTTCAGGATCCCTCCCATTGCAACCTGTATCAATTAAAGCCCCTTTTAAGTGGTGGGGGATGGACTTCATTGGGGATATTTCAAATTCTTCAAGTGTTGGCCATAAATGGATATTGGTAGCCACTGACTACTTCACCAAATGGGTAGAGGCAATCCCCACTAAGAAATAAACCCACCAAATTATCATGGACTTCATTTTAAATCATATAATTTGTAGGTTTGGAGTGCCTGCTAAAACAGTTGCTGACAATGCTATGATTTTTTCAGCTAAACCTTTGGTAGCCATGTGTCATGAGTATGAGATAAATTTAGCATATGCTTCCAACTACAATCCCCAAGGTAATGGACAAGAAGAATCAAGTAACAAAAATCATTGAAGATAATTAGGATGACCTTGGAATTAAATAAACGAAAGTGGGGTGAGCAAGTTGAAGTTTGTTGTTTGGGCTAACAAAATTACTATTAAAAGAGCTACTGGAAAGATCCCATTTGAATTGGTATATGGAACTTAGGCTCTCCTCCCCCTACATATGCAATTATCTTCTTATCAATTTATCCAACAATTGGAGGATCAAGAGATTAGTCCCTATGATGCTCGTGTAAATCAAATTGTTGAATTAGATGAAGAGAGAAGAGAATCCCATCAAAGACATGTGAAGTTTAGGGAAAATTGAAGAAATTGTTTGATAAAAAGGTAACCCCAAGAGTTTTTAGTGTGGGAGATCTTGTGCTACTGTGGGATAGCAAACATGAGGATAAGGGAAAACATGGAAAGTTCGACGCATTATGGATGGGCCCTTATTCTATTGACATCAAAATTGGAGAACATACCTTTTTCCTAAAAGATTTAAAAGAAGAAATGCTTAAGTTTCCTATTATGGTAGGCACTTGAAACATTTCCTTGATTTATTTCTTGGAACTAAGGTACGCATCATTGTACAGTGTACAATTTTTGGTTTTATTCTATTTTATGTATTTTTCTGTTTCGGTTTGTCCTGGTCCTTGGTGACCGGTTTTTGTTGGTTTCTCTATTTGTTCCTGGATGGTTAGCTATTATTACTTTGCTTTGAAGGTCACTTCTTGACTCCATGGCCCAACGGATTTTTGGGACATGGTCTATTGTTGTTGCATTATGGTTTGTTCTTGCGGCACTCGCAGGGAGTGCCCATCCCCTAATCGGAGCCGATGGTTGGTGCTCAATTGTAATCTCGCCCTTGTTCATTTAAAAAAAAATAGCCTACCGGCTAGATGTAATTCATGTCTTCTTGTGTGGATTTTGGAGTGTTCTACGATCCTGTCTCCTTTGTGTGGCTCTATTTTGAAAAGGGAGAAAAGTTGTAAAGTAATTCGCTACCCCACCAACACCTGTAAAGCCATATGTTAAGCTAGCATCAAAAGCAGATGTACAACTTTCTCGTGCCTAGACACATGGAGATCCTGCGCTTATTTTGGGACCTTCCCCTGATTTTTACCTTTGGAGTTACACCGAAGAGACACATGGAGGCTTCCACTGGCTCTTCCCATACTTAGATTTTTCAACAACTAGTGCAACTTTCTCGGGCTTTGACCACGTGGAAGGCCTGCGCTTGTTTGGGGACCTACCTCTAGATTTTACCTTTGAATTTGTGCTAATGAGGCACATGGAGGTTTCTCGCTAGCCCTTTTTATACTTAGCCGATTCGGGCCTCGAATGAACAAATAATCACTTCAACTTTGAGGAGGGATGCTTGGAGTGATAAGGGGGATGTTTGGAATGACAGGAGGGATAGATGCTACATGTTGGTGACTAGATGAAATGTGGAAGTGGATTCTGATGCTTGAGCCTGAATAGATGAAAATACACCATCTAAAATGCAAAGAAAATGGGACTGATCCTGATAAGTCTTCTTACAAGTGCAACCAAAATAGTTTAGGTTATCAAAGGTCTAGTGTAGTCTTCAGATCAATAATATCAAACAACATTCTCGTGAATGCTTCATCTAGACCCGACAAATCAAATATAGAATACAAATCCTCAGTGGGAATATCTTTCAAATTAGCTGCCAATGGTGTTCCTGCCATAATGCAGATGAATTTACTCAAAACGCCTATATTTAGAAAATAAAATATGAATTGGTGAAGTGAAATGGTGTGCTTTATAGGAAATTCGAGGCATACTAGTCGAGTTGGGTGTAATCATGGTGAAATAGCCTCTAAGATTTAAATGAGATATCTACATGGGAGAAATACGTGTGAGATAAATTGGCATTATGGAGAAAGATGATGATTGGCTTGATATGACCAAAACCATGCGGGAATGATCAGCCTAGAAAGGCACGAAAATAAATATGTTTTCTCCGAGAAGGATTCTCAAAAAGGCATATGTGATTACCTGTAAAATCAAACCATTTGGAGGCGCTCTAAAACCATGAAAAAATGGCCATTTATGTACCAAATAAAAGAATGATTAAAAATATTGTCAAAATTTATGACATGGCATCCTAGTCATAGTTGAGGAAGTGAAAAACGTGATCGGTTCACAATTTATCCACCTAGCAACAGAAAATAAGATATTTTCAAGAGAATAAACATGATTAAGCGGTATATTGTAAAGAAGAATATTCTCTTGAAGATTTAGACTTTGTAATGTCCCCATTTCAAGACCCTTACCCTATACGTCCCCGTGGGCTTCGGGGTGTGCAAGGGGAACATTTTTATTAAATAATTAAATATTATTGTCCGGAGCAATAATTATTTAATTAATTTATAAAATTGATTTAATTTAATTCCCAAAATATATAAAATAAAATGGGGAATTAATTATATAAAAAGTTAGGTGGCTTTCATTGATAAAATCACCCTTTGCAAAGGGGACACCACACCCAGGGAAAACAAACTACTTTTATCTAATATTTTCCCTCTCATAGGGTTTTCAAATTTTGTGCCTCCTTGCTTATAAAAGGAGTGTTAGGGCCATTGTTATGATTATGTTATGATGAACTTATTTTGATACTCCATGCTTGGAGTTGGAATGCATGCCCATTGAATATTCTCTCTCTTGCGTGGGAGGTTGTAGTGAGCTGGTTTTCTTTTGGCATCAATTGAAGAACTTATTATTATCTTTGGCAAATCTGCATTTTACTACTGTAGCGAATCACTGTAGCGACATCACTGTAGCAGCTAGTTTGTGATAAAAAAATAAGTGATTTTGGAGTTCCTTTTGCAAGTTGAGTTGTTGGTATATGTTGCATTCCAGTTTTGGTGACTTTCCTATGATATGTGTGGACTGATTTAGTGTATTATTGGCGAGTCCTTTGGGCTGGTTGTTTGGGTGGCTTGATGGGTCATGATTCGACTGGTTTATGCATGATTTGGTGATGTTTCTACAGTTCTCTTTGGCAGTGACTTATATTGTGCAAGGTGACACTAATCTCAGCGATTTATATTATGCAAGATGACTCTAATTTCCTATGTTTCATGATCTAATTCAGACTGTTGTTCCTACACATTTCATTGAAGATTTATATCTAATATATATAGGCAGCGATTTAGACTCCTCTCTTATGATTTCATGTTCCAGTTTATGCAATAATATTTGGTATGCTTTGAAGTCTTCTCTAGCATTTGTAATCGTGAACCATAGTTGAAATGAATCGATTTGGGTCAGCATGTGTGTGGGCCATTTAAGGCAGCGATCTGGTTGTATGTGAGTTGGATAAAATATTGCATGCTCCAACAGTGGGAATACATGATCTTTGCCTTCCCTTAGCTGCTGCTCCTCCATAAAAACAGTGACCTCATATGATACTCCTACTTGTCTGCTGGCAGCGATCTCCTAGGTAAACAATGCTCAGTTCAAAGTCTATGTAATGTTGTGCTTAATGACTGGATCTTGCATAATTTAGCTGTGCTTTGGGCTCTCAATAATCATCAACTGAGTTGGCTATGTTGGGTTTGATATTAATAATTTTTGACATCAATTTCCATGCTCATTTTGTATCCGAATATAGTGACTGGATTTGGCACATGATTTAAGTTTTATTGGTAGCAATCTCCTTCATGTTAGCATACTCCATTGTGGCTGAACTAGTCCTAAGTCTGAAGTTTTGTTTTAGTGCATGGATTGACGGTAATTTGAGGCTCTTTGAAGTCTTTTGGGCAGTCATAGATCGAGCCTGTTTCTGAGCAGCTGAAGAGGGATTCGTTTTGATTTAGTTATTTCTACATAGATCTGGTCTTTAAGTACTAGTGTAAGCTAGAGGCCATTAAACCCATATCCTTGGGTTTATTGAGTCGTCTACTTGACTGGTTCAAGGGGTTTTGGTTTCATTTTGCTATTTTCAGTTGTCTGGTGTATTGAGGAGTGGTTGATTTGCATATTTTCCCGTTGATCCCAGAAGTGGGATATTACAAACTTTTAGGGGGAATTTGGAATGAGTGAGTAGGGTAAAATTGTATAAATGCGATGGGAATACTCTCGCATAAGAGGGGGTTAATTTTTATGAAATTTAGTCAGAGAGAAAAAAGGAGAGAAGAGTCGAGAGAAGCCATTTTTCGGAAAAAATTTGGGAAACCAGCATTACTTCTTGTGTGCCTTTCAAAATTGATCATGTCAAGTTGGTTGTAGATGTATAGCCATTGACAAAACTTTGAGATTGTAGAGAAACTTTCCCTTGTTGATCAAATTTGAGAAACCTTGAGTAATTTTTGTAGATCAATGAACTGTGTTATGTCCATTTTCATCTTGAGATATTTTCAAATAGTTATCTATGTGCATGTCTCGGTCTTACATTAGAAATCCTTTAAAATCACACAAAATCTCATCCTCATGACAAGTATTGTGGCATTTGCAACTACGTTATGAAGAGAGCTTGTTGTATATATCTTCCCCCCGGGTAGATATAGACAAGCAGGAGAATGGAGAAATCAAAGAAGCTCAAATGCCTGACATGACCAAGGCGCACAGAATGGCGCACGACACGGAGTGTCGACAGAGAAAATGGTGCGCCCAAGGCGCACAGAATGGCGCATGACAATGAGTGTCAACATGAGAATGTATGCGCCAAGGCACAGGAAAGTGGCGCACAGAAATGGATGTCGACAATGTAAAGGATGCGCCCTTGGCGCACGGAAATGGCGCATAACAATGAGTGTCAACAAGGAAAAAGTTGCGCCTTGGCGCACATAAGAGGATGTCGACACAAATGTAAATGCGCCCTTGGCACACAGAAGAAGATGTCGACATAGAAATAGACGCGCCCTTGGTGCACAGAAAAGAGTGTTGACATGCAAATGAATGCGCCTTTGGCGCACGAAAAGGGTTGTCGACACAAATATATTTGCGCTTTGGCGCACGAAAAGGGTTGTCGACATTAAACATATTTGCGCCTTTTGGCGCACGAAAAGGGTTGTCGACACAAACATAGACGTGCCTTTGGCACACGGAAACAGCTTTTCAACACAAAAATAGGCACGCCTTTGGCGCACGGAAGAGGATGTCGACACACACACGGATGCGCCTATGGCACACCTTCGGGAGGCGCAACATTCAGGTGCCGACAGAAGCAGAGACCACCCGAGATATTCGAGATGGCCATAACTTTTGACTGGGAGCTCTGATTCACACAAGGTTGGACTTTTTGGAAAGCCTACGAGGTCCTCTATCCAACTACGATTGGATATCTTTAATTGGGTGAGAAAATTCTTAAAAATGCAAAATACACTTTTCCACTTTTGGGGTTTGATATGGTCCTCACCTACCACCATAATGAGATGAATTAAATACAACCCGAGGTGGTTGGGGTAGATTTGGACTTTCTATCTCTTCTCTCTCTCATTCTTCCTATAAATTGTAAGGAGGGGCTTCTTTCTAAAGGTTGGACATTCTTGTTTTCCCCTCCCTTCTTCTCTTTCGCGCAGTGAATCTGTGGAGTTCAAACCTCCTATCTAAAACTGTAATGCAACCTTGTCTCTTGGCATTTTGCGGTGTGTTGATCAATCTTTGGAGCAAATTAATGCATGTCTGTGGATGATTATCAACCCTCTCGGTGTTTATTTGCATTTTCTTGATCTTTCACCTTTGTAAATCAGTTATCTCTGTGCATGATCTTGCATTACATTTTTATGGTCTCTGTGTTTATTGGCAAGACAGTGTTCTTCATTCCTCGGTGCATCACCTCCTTAGCTTAGGTTTATTTTTATGCATTTTTCTCTCCCTGTCTCCTTGGAAAATTAGATTAGGTTTTGAGTAGACCCTCTGCATTTTTACGTGTGCATCTGAACAGAGGAATAGGAACCGGCCTTCATCCGGAGAGCTTTTTCGATTTCGCAAGGTCCCACACTTGGGAAAAGCTCCATGTTATGCAATCACACTGAGAATCTGCAACCCATCGAGTTACAGAGTCCCAGGGGTGCTGTGATTCGACATCAACAGAGCTTTCATTTCATAATGCGATAAGTGATTTAAATTTACTTTATTATCATTTCAGTGATACAGATTGTTTGTCAGTTCATGAGTGTATCATGAGCATGATATAGCAGGGTTTTCTAAAGTTTAATTGAGTCTTTAACATGATTTCTTGTGTTAAAACCTTGAAGAATGTGTGAAGCCGTGTGTCTTTGAGCTTTCATAGATGCACAATTTTCTAGTTGAAGGTTCATCTTTACTATTTGAAGCTATTCGTCTTTTTTTGCCTTGTGGATCTGTTAACATTTGTTTAAAATTTCTTAGATATTTGGTATAATCAACTTTATCCTGCTTAACTTCCCAACCACAAAATACATATCCAGAAAATGAACCATACATGAACTACCCCTGCTTGCACTGCCTGTTCATAAATGTTGAGGGAATTCATTGATTTACCCATCCCTTACCTCAATATGCATGAGCAATCAGTTTTTACCATTGCCTTTAGTAACTTGGATCTTGTTCAGAAGGTTTCTTCATCCTCTAAAGTGCCAACTCATGAGAGTTAGACTACACTGTATTGACCATACCTTTGAAGATCTCATATCAATTTTGTGAAAGGAAAGAAAATACTATAAATTTTCATACATTATCCACCAATATGGGTTACAAAATGGGTCCTCTCACCCTGGTTGAAGGCATAACCTAAAGTAGTCAGGGTAGGTCAAACCCTGTTCACGGTGCTATCCATTTCTTCCATGCCTAAGTGAATGAAGAGTCAGCTAAATCCTTCCTCGGCTACAAAACAACTCACACTCTGATTTATCTATCTCCAAGCATCTTGTTCAAACTATGGTGTTGCTCAGTCACAAAGGGAGAATCAATTTGGGTACCAACAGAAAGTACGAATTAACCCCCATATTTTGGCCATTTTAGTTTGATTTTTGTCGTCATTTCCGACCTTCAACACATACTTTCCCAGTCTATTTTTGTCATTTTCCATCATTTTAGCCTTGATTGGGGTGCTCAGGCCAGGAATCGGGATGTCGACGGGCGCATTGGTCCCAAATCGGGGTGCCTTGATCCTTTTCCTACTTTCCCACCATTTTTGGGCACTTTCTAGCTATTTGAACACTTTATCTTTCTTGTGGTCATCCTTTTCGGGGTTAATTATAAAATTAGAACAAGAGAACCATATAAATATAAAGTTATGAAACCATAATAAGGGACCAAGCACTAGTCACTACTATCATCCACCTAGATTTGCATCCATCTAAGGCATCTAGAGCTCATTTTCATCCATCTAACTCCATCACAAGGCACAAGGTTGGTTCATCTGCATCACACAAGCATAAGAGGGAAGTTTATTCTATTCCATCCACCATTCTATTACATTTTTTATACATAGTTATTGCTCACTACTTTCACAAAGTGTGACTACCACAAGAGCACCTAGGGCATGATTACACATACTTATGCATAGAACTACATCGGTCTCGTGATGTAATGCAAAGACTCGATTAGTAATCCCACCTTTATAAAGCACTGAGGACAATTTGAACCCTTCATATGCATTTTTATTTTTAGGGTTTGATGTTTGTTTTGAGGTTTTACAGGTCTCCTCTTCATCATTAACTACCAGCCTACATATAACCGTATACAATGAAGCTAGTGCGATAAACAAGAGAGGGCTTTAAATCATATAAAGAACCCTTCAAGTTTGGTTTTGTAGCTCCGCACTGGACCAAAGTACCCACAGTGCCTTGATACTCTCCTAGGCACCCTAGTCTAGCTTAAAATTTCAGATCAAGCCTTTTCATGACTTTTGCATGTTCCTTCCTACTTCCAGAATATCGGTCTATTTTACGACATAATCCAAATCAGCCTACGAATCAGCTAAGCTCCTTCTAACCCTTATTTGCATATTATGGTTTCTATTTTCATTAGCCTAGTTGCTTAGGTCACTTTTTGTATTTATTTAGTTGTTATTCACATCATTTAGTACATTTATTTATTGTTGTTCCTAGTTAGATTAACTACACATATTCCACATTTTAGTTAATTGGGTACCTTCAAAGTGATCTAGGAGCGATTATCGGGAGACCAATAGCTAACAACCTGTAAAACTCTTACAACACAAAAGAAAGAATATCCTAAGCTCTTGCACATACTACCAACACCCAAATTTTGTCACCAAAGCATCCATGTGCCTTTGTCTTACACTCAGCAAGACTCTGTCGACTCTACTCTTGAGTTCTAGAATTTACAAGGAGTAGTCACGCCATTGTTTACAATCAGCTCAGCACTTTTACCTGCCAAGATCACTTCCTGTACACTCAAAAATAAACTAAGTCTTCTTATCTATCCTTCTTGCTTGTGGTTTCGCAGTTTACCTATTTTATAGCTTGTTTCTTTACTTTATTTTAACATTCATTAATTATTACACTAGTTACTCTATAATAAGATTCAATCTTAATTAAATTAAATCATTTGGTGAACCCGCCGCTTGAATTAAACCTTCCTCCTAAGGCTTTCCTTTTATGCCCGTCACCCGTAGTGGTCATTTCAGTTCATTTGAGTATATTGAGATTCCTACATCTATCTATAAGTCCTCTAAATCAATGGTTGAATCTTCCAACCCTTTTCTTAACTCAAACATTGAAGCTTCTAATAGTGAACACTCGTATGATGAGGATACCAACGTTGATCAAGAACAACTAGAAAATCTCACCAATTTCTCACAAGCATTCACAACCCTTTGCATATTCCACATGTTCTCAATGTTTCAATTACTATTAAACATTCTCGAGATGTTACTTCTATCCCTCTTATAGGCTCCTCCTCAATTGTCATGGCCTCCACCCAACCCCTTAACATTCCTACTTCCATCACTACCACTACCACTCCTCTCATCACTCCCAATACCTCTAATACACAACCTTGTTCCTCTTCTAGCATTCAATACCTAGCTTCCTTATACTAGGACCTACAAGTTCAAATATGTCGATTCTAAAAAGCTACTTCACGCTCCTCTTTATCTCTCGATTCCTCATTACTACTTCATACCCCTTTTGCACCCTTCATTTATGTTTATCCACTTCCTCCTAATTTTTTCACCCCTAAGTTGCCCACCTTCAATGGCTATGGTGACCCTCAAGAGAATATCCAATTTTTCATGTGGTGTGTCTTGACTATGTGGATGATCATACAATACTAGTTAATATATTTCCTATAAGTATACAAGATTATGCCATGCATTGTTTTTATGAACTACTCATTTATTTGGTAACTTCTTGTACATATTTAGTCAATTTTTCCTTGCTCACTTTTTAATCAACATCGTCACTAAGATATCCTATACACAACTTTCTCAAATCAAACAAGGATCTAACGAGCATCTAGATAACTATGTGTTGCATTACAAGAATAATCTAGCTAAGATGACTAATGTACTCATTGATTCTGAATTTTAAGATCTTTTTGTCCAAATTTTTTTAACTCGCTAAAAGAGAGTGTTACCTTTAAGACTTCTCCATCTTTTGATAACTTATGCCATACACTCAAAATGTGTGAATTAAAACTCTTATCTATGGGAAAATTAAAATATCATGATACTCCTTCATCTTTTTCTCGATAGGTTCCATGCTAAATTTGCATTCAAGCCATCTCCTAAGCCTCACAAAGCTAAAGCCATTGTTATTGTTGTTTCTCCATCCCCCACACTTCAAGTGCAAGCTCCGTGTTGTAATTTTATCAAGTCACCCTACACACCTCGGTTTTTATTGCTCCATCTTATGAAAGTAACCTTATCACTCTTCCACCACCTCTCAATCCTGGTCCCTCTCATCCCTATGGCAGCATTTATGATAAAAATGCACGATGTGACTATCACTAATGCGTTGGAAACTCTACTGATTGTTGTTTCAAACTCGAAAATATTATTCAATATCTCATTAATAACAATGCACTTGAGCTCCCTGAGCCATTTACTTCTTCGCTGGTCTATGATGATAAAAAGTTAAAAATCTTTAATGACCCTTTGCCCAAGCATGACAAGCAAGATCTTGATTCTTCTATTAATCATACATATTAAGTTATGCCTCCTCCTTCATCGGGGCCCCTTGAATTCTTTTTGTCACTTTTTTAATGCATCACCACCAATCATTACATTCTCGAATCATGATTATCATGCTACATTTACTTCTAATTCCTTACACATTAATGCTTTTATTGGTTCCTATACTATCAATAATACTATGATCTATCTAGCAGCTCCTACGAATGTATGCTCCGTTGCACTCCTCTTAGCTATCAAATTCCTCTGTCTAATATCACATTTCTAGTTCCTAATTATTTTGGCTACATCAAGCTTCCCGTTATTGTTGGCCCTTTTACCATGTTTGTGCCATTTGTTGTGGCATAATCAATCAAAGGTTGTGACATGTTCTTAGGTATCTCTTGGCTCCATGCCACCTAGGCTAATCCTTTCGTGAATCATTTGTGCCTCAAGTTCATTCACAATAAACAAATTGTTAATATCAAAGGAATTCCACCATGTACACCATTATCATGGCCTACTCTTGATTATATTTATACACAAGTCATAGTATTTAGGCCTCCCATGCCTATCAAGTCTAAATCACACTCTACACATAGTTCTCATATTCAAACACGACTTTGTCATCCTCATCATCCATTAGCCCACCTCACTAGCTTAAGACCCCTACTTAGGCAGCCCCTTCACATAGGTGTTCATCACCTCCTTCACCACATAGGTCTCCTTCACGTGCACATAATTACTCTTTCACACCACCAATCTTAGAGCATCGTCACATGCATTTATCTTCTCGGACATCATGTGGACGGCCCTTGCCCCTTCATTATCATCAGCTAGTCTATTATTCCTCGCACACTTGGGGGAATCATGTTTTCTTCTCCCCACTTCCATTCCTACCAATTATCTCTAGTATCTACTACCACACTTCGGGCTCCACATTTCATGTCTATTCTTTCAAAACATCACTACACCCTTTGATACACACTTTATATCGTCCTTATTCTATGATGAACTCTAGTTCCATAGTTCATACTTGATTTGTTGAGGGTCTAATTCTGAAAAGAACCTTACATCATTCACACTTCACGCTCTGTGATTCCTAATACATATTTCTATTATCTATTTGCACACATTACCCGATGACACACTCTTGTTCTATGGTTCATTCTTGATTATTAAGGGTTCCTATAAATGAACCTCATCTCATACACATCCATTAGGGGGAACGTTGCTCCTATCATATTCACACTTTACATACCATTCCATCACACTCATACATTACATTTGCATATCTTGGTTGCATCTACTCTTGTTAAGATTATTTTATTTACATGTTACACTTTTTTTTCCATGCTAGACGGATTCTTATTATGTCATCATCTTTCTATATACACACATGCACATTCACTTGGTCTTTTGAGGTGAATGTAGATATCTTATAGGTTTTTACATGCTGCAATGATGTTTGGAATTGTACCTTTTACCAATCCCACCGAGGCTCTTAAGGGCATCTAATTTTACTACTATCACATTCTACACACTTCAAGTTCTATTGCTACATTATTCACTATTTCTCATTACAAGTTACTCTACCTTTTCGTTGATTTATACATGCTTTGACATACTATTTATCTTTCTAACATGCTAACGGGTGCTTCATGTGTAGCATTTTCCTTGTAGGACTATATACAACCATGGCTATCTATCACTACTTGATTTCCATTACTTTCTATTGTATGTTATTGTTTGTGGGCTATGCCCTATGTCTGTATGCCTTTGGCCACTTCAACCTTTATTGTCTGTAACATTGTGAATGATGTCCCATGTTTGAAACCTAGTTTTCACACTGGTCTATCTTATCTACACACTTGTTTGTTACATTATTTTCTATTACATGTTTTGCTTACATTGAAACATATTTCTAGCCCACTTTGTTTGCATGTGCCTTAGTTTTTAACATGCACATCCCCTACCCCCGTAGGTATACACTTCATATAAGAATCAAGTCCTTTCTTTTGGGTTGAAATCTCCTACCATTGTCACATGTACCCCAAATGAGGGGGCATACATTGGGTGAAAAAATCACCCCTATAACAACTCAAAGCTACAGTTTAGGTTAGCATAGTACATGAAACAACACATGAACACAAGCACATAATGGCTAAGAATCAAACTTGGGTCGAATCATAGAGCAAACATCAGCGCCTAGAATAAAATAGTAACACACTGGGTGCTTGTGTCCTCCCCAGGTGCTAATGTCTTAGGGGCATATAAATTCATCTTCTCATATCAACACAGTTTACATAAGTCTTCAAAGAAGTTCTATAATTACAGAATGACCTTCAGATTCTGAGAATGAATTCTATTTCCCAAACTTAGTACAATCAAAATGGTTTGGAACTAATTAGGAACAAATCGGGACTTACCATCTATAGTGGTGCTTATTGGGTAGAGTCATGGAAGGAGGCTAAAACTATACCCCTCTCCCGAGCACTTTCTCTTGGCGTGAGATCGCCCAAAAAACTCACACTTGGAGTGAGATCACCCAAAAACTCACACTTGGCATGAGATCACCCAAAAAAACTCATACTCGGCATGAGATCACCCAAAAACTCACCATCGGCATGAGATCGCCCAAAAACTCACTCTTCACATCATTTCAAGACACCTTTCTATCCTTTACACTCTTTTACATCAGGTGCACACTTTCCTTTACTACTAATTTTACACACTTTTACATACTTTGCTTAGATTTTTCATATACATGAATTTGACTACTCTTTTGCTCTTCTTTTTGCAGTCCATCTATAATATATAACAAGAAGCATCCTAAAATATTAAATACAAGCACAACAATAGGTACAAGTAATGCATACGCTTCACCCCTAGGGTCACTTTCCTTTTCTAGTCTCCACACTTCACTTTGCAATCACTCCCACTTCACTTGTCCACTCGGCATGTTATTTGTCACACTCTCTATAGAATCATAAGTTACACATCTGTTATCTAATTTATTTATCAATTAGACACTCAACAACATAAAGTGGGGGAAAATGTAGACACAAAATCATGCACTTGGGTACATTTCTAGGTCCTAAAACAATGTTAGCATTTACATTATTCCTAAGCAAGAAAACTAGTGGTTGATAACTATCTTTGGCCTCTTTTCTTTGTCTTTTTTTTCTATTTGGGATTACACACCCTATAACCTAGTCGAACTTTACTTATTTTCCTTTCATGGCTTCAAATACTAGCGCCAACCGGAGACGAAAGTGCCCAATCGCTCATATTCCTCATGGGAACCCCCGACCCTTTATTTCCTTACTCACTCTTTTTGGGTCTCTTTTATCTTTTGGGCATCATTTTCACTTATGGGTTGGATTTTTAGCTGTCAACTACAAAATTTAAACAAGAAAATCATATGAATACATAATTATGTGTTTAAAATCAAGGACCAAGCACTAAGCATAACTATCATCACCTAAGTTTGCATTTCAAAGGCACTAAAGCACTTCAAAGGCATCCGTCAAGGGAAAAGCATCCGTGCAAGGGAAAAGGGATGCATAATTTTTCATACACAACATAGGAAGGGAAATTTTATTCTACTCTATCCACACATACTATTACATTGCTACACTCTAGTTATATCTTGTTATCAAGTGAAAATTACACAAGGGCGTCTAGGGCATTAATGCTACACACACAAGAACTATATGGAGTCTAAGATGTATTGCAGCAATCGGTCATAAGTTAACTCTCAAGGTGATAGTTGAGATCAGTCCAACTCCCCATTTTACATTTTCATTTTTAGGTTTTATGTGGTTTGTGGGTATGTATAAGTGAACTTATTGCTTAAAGTTACTGAATAGCTTCAACAATCCACAAGCAAAATCAGAAATCAATAGGAACAACTCGAAACCCTTATGACACAAAAGAAAGTAGATCATGAGATCCTCCATAGTCACCAATGCCTATATCTAGTCATCGGTGCCTAGGTTCCTCGTAATGCACTAGGCGCCCTTGTCTCGGCTCTTCTCCGAGTTCCAGAATTCACATGGAGTAAGTTACAATGATATTTGTAATCTCATTTTAGCACTTTTACCTACCAAGACCACTTCCTATACACTCAGAAATAAACTAAGTCTTCTTATCTCTCCTTCTTTCTTAGGGTTTCACATTTTACATGCTTTATTTCTTGTTTATTTATTGTATTTTATCATTCATACATTATTACAATAGTTACTCTCACAATAAGATTTAATCTTAATTAAATTAAATCACTAGTCTTACACATCTTACAAACACCTTGTCGAACTTGACATATTCATCTTTATAGCCTTAGAAACTAGCACCCAGTTAGGACAAAAGTGCCCGTGTGCTCCTATCTCTCCTAGGAACTCCCGACATTCTTTATCCTTTTCTCACCTTTTTGGTCTCTTTTCCTTTTTGGTCACCTTTTAGTACTTTGGGTCAACCTTTTAGTTTTCAATTATGAAATTAAAATAAGGGAATCATATATATATACTTAGTTATTGCTCTTAAATAAGGGGCCAAGCACTAAGCATTGTCTACTATCACCTAATATTTGCATCAAATGCACAAGGAGCATTACAAAGCATTCATCTAGCACACTCATATAAGGGACAAGGGTTACATCACTTTGCATACATAACATAGGAGGGGAAGTTCATTTTATTCCATTTCACATATTTGTTTACTTGGAGAAATCTAGATCTAGCCTTCTATCATAGTGCAACTTGCACAAGGGCAACCTATGGAATCATTACACACATATACACATAGAACTACATTGAGTCTGAGATGTAGTGTAATGATCGGTACTAAGTTCACTCTTTGGGTGATCATTGAGGTCATCGACTCCCCATTTGCACATTATTTATTAGCTTTGATGTGTTTTGCATGCATGTACACTAGGGATCTATTTTACAAAGTTACATGTATTTGGTGACATTGGAGCAAAACCAGAGTGACAAAAGAGGATCAACAATGAAGCTCTTCCTAACCAAAAAGATCGAACCTAAGCATCCGGGTGGACACTAGTGCCCACATCACTCACAAGCACCCACATCACTCACTAGCACCCAACCACTCCTATCCTCCCGTGGGTGCTTTTGTCGTGTGTAGTTCGAGTTCCAGAACCCTCGGTGAACCTTGACGACACTCATCCTAGCATGTTCTAATAGTTTTTAGCTTAGATCACTTCCAAATCACTCAAAAATAAGCTAAGTCACCTTCTCTCTCTATTTATTAGGGTTTCATATTGTATGTGTTTATTTCTTGTGTCCATTAGTTACAATAGTTACTCTAAAATAAGATTTAATTCAATTTAAATTCAATCACGAGAGATATCTACCATTCGGCCTCACAAATTGGGCAGATCATCGGTCGGTAGACATCCCTCCCTCCGGTAGATGAATCTCAATACCATGTGAGTTTTGAGTGATTAAATCAAATGAATTAAATATTACATTAAAACATAACATTATAAGAAATAATTAAATAACCACATTATAACAATATTGCAATTAAATAACACAACACAATATTTAATGTGGAAAACCCCGAGGGGTAAAAAACCACAAAGAAGGTAAGATTTCCATTTAACCGAGAAATAATTACATAGTCCAGTAAATTCTCCAATCTCCTCACTTCTCTCCCTCGGTAATTCACAACGTGAATACCACATAATTGATAGATATGATCACTTGACCTCGCAAGTCAATATAAACAATTTGATTGGGTGTGACTTCTTGCGAAGCACCCCAATTAATTAATAATTGGTTTTTAACAAACCAATTAACCCATAAACACGTAGTTTATATTAAAAATAGATAATATTCTAGATTATTTAATTATAAACTATGGTTTATATAATAACACTTAATATTAAATTTTATAACAATGTGTTCATTAACATTTTTCTTAGTTGTTCACTATTACGCTCTTAGCTATCAATTTTTATAGACTTATGGACATAATATATTATGTTTATAAATGGGGTGACTCACATAATACTTATTCTCTATTAATTATATATGATGTACATTTATTTTACAACCACATTTGAGTACACATGTTTTATATGGTTCACATCATATATGTTTTGATTATACTTATTACAACTAACAATTTTTTTGTGTAAACTAAGTTATGCATAGAGACATCCCTAACCTAAAAAGGGTGGCATATTGTGGGATATTCTATAAGTTGTCACAAATCACAACCAACTTACATAAGACAAACATGGTGAAAGCATTTCTCATAGTTCACATATGAGTATTCGGTTCATGTTACATATTTAGTTATGACATTTGTCGATTTACAAGGGCTCTCTATAAGCTCATGAATACATGTTACGATTAAGTTATGAAATTTATCATATTGATATGGAATTGGTAAAATCTCACTAGTACATGTTCAATACATTTATGGCACTCATTTATTTTAGATGACATTTATATACACTCAAGATAAGTTTTTCGTAAAGATTCACTTACACATATGACATCTATTTTGTTCGCATTAACATGGACTAAGCACATATACATCATTAAAGATCATGTCATATTTTTAATATCCCTACCAAAGTAATTTCACTCATTTAGTGTCCCAATGGTTGATACATTTATCTCTCTTTGTGTCCTAATGGTTGATACACCTAGTTCTCTTAGTGTCCTAATAATTGATACACTTGGCTCTCTATGGCCCAATATTGATACATAGAGATCTCTTTGTGGCCCAATATTGATACATTAGTGTTAGAAACCCAATGTTAGTCCTGTTGGTCACCAAACTTGCACTGTATCTCGAGATATGGATTAACCGAGTTGTTTGTGACAACAATGGAACTATCCCCAAGTTGTGGTACCTTGCACGCTTGGGATGAGATCTCGAAGAAGGTTGGTTCCTCTACCTACATCTAACACTACTACTACTCCTAATTTGGAAGAAAATCCTAGACTAAACATGTCGAGGGACCAGGGATAGAAGGATGTGTAGAAATGGTAAATCATAAGCTAAGGAAGGTGATAGTGTTAGGGAAAGGGTCGATCTCTCTCCACGGACGGTGAGGGAAATAGAGCGGGTGTGAGAGAAGAGGGCGACGGCATGCGCCACAGATCAACATGTGGGCTTAGCCTTCTATTGCATGTAACACATGAACATGGGGACTGCAAGCACATAAGTACGCACAACATTTGAGAAAACACAAATAGAGAGGCAAGATGCAATGAAAACAAGAGAGGGAAAACAATTGTTCCACGTAACATGATTTTATTGCTTGAGGGATGTACTGAGTCATTTACACTCACACAAAGAAGAGGTGAGAATACATTGTAGAGACCACACCCAAGTCTGAGACCCATGGGAATTCATCCACCATTTTGGCATGGTGTCGTTACAACAAGGAGGGATTCTTTTTTACAAAGCAGAACTTTGTTATTTATAGAAGAAAGAGAGAAGAGAAGGAGAAAAAGAGGGAAACTTGGATTCAAATCTTCAACCACCAATAGCCAGTGATAAATTCCTGCAAATCCACCTACAAGGATATTAGATGCACTTCCCCATGTCTGTTTGGTATGTAGAAGAAGGAAGAAGGCAAGATCTGATTGAAATCTTGTGGTTGAGGTCAATTAGATGTGTGCATTGATGATCAGAAAGACGCGTTTCCTATTTTACGCCTACCAAATCTCGCTAAAATTTGAATTTTAATAGTCCAACATGTAGCTTGTGTCAGTACCTCTCTGACAATTCTAGGCACGTGCCGATCAGGGCTCTATATCAGAAGATATGGCTATTGGAAAATGTCATAGTCGCCAGGCACGCAATACATGTGGCACGCACGGATTGACTGAATGAGTCAACTAACTATTCATTTGTTTTTTCTTTTCTACCATGTGTCATGCATTGGTTGGTTGTCCATATTCAGTGCCCTATTAGCATGCTTTGATAGGTTATGTGTGGCACACTCAAGTCCGATGTAATCATGTGGCACAATGACCGCGCGCAGAATAAGGTGCAAGGCATGGAAGTAAAGGTAGGTGCACGACAGGAAATAAAGGGAATGCACACTTGAATTAATAGGAGAATACTTGTAGGGGACAAGTATGGGGAAGGGGCGCGAGCATTTAATCAAGGATGGTACACGAGGGAGCTTAGTGTATACAAGTGCACAGGAGGGATGTCGGGACTTAGCCATTTATGAAGGCAAGTCCGAAGAGGTGCATGTAAGAAGTGTGCAACGAGATGGGAAAGAAATCAAGTGTGTAGGAGAAGGCACAAGAGAAAATGGAAAAGGATATAGCAAAATGTAAAGGGAGAAGCAGGAAGGCGTGCAAGGATGCGCGAGAGGAACTCTGCAGCCAAGAAAATTGTGCCAAGGGAGCAAGTTTGAGTACGTGCAACATGAAATGTGAAACATCAGAGTAAGAATGAAAATATAAGTTATCCAGGATAACTAGGAGATTGTTATGTTTGTGGAGCCTATTTTCATGTTAGAGTGTGGTACACCTTCTATGTGTTACACTCGGGTATTTTTACGGTGGTCCCGCTCACCGGTGAGCGGGTCAGGGGGGTTCGGGGGGTGAAGCCCCCCCGATGGAAGGGGGTTCAGGGGTGAAGCCCCAAAGCAAATTTTCATGGGTGGTTTATTAACCCATGGGTAATGGGTAACCGTTATGGGCTGTTTTTGGGCCCATGTTTTTTCGGTACCCATTGTTTTGTAAAACCACCTCTTCGATTACCCATAGGTTTATGGGACAGTTTTGTTTTTCCCCATGGTTTTGATACCCACGGTTTTGTAAAACTGCTTAAGCAGTTGTCTATTTATATGGTCTTATGCATATGATAGATGTACAAGCAAATGTATTACATATGTGTTTTGAATTCAGGTTTGAATTCTGTAGAGTTTGTTGAGCATAGCTCCAAACAGATCTGGGTATTGTATTGAGAGAGTGAAGGCTTGTAATAAAATCTGAGCAAGTGATTCTTGGTGGACGTAGCCCAAATTGGGTGAACCACGTTAAATATTGTCTCTCTATGTTGTGTTA
The DNA here is from genome assembly GCA_018340775.1 of Taxus wallichiana var. yunnanensis. Lineage (NCBI taxonomy): Eukaryota > Viridiplantae > Streptophyta > Pinopsida > Cupressales > Taxaceae > Taxus > Taxus wallichiana. The sequence continues at coordinate 27,139,565 of CM031243.1, read as the reverse complement.
TTTATTCTACACTTTTATTTGAGATCTGTAATATTTTCTGCATATTAGTTTCTACTGTTGCGATTCTGTAAGAGATTATTCCGCATATTTTATCTCTTATTTCCTAACAATTGGTATCAGAGCCTGGTTTGGTTTGCTGAAGTGTTGAATCATAGGGAAAGTTTTTAGCTTGAGTGGGAGCTATGGCAGATGAAGGAAGATCTAGGGTTGATAAATTCAACGGGTAGAATTTCAGTCTTTGGAAGATGCAGATGGAAGATTACCTTTATCAGAAGGATCTTTATACTCCACTGTCTGAGAAGGTGAACAAACCCTTGAGTATGACAAGATGTGGAATGGGATTTGTTGGATCGGAAGGCACTTGGAACGATCATTTGTGTCTTGCATCTTCGGTATTATTTAATGTTTCAAAGGAAAAGACTAAAAAGATCTAATGGATGCATTAGGGAAGTTGTATGAAAAACCCTCTACCTCTAACAAGATATTTTTAATGAAAAAGTTGTTTAATATGAAGATGTCTAAGAATAGTTCAGTAGTAGATCATTTAAATGATTTCAATATGGTTGTGAATATGCTAGCTTGTTACAATAGAATTTGATGAAGAAGTTAGGGCTTTATTAATTTTGTGCTCTTTACCTAAGAGTTGGAATAGCCTGGTAATGGCGGTAAGCAACTCGGTTCCAGCTAACTCGAAGTTGAAGTTTGAGGATGTTGTAGGGGTGATTCTAAGCGAGGAAATGTGAAGAAAAAGCTCCAGGAATCTTCTACTTCAGGGAATGCTTTGACAGTGGAAACTAGAGGGAGACAGAAGAATAGAGGAAACCATGGAAAATCAAAAGATCGGGCAAGGTCAAAATCCAAGAACAAGATTGTATGCTGGAATTGTGGAAAGCTTAGGCATGCAAAGAAGGATTGTTGGGAGCTTCGGGATAAGAAGAAACAACAGGAAGAAAACAAGGAGGCAAATGTGGCATCGAGTAATGTATGCCAGGATGTTTTGATTCTTTCTTTGCATAATATTACTGAATCTTGGGTTTTAGATTCAGGGGCTTCTTTTCATGCTACTCCACATAGGCATTATTTTGTTGATTATGTTCAAGGGGATTTTGGGCATGTTTTTATTGGTGATGATGAGCCTTGCAGTATAGTTAGAAAAGGTTTTGTTCAGGTTAAGATACAGAATGGGAATACATGGCTATTGAAGGATGTCAAACATGTGCCTACATTAAGGAGAAATTTGATATCGGCGGGGCAATTGGGAAGTGATGGTTGTACTGTGATATTTACAGCTAACTCTTGGAAGGTTACCAAGGGTGCTCTTGTGGTGGAAAGAGGTAAGAAGGTTGGAACCTTGTATTTAACCACTGATAGTACTAATGATTGTAATCTTGTGGCTTCAGATGTAGATACAACATTATGGCACTATAGGCTTGGTCATATGAGCCATAAGGGCATGGACATCATAAAGAAGAATTTGCCTGGATATACAGAAACAGGTTTAGATTTCTGTGAGAACTGCATATATGGGAAACAAAAGCGAGTAAGGTTTCTCAAGGTTGGACCTACAAAGAAAGAGAGTAAGTTAGAGTTGGTGCATTCTGATGTGTGGGGGCCGGCTCAGGTATCATCTCTTGGGGGTTCAAGTTATTATGTTACTTTTATTGATGATGCAACAAGGAAAGTTTGGGTTTATTGTATTAGAAATAAATTTGATGTATTTGACACTTTTGTTAAATGGAAAGCCTTGGTAGAGAATGAAACAGGTCTTAAGCTAAAATGTCTCAGGTCAGATAATGGAGGGGAGTATTGCGTAAAGAATGAATTTAATGATTATTGTTCTAAGAATGGAATCCATAGACAAAAGATGGTTCCAGGAACTCCGCAGCAGAATGGGGTATCAGAAAGGATGAACAGAACAATAATGGAACGTGCTAGGAGCATGAGGTTACATGCAGGACTACCTCTTTCTTTTTGGGTAGAAGTGGTGAGCATAGCTGTGTACTTGATAAACAGAGGACCCTCAAGTGCCTTAAATGGAGGCATACCGAGGAGGCTTGGTCCTTTAAGAAAGTTGATTACTCATTTTTAGAGTATTTGGATGTGAGGTGTTTGTTCATATTGACAAGGATGATAGGACCAAGCTAGAGGCTAAATCAGAAAAATGCACTTTTATTGGTTATGGTGGTGATGACTTTGGATTTAAATGTTGGAGTATTAAAGACAAGAAAATAATTCAGTCTAGGGATGTGGTCTTTAATGAGAAAGTCATGTATAAGCAACAGTTGTAGGAAAACAGGGAAGAATCCAAGAAAGAATATGCAGTGGTAGAGGATCTTCCGGATGGGAAAGTGACCCATGAATCAGTTCAGGAACCTACTCAACAGGAACCCCAAACTCCTACAGTGAGGAGGTCTTCTAGGGTAAGAAAAGAACCTAAACATTTTTCTCCTTCTCTTTATTATTTATTACTCATTGATAGTGGAGAGCCAGAGAGCTTTGATGAAGCAATGCAAGTAGATGCTAGTAAGAAGTGGGAGCAAGCCATGGATGAGGAGCATAAGTCTCTCATGGAGAACCAGACTTGGGATTTGGTGAAGCTACCGGAAGGTAAAAGAGCATTGCAGAACAAGTGGGTGTACAGAGTTAAAGATGAAGAAGGAGGAAAGAAAAGATATAAGGCCGGTTGGTGGTCAAGGGGTTTGCACAGAAACAAGGTATAGATTTTGATGAGATTTTTTCTCCTGTAGTAAAAATGACTTCTATTAGAACTGTTCTTGGAATAGTGGCAGCAGAAGACTTGCACTTAGAACAGTTAGATGTAAAGACTGCATTTCTCCATGGTGATTTGGAGGAGGAGCTATATATGCAGCAGCCAAAAGGATATGAAGTCAAAGGTAAAGAGGAGATGGTGTGCAAACTGAAGAAGAGCTTGTATGGCCTGAAACAAGCTCCACGTCAATGGTATAAGAAGTTTGATAGCTTCATGATGGAGCAAGGTTATATCAGATGTCATTCTGACCATTGTGTGTATACAAAGAAATTTGAGGATGGAAGTTATATTATCCTGTGTTTGTATGTTGATGACATGTTGGTTGCAGGTAAAAACATGCAGGAAATAAAAGTACTCAAGAAACAACTAAGTGAATCCTTTGATATGAAGGATTTGGGGGCAGCCAGACAAATCCTTGGTATGAGGATAACTCGGGATAGAAAGGAACGGAAGTTGACTTTATCTCAGGAAGAGTACATTAAGAAGGTATTGGATAGGTTTAACATGCAGGATGCTAAACCGGTTGGGACTCCTTTGGCAGGCCATTTCAAGTTATCAAAGGAGCAGTGTCCCATGATAGAGCAGGAAAGAAACCAGATGTCCAAGGTACCTTACTCATCAGCAGTTGGCAGTTTGATGTATGCTATGGTGTGCACTAGGCCTGATATTTCCCATGCAGTGGGAGCTGTGAGTAGATTTATGAGTGATCTAGGTAAAGAGCATTGGCAAGCAGTAAAGTGGATCCTTCAGTATTTGAGAGGGACCATGGGGACAGTTTTGTGCTACAGTGGATCAGACACCACTTTACGTGGTTATGTAGATTCAGATATGGCTGGAGATGTAGACAATCAGGAGGAGCACAACAAGTTATATTTACACTATAGATGGGACAGCGGTGAGCTATTTTTCACGACTACGAAGTGGTGGCTTTGTCAATCACGGGAGGTGAGTATGTTGCTGCCACGAGAGGCAAGCAAAGAGATGATTTGGTTACAACAATTGCTTGAGGAATTGGGGCATAAGCAGGAAGAATGTAAGCTGCATAGTGATAGTCAGAGTGCTATACACCTAGCTAAGAACTCTGCTTTCCACTCCAGGATAAAGCATATACAGTTGAGATATCACTTCATCGAGGACATGCTTTGGAGGAAGATAAGTTGAAGTTGGAGAAGATTCATACCAGTCGAGAATCCCGAGACATGATGACCAAGGTGGTCACTGAGGATAAAGTAAAGCTATGTTCAGCTTTGGTTGGCCTTTGCGGATGACAGTGAAGGGTTGAGAAGCTTGCTCAGTGGAAATCAGTCTCCAAGTGGGAGATTGTTATGTTTTTGGAGCCTATTTTCATGTTAGAGTGTGGTACACCTTCTATGTGTTACACTCGGGTATTTTTACGGCGGTCCCGCTCGCCGGTGAGCGGTCAGGGGGTTTGGGGGTGAAGCCCCCGATGGAAGGGGGTTGGGCGAAGCCCCAAAGCAAATTTTCATGGGTGGTTTATTAACCCATGGGTAATGGGTAACCGTTATGGGCTGTTTTTGGGCCCATGTTTTTTCGGTACCCATTGTTTTGTAAAACCGCCTCTTGATTACCCATAGGTTTATGGGACAGTTTTTGTTTTTCCCCATGGTTTTGATACCCACGGTTTTGTAAAAATCGCTTAGCGATTGTCTATTTATATGGTCTTATGCATATGATAGATGCACAAGCAAATTTATCACAGATGTGTTTTGAATTCGAGTTTGAATTTTGTAGAGTTTGTTGAGCATAGCTCCAAACGGATCTGGGTATTGTATTGAGAGAGTGAAGGCTTGTAATAAAATCGAGCAAGTGATTTTTGGTGGGCATAGCCCAAATTGGGTGAACCACGTTAAATATTGTCTCTCTATGTTGTGTTATTTATTACGCACTTTTATTTGAGATCCGTAATATTTTCTACATATTAGTTTCTACTTTATTGCGATTCTGTAAGAGATTATTCCACATATTTTATCTCTTATTTCCTATAAGAGATTTATTTGGATAATAAGTCTCACATAAGATATTTATACACTTGTCATATAACACATTATGGGCATGGTTTGATTTGCCTAATCAAGTGTAGATGTTCTATGTATTACTCCACTTTACATTTTTTTAATAATGATATTATAACTCTATTGAGAATTAATACACATTTTTGTTATGTGGTTGTAAATTTCACATTAGATTCACGAATGGGCACACTATTTAGTTTCACATATGTTTTTTCTATGATTGGTATGTGATTTTTGCTTTTACTCGTTCTTTTCTTTTGAATAAAGCATTTTCAATACTATATTAAAGGGGGTAAATTGTTGTAATGCCCACACTAGATACATGAACAAAACACAAATATATTTTTTTATCATCCAACAACAACATCAATTGGTCCCACATAACAACATGATCATGTATGAGCCAAGAGTAGCATGCATCACCTTATTGTACAATAGGGACAAATAAGAGGGTGGTGCCACTAAAATAAATGATGCATTATGTAAAACATGGCCAAACCATCCAATGGTTTGTCAAGGGGACAATGATGCCATTACTTCCACTTCTCCCTCCACGAAGTAATACTAGCCTTTGGTTCCTCCAAGACAATTATGCAACAACGTATGAAAATACCCTTTATTTATCCCTACACTAAGATTGGTCTCTCTAACCTCTGTTTCCTCCCAAAAATAAGCCAACCCATACACCATAATAACACTTATCCCTCCATTATGGCAATGTAAATCACAAAAAAAGTAGCAATCATACATACACAATCATATCGATGCATGCATTAACATAAGCCATCAAATAGAAAAAACGCGCGATGATGAGCAACCAAAGTATAACAAAATAATATTAAGTTAATGAGAGGGTGAGAAGAATATTTCACCAAAATACGAGTTACACTAAGCAAGTCTAGATACAAGAATTACAAGAGGAGAGATAATTATTACAACTTCTACTTATCACTCAACTAGAAACCCTAACTATCCTTTGGTTCCTCCAATACAAACAAGTAATATAATATAACAAATAATACATTTATCCCTCTACTTGAAACAACACTTATCACTCCACTAAGACTAGTCATGGATCCCCTTATTTCCTCCATATAAAACATACAACTCCTTGTTCCTCCCCTCATTAACCCCACCTTATCCCCCTCAACAATGATAACTCACCCCCATATGTTCATACATCCATACAATCAATACAAAAATGAAATCCACATTGGCTCTAAAAGAGTGAAACAAGCCAATAATACAATCCCAAGAGAGAGAGAGAGAGAGAGAGATAATAGTAAAGGTTTAATCCACCATGTATATATATTTCACGGTTTGCATCTTCTTTTTTTTATTATTGGTAAATAGTTTTTTGAAAGGGGCTATACCCTTGTATACAAAAAGGGGCCTAGAAGCCAGAATAGGAGTGAAAAACTTTATAAGAAGGATCAAGATCCAGATAAGACATAAAAATCCAATGTAACCAAAGAGCAATTACCCCAAAACATCTAACCAGTTCGAACACTGCAGAAGAGCAGCCAAAAACAGCAACAAATCAGCAAAAAACATGATAGAAGTCAAGAAGATAAAGATGAGATCCACAATTCTTGGTGGCTTTGGTAATTCTAGATTTAATAGTCTACTGGGAGGTGAACATATCCGGTCTTTGTCATATGAGTAGGGTCGGTAGTATCTAGTTGTTGAATGGTTTTTTTGCTTTCTTTTCGTGCCCCAAAGAGTAGGTTTGGTATCATGCTTTGAGATTAGAGACGTAGCGGACATGCTGCTCAATAAACTCCTCAATTACACTAAATATAGCCATATTATGATCATGGTGAGTCTTGGTTTTTCCAAGTCGGTTGTCCAAGGAGTAAAGTTTTTTGTAGATATCTTCAACCTGATTGTTGTCAATATCAGCCTCCTCCTCCTTCATTCTCTTACCTTTTTACTTAAACAAGTTTTCTACTTCTTCTTTTAGCAGCAACATGTCAGTTTCTAAAGCTTCCAGCCTTTTAGTGGAGCTCTCAGCGTGTGTCTCCTGAGAACCTGTGCTGCTAATGTGTAGGAGATTATGGGCAACCTCCAAGTCCTAAGGCACGTTCCCCGAAATAGGGGTATCCAGGTTCAGCCTTTTAGAAGATCTAGTTATAGGCCTGTTCGAGGTGGAGGCGAAAGGGGTGGGAGCAGAGGTGGGGGATGATAGGGGAACCGAGAAGGAAGTCAAAGGGGTAAAGAATTACGCGGTGATGGGGATAGAAGGAGTGGTATCGGCAGCGGTGGTGGGAAAAGAAGGAACAGAGATGGGGGAGGTTGGAATGCTGGGAAGCTTAAGAAGACACGTTTATGCAACAAGAAAATGAGACCTTGATGCAAAGGGACCACACGAGCATGTTTTTGAAACTCCAAGATGGAGCGCTCAAGAGAATTAAGTAAATAATGAGGGAAGCATATTGTGTAATTTCTGCATAAGTGATTGAGGAACACAAGATGCTTTAAGGGCACTGTGACAAATCTTCCCTCTAAAGAGATGTATCTCACCATCATGCGGGTGACCTCGTCAAAAGGCGAAGGGATAGAATTGACTTGCAGACCCACCGTGACAAAAACCAGCTTTCTCATTGCCCTCTGATAGAGTTACTTCTATCTTTTCATTCTCTTGAGAAACAGATAAGGGTTAGGGCTAGGACGAATACTGTTGAGTGTTGGGAAGGTGTGCGCGTCGTAGAGAGAGATCAGACCGATTGTGAAGAGCTCCTTTTTGTCTGGGAAGGACTACCTATAAATAAGAATGCAAGACCACCAGATTTTTGTTAAATAATAAGTGAGGGAACTGCCTTAGGCCCAGGAAATATTAGACTTCCTTTCGAAGGTGGTCAGTTCCCTTTTAATACAAATTAATGCAAATGATAATGAAGAAGCTATTGCGAAATCACGATTTAGATACCTCGTTACTAAAATCAATAGAGACTAAACTACCAATAATAAAATATCATGTTGTTTGTTTGGTCACTGGTTATTGATACGTTCAGATCAAGTTACAGGGATAGACAAGGCTGGATATGAGATTATTTGGAGGTAAATAGGTGAAAGGTTGGTTTTTGGTATAAGTCACAGTGACCGATGTCGGTCACTGGATAACCGACCACGGTTATAGAACCGGTACCGGTAGGGGATAACCGATATCGGTAGGGGCAGTGATTTAGGGGCTTTTAAATGGGGGTTGGTTACAAGGTGATTATGGGGCTTAGAAGGTTGGTAGATGGTTGAGGGGAGTTGTAGGGTGATAGAGAAGACTCAGAGAGTGAGAAGGCTATCTTTGGGGCAATATAGAGATGGATGAATGAAGGTTAGGTGCAGGGTACTACCGGGTGGTAGATCCAGGAGTGAGCTTATAATCCCTATGAATCAAAAGTTCACAAAGTAATGTCTAGAGCATACAAGGTAATAAAAGAGACTACTTACTAGTTTTTGATGTGGATGCAGGTCCAAGGAATGCAGTGGTGAAGGCAAGGCTCAGTTGGGATGATCCGGTGATCGAAGTGAGCTGATGAAGCTATCCTCTAACTCTCCCAATGTTTGGATGAGTGTGACAGTGATCTAGTTGCTCAGTTACAGTCTTGGGCTCAATCCTCCTCTCTGCAACCTTTTCTCTCTTTCTCACTTGTCTCTCTCTCTTGCCAATGAATTTTGATCTTTTCCAATGAATCTCCCCCCTTTGGTTTTGGTTGGGGGAGGTCATTTATAGGGAACCGATAGTAGTTACCTAACCGATGCCAATCGCGTAGGGACCGATGTCGGTTAGGTCAAAGTTGGCTATTTTTAGTAAAATAGCCAACTTTCCCTCCTTTTCTCCCGAGGGGTCAGTTGTGGGCTTGGTCAAGTCATTATTAGGTTCATTTTGGTGCGGTGAGGGGTGATGAGTCATGGATATGGGTCTGGACCAAGTCATAGGTCTTAATTAGGTTAGTTTAGGGTTAGGGCTAGGTCATGGTGAGGTGGTGAGGTGAGGTGGTAGGGTTGGAGATGTGGATTTATTAATTATAAGGTAATTAATAAATAATTAAGTGTGTAAGGTTTAGGTGGTGAGGTAGGGTTAGGTTGCGAGATGAGATGCGGGGCACAGGGTGTCGTAAGACCCAAATTTGGTGTCTACATTTGCCCCTTGTTGTCGTGTAGCTTGTCTTGTAAAGCTGCACTGACAATAATAAGAAGTGGTTTCCCCAGTTAAGGGTATAGGTAATCCCCCTCAAATCTATCATAGATTGAGGTGACGTGAAATTAGGGATAGGGTTGATAAAGGGTGAATGATGATGAGATGATGGTAAGATGGTGGGGTAAGTTCAAGGAAGTAGATACACATTGAAATGTAGTAGTGTGACCAGGGTACATGATTTGAAGAGCAAACAAGCAATTCATAGGCAAAGGTCGATAGTTTATCCAAACAAGGTTGATATAATCCTGGTATCCAAGGCATAGGAAGTAGCTCAGGGGATATAACGGGTAAGGTACCAGAACGTTTAGGCATGTTCGGCAGTACCAAATGGTTGGTTTGGTTGAGATAAACGTCACGGTCTCGGTCTAGGCAAAGTTGGTTGGCTGATCAATTCAAGTATCCTAGTCATGCTAAAACACGAAATAGGTGAGCTTGATTGAACAAACAACTACATGATGGGTGGATAGAATTGTAATTTGTGGGCCTTGGTCGAGGTACTTAATTGGTGCGGCCATGGGTCGGGCTGATTGGTTGGGTGCGGCCTTGGGTCGGGCCGATTGGTTGGGTGCGGCCTTAGGAGGTCGGGTCGTTCTGGATTGGTTGGTTGGTTGTGGCCTTGGGTCGAGCCGATTGATTGGTTGCGGCCTTAGGTTGGGCCGATTGGTTGGTTGCGGCCTTGGGTCGGGCCAATTGGTTGGTTGCGGCCTTTGGTCAGGCCAAGTGAGTGGTTATGGCCTTAGGTCGGGCCGATGAATTCAAAATAAGGCTATTTAGCAAAGCCGGGGTAGGCGATGTGGTGAAAAATGGAGATTGGTGGATAAGGGCAGGAGTTAGGTTAAACTAAGTAGGTAACCGATATCGGTTAGGGGTGACCGATATCGGTTAGGACCGATATCGGTCTTCTAGGGCATGACCTAACCGATATCGGTTAGAGGTCAAAACCTATAAAAAAAAAAAAGTGGCACGTCATTTTCACATTGTGATTTTGAGCACCAAAACATCTCTTGTGGAGGTTTGAATTGATTGTGTTGAGTGTTTGGGCTGAGTTGGCACTAGTTGAGTGGGTGAGTGAGTTATTGGTAGGCCCCAGAGATCGGGAGGTAGAGCTTGATTGGTTGAGGACCCTGCTGAGGAGATTTGGAGCTATGGCACAGGCTGGAGGAGTAGGAGGTGTTGGAGGTGCTGGAGGAGCTGGACCACCACCACCTATCCCACCACGACGACGTGTAGTCGTACCGGTAGGCTCTGAACCCCTATTTTGTCAATTTGATGAATTTAGCTGGGATTTGGGTATTGGGGTAGGAATCCAAAATTTGATAAAATAATGAATAAATGAAGGTAAACAGTAAAATGGATTGGGTAGATATGTTAGGTAGGCAAAAATGTCAGGGTGGGTAAGGTTTTAGGCAATTGTGCTGGGTAAATGGGTAGAAATAGGAAAAAAGGGGGTTTGGGGGCCATTTTTGGTTCGGCCCCTAAACCCCACAGTGACCGATGTCGGTCACTAGTCGACCGACATCGGTCACAGTTTTTAGGTATAGATTAGTAGGTGCAGAGACCGGCGTCGGTCATGTGTCGACCGACGTCGGTTCTTAAAATTTGGACATAGGATGTAGGTGGGGGACCGATGGCGGTCGAGGTGACCGATAGCGGTCACCATGGGTAGGAGGTAGGATTGTAAAATGGCTTTGTTGGGTGTTGTTTTAGGCGGGTAGGATAGATTATAGGGTTGAGGGGGGAGAAGGTGGATTTGTTAGGTGAGGTGGGTGAATTGCTAGTGGGGATTAGGTGGGATAAGTTGATTAGGGTAGGATAGGTTATTTTGTTAAGGGTAGGACTGACGAAGTGGGTTGTTTTTGCAGGCACGCCAGTAGTTGACCATGCGAGATCGGATGCCACCCCTATTGGAGCGGATGTGGCCACATGTGACCAGAGCGAGTAGTGGGCAGTTATGCGGGAGGTTGGACTCGGTGGAGTCCAGAGGTATAGGGCTATGGATAGGGACCACAACTTGATGGTTGCCCTCATCGAGAGATGGGATCGTAACCAATGCCTTCCATCTCCCTACTAGAGAGATGATAGTCACCCTAGAGGATGTGTATCGCATCCTGAGACTACCGATCATAGGTGAGGAGGTGTTCAGGTGGATGCCGAGACAATGATGGATAGCATCCTATAGGTATTTGGGGATGCAGCCCCATTGGTTACATATCATAGTGCGAGCATCTGCTACGGTGAGATGTATCGTGCTCATCGACGGGAGACACGGCTTGTCATGCTGATGATGGTCGATATCATCTGCTTTGCCCTCCCGACTCAAGAGGAGGCCACTTCCCATGGGCTCTGATGGGATTTTTACAGGAGATGGTGGAGGAGCACACCTGCTACGCATGGGCACCTAGTGTATCTGGTGCAGCTATATAGAGAGCTCTGGGGCTATCACCGTATGAGGTGATTTGGTATATGTTCGACATTCTTGTTACACTGTTGGGCATACGAGCACATCGTGTGTATACTGACTAGTAGGGTTGCCCCAACAGCCAGGGCCACAGGTAGTCTACAGATATGGGTTTCAGAGGTGGTTGGGGGTCGTGGGCCAGCCACGAGCAGTGGTCGTAGGGCGGGATGTCACCTTTTACAGACATATGTTAGAGGGCCTGACTGTAGTAGATATTATATGGAGGCCATACAGAGGCCATCAGCCCCATGGAGGAGCCGAGCACAGCTGCGATGGATCCAGTACATCTTCTGGATAGCTGGACGGAGACCAGGGAGTATGAGCGGATTCCCCTAGAGAGGGTATGATGATAGCTAGGACTATGGTAGGATGTGCCACCTCCCCTCCCATAGTATCGGAGGGAGGATGTAGAGGCACCACTGCCTCTACCATAGCCATTTGACCCAGTCTGGGTAGCAGAGAGACCGGCAGATGACACAGTGGACGATGTCGGGGTTACAGGCTCATTTTTGGTTTGGTGGGTAGGGCGAGAGGGGTGACCATGAGAACCACGGCCAGACAACCAGACCAATTTAGCTTGGGTTATTACGGTGAGAGGGACCGTCTCTGGGTCGGAGTGCGAGTATTATAGGGGTAGCTTGCTGCCACACAGGCACAAATTGGGGTGTTACAGGGGCAGTTAGCCTAGCACAGCATGCAGGCAGAGCACGGGCAATAGTGCACCTCGAGTCCTGTTCGAGGTTTCGATGGCAGCTCCACCACCACTAAAGTACCAGCCCAAGTTCAGGGCATACAGGCAAGGCAGGGCCCACTTCTATTAGGAGCGGGGGAGTAGCCCCATTAGCCATGGTTGCACGGGCCCGTTACATGGAGGCTAGAGCGGAGGCCCATTACTATCAGGACCTACTAGATGGTACCGGTGTAGAGTATCAACCATATGCGGCTCATAGAGCCGAGACTTCCCAGAGTCACAGTCATAGTGGCCGCACACCACAACCAGTGGGTTGGTTACGAGATAAGAGGTGAGACCCAGATAGGGCAGTGAGGGCGAGGCCGAGGAGGAGGAGAGAGCTGAGTTACCCTAGGAGCAGAGACATTTTTGGTGAGGTGGATAGATGAGTTTTGATAGAGACATCGATCTCGCGAACCGAGTGTGTATATAGGGGCTTGCGTGCCCACATAGGATTTATGTATTCATTGTTGTTGTATATATACCAGCCTGCGAGCGAGTACATTTTGTATAGTTGATCTGGCTCTGCGAGCCGAGTATATTTTGACATGAGAGACCGGCTGTGAGCCGAGTTGAGATTTTTACAGAGACAAGCGGCTGCGTGCCGACTTTGTATTTTGGATTACAGAGGCCCCATGCAAGGTAATTTGTATATTTTGACATTGATTTGATGATATATATATATATATATATATATATATATAGATGATGAGTTTGATCCACATGGTGTGTTATAATTTTTGATTTGATGCATATAGTATAATGTTGCATGTGTTTTGTCGATCGTATTGGAATGTGATGTATATAGATGATGTTGATGATGGTTTTTGATATGCATATGTTTTGAAATGTTGATGTTATGATGATGATGGAGTTGAATAGTGATGTCGTTATGTAGGGAAAAGAGGCGAGGCTCCACCAAAAATTTGTAAAAAACAAAGAAAAGGCCTAGGTATAAGCAAAAGGAGACAGGTGACCGATATCGGTTAGCTAGCGATGTGGTCACTATGTCACCGATATCGGTTAGGTAACCGATATCGGTTATGCTAAAACGAGCTTTTCGCTAAAAAAAAATAGAAAGGCTTGGGAAACAACTCAAATTCTTATTTTTAGAGTCATGTAACATGTTAAGTTCGAGGATGCGAGGCTGTTGATGTCCATACAGGTTAATTGCATGGGAGAATTGAGTGATAAGGAGGAAAGAGACATGTAAAGTGATCATGGGCTTGGATTAAGAAGGCGTAAAGGCAAGTTATAGTGAAGAGGGTGGTAAACATGGCTGAACAAGGAGAAGCGTCAGCGAGAATAGAGAGAGAGAGGGAAGACGAGGTTCCACCTCAAGCTGATGCATCCCAAGAGGTATAAGTTTTGTTGGAATTATATTTTGCATGGTTATGAATATGATGTGGTAAGGTAAGTGGGTAGAGATGAAAAAAAAAGGTGATAGGCAAGGGTTTGGTTATAAATATTTTCACGTATTTATATTTTTAAGGAAGACACAACACATGATAGGTTATGGTAGGGGATGGTCGAGCTAACCTTGGGAGACCCCATTGTCTCCTAAGTGTTACCTACATAGCCCATTACACAAAGCAAGGAGGGGCCTCAAACCGATGTAGTTCTCCCTTAGGACCAGGGAGAGGTGGATTCAGGCAATTTGGTTGTGGTTAGGCAATTCGTTGGTTGGTAAAAGTTTGATGTTGGTAAGGTAATGTTGTTGGTGTTGGTAAGGGTATAGGTGAAGCGAGGGTTAGCCTACCCAAGCATAGGAAACCGTGTCCTGATTAAGGTCAACACATAATCCTAGAGTCGGGTAAAAGAGGCAAAAGTGTCCCATAGTTGGAAAGAGCTAAACAAACCACGTATTATTGTAGGATGAGCTTGAATCCCTAGGTACCTTGCATAGGTGAGAAGTCGATAGGTGAAAAGAGTTGTATAATCACAATATATCAGATATACGTCACGTCCCTTGAGTTTTGTTGTTTTGAAGAATGGTGAGGTGAGGTGGATGGTATAGCTGGGGCGTAGAGAACTTGTTATAAGGTGATTATTCTGATGAAAGAGAACCAAACCTAAATAGACAAGTCCATGACTCAAAAGTGCTTTTGAATACTACTTTTATTTTTCTGGATATAGACTGATCGATGTGGGAAGTCTATATGGGATATGCATTTTGTTGTTCTTGAGGTCTTCATGAAGCTGATCAATGCGAGAAGCTTCTGATAGAGGCTGACTTTGTATAGTTGTCCTTCAAGGGAGCAGTCTATTTATAGTAGTAGATGCGGATTTTGCACATAGCTGTCCTTCGAGGGAGAAGTCTACTTATAGTAGCAGATGCGGCTTTGCACATAGTTGTCCTTCGAGGGAGCAGTCTAGTTTATAGCTTAGAGGTCTAGATGTCCATTTGGCATGAAGCATCTAGTTTTGTAGGAAGTTTGACTCAAGAATATCCCAAAATTGTATAATTGAGAACTTGTTATTTTGATACTTTTAAGTCATGGACCAGACTAAAAAGGGGAAGGCATCTTTAAGAGGAGGTGATGATCAAACCACGGGAGTTTGATCTTACTTTGAGATGCACGAAACAAGGTGTATGAGGTGGTAAATGAGTTCAAGGGATGAGCGCAAGGTAGATAAGAAGTGATGTAACACTAAATTCAACAGTAGAATGGTCGGAGATGCAAGGCATTAAGGGGTTCAGGCTCAGGTTTACCATTAAGTGAAGCTAAATGATAAGTACCTGATCCATAAGTGTGAGTGATAATGTAAGGCCCAATCCAATTAGGAGAAAATTTTCCACGTTTACTCTTTTCTAGTTTGGTTACGTGTTGATTCTCTTTGAGGACAAGATCACCAATCTTAAAGGTATGCTCATGAATTTGCTTATCATAAGCACGCTTGATGCACTTTTGATAAAGTTGAAGGTGGTTAAGAGTTGTAAGATGACGCTCGTCAAGAAGCTCTAATTGGGCTAACCGCTCTTGGCGGAAGTCATCATTGGTGAGAATATCCTGGAGAGATATTCTGAGGGAAGGGATTTGTATTTCAAGAGGCAAGACAGCCTCGGTACCATACACCAAAGAAAATGGTGTGGCATTAGTGGAAGTATGAATGCTGGTACGATAAGCCCAAAGGGCAAAGGGGATGTGATCATGCCAGTTTTTCCCAGAATCGTTAATGACTTTCATGAGAATTTTGGTTAAGGTTTTGTTAGAAGATTCGGCTTGACCATTTCTTGTGGATAGTAGGGTGATGAGAAGCTAAGTTTGATACCAAATTTGTCACAAAGGGCTCGTAACAACTTATTTTTGAAAGATTTGCCATTATCTGTTATCATGCGATGAGGAACACCAAAACGACAGATAATGTGATGATTGATGAACTCAACGATTTTTCTCTTTTTGGTTGAAATGAGTGGAACGGCCTCCACCCATTTAGTGTAATATTCGGTTTCTGTGAGGATCCAACGGTGACGCTGTGAAGAAGGCGGGTGAATCTCACCAATAAGGTCTAAACCCCATTGTGAGAAAGGCCAAAGATCTCGTGCGACCTGTAGCGGGTGGCTGGGAGTATGTTGAAGGTTGGCATGTTGTTGACACATAACACAACGCTTAACATATTCGCAGTAGTCTTTATTAAGAGTAGGCCAGTAATATCCTAGGCGAAGGATCCACTTGGCCAAAGAAGGCCACTAAGTGCCCACCACAAATTTCGTCATGGACTTGTTGGATGGTATGGGTGACTTCAGTGCCAGTTAGACATCGAAGGAGGATACCATCAAAGCCACATTTATAGAGGAGTCCCCCCATGATGACATAACGAGAAACACTTTTAAGAAAAGCACGTTTGCCATTACTAGTAAGGTCAGGTGGGAGAATAGAGGTTGTAAGGTAGTCATGAAATTGGTGATACCAGGTATCTGTGAATCAGCCGATACATTATTTACCATACAAACATCTGGGACTAAGTAAGATGGGGCAAAGAGTTGTTGGACCAAGACAAATATGTCAGAGTCAGTTGGTGAGGCAGGAATTTGTGAGGCCAAGCAAGCCATAGTATCCGCAAATTTATTAGTTGAGCGTGGAACGGTTTGGATAGAATAATGAGTAAATAAGGTCAAAAGTGAATCCACGTAACATTTGTACTTTTGAAGTTCCTCATTTTTACATTGGTAGATGCCAGTAACTTGATTTACTACCAATTAAGAGTCACCGAAAATGTTAATAAACTTCACACCTAAGTGTAACGCAACATGGAGACCCAAAACAAGGGCCTCGTATTCCACTATATTGTTAGTGCAGGGGAAATCAAGCCTGAATGAAAGAGGCATAGGTTCACCCTCAAGAGGAATGAGAACAACGCCCACCCCTCCACCGCGCTGACATTTAGATCCATCGAAGAAGAGGGTCATCGGATAAGATGCATCACTGAGCGAAAGGGTGGCGATGAGTTCATCAGGGAAAGTAAAATTGGTAAATTGTTCCCCAGGTAAAGGGGCTTCCCGTGAGTTGATCCGCGATAGTTTGTCCTTTGACTAATTTCTAGTGTACAAACTCAAGGTCAAGGTCGGTGAGGAGCATAAGCCATCGGGTGATGCGTTGGTTTAGATGAGGTTTGGCGTACATATAATGTATGGGATCAGCATTGGTGATGACAAAATTTTTGTGATTTAGGAGGTAATGTCGGAGTTTGGTGGCCACGAATGATAGGGCTAGGCACAAATTTTCTACATGTGTATACCTAGTCTCGTAATCCACAAGAGTACAACTTATGTAATAAACTACTTGCTCTCGATGCTCGGAGTCACGATGTGTGAGCATGGCTCCTACAAAGCATGGTTGGTGGTAGAAAGGTAAAGGTAGAAAGGGTGATCGTCCTGAGGTGGGATAAGCACGGGTGGCTGCAAGAGATAAGCTTTAAGAGCCTCAAAGGCTTGGTGGCACTCCTCGCTCCATTGAAAGACAATGTCCTTTTTAAGGAGATGATGGAAAGGTTGACATCGATCGAGAGTTGTGAGATGAAACGCCGGATAGATTGGAGTTTTCCTGCAAACTATGCAATTGTTTTAGGTTAGTGGGTGGGGGCATTTCTAAGATAGCTTTGACTTTAGTTGGGTCGACTTCAATGCCACGCAAAGAGATGATAAATCCAAGGAGTTTTCCTGAAAGGATGCCAAAGACACATTTCTTTGGTTGAAGATGAACACAGTATTGTAACAAGTGATCGAAAATAATGGTTAAAACATCGAGATGTTCACTACGATGTTTGGATTTTCCAAGAAGATCATCAACATAATCCTCGAGGATAGTGTGCATAATGTCATGAAAAATGTAAGTCATATCCCATTGATAGGTTGCACCAGCATTCTTAAGGCCAAATGGCATGACACGATAGCAGAAGGTCCCCAGGGGGTAATGAAGGCGGTTTTATGTTGATCGGCCGGGGCTACTAAAATTTGATTGTATCCCGAGAAACCATCCATGAGAGAAAGCATCTCATGGCCCATAGTGAGATCAACAAGTTGATCAATGCTAGGTAGGGGGAAGTCATCCTTTGGGCAAGTGAGGTTAAGGTCCCAGAAATCTCGTACATATCTGAAGTCCCCGTTCACTTTAGTGACAGGTATGACATTAGAAATCCATTGAGGATAGTCAATAGGTAAGATGAAAGAAACAGAAAGGAGTCATTGAAGCTCTTCTTTAACCAAGAGGGCAATGCGTGGATGCATTTTTCTCAATTTTTGTTTAACTGGTTTGGAGTCTGGTTTCAGAGTGATGTTATGGACAACAATGTCAGGATCGATTCCTGGCATGTCGGCGTAGGACCAAGCGAAAGCTTGATTGCGGGCACGAGGAAGGTAGTGAAGGCGGCTTGTTCTGATGCGTCGAGAGATTTCCCGATCTTTACAATGTGAGGATCATCCTCGTGTGGATGTTGATTTCTATAGTTGACTCATTCAACATGGTTTGGGTTTCAGATGGTAAGGCGCATTGAATATAAGAGTCATCCGCACCAAGGTAGGTGAGGATGGAGTCATCATCCTGGCACTCCACAACATTAATCGAAGGTGAGTCTTCTTGATCATGTCTAGATACAAAAGGGGGAGAGAAGATGGGTCTTCACCATCATGTTGATAAGTGAGAGGACCTAGGAAGATAGCATTCACGAAAAAAAAAAGTTAGGAGGGATAGATTCCGGGTCTATCGACTCTGTGGGTGAAGATGGCAAAGTGGGCGTTGATGGTTGGAAGGGGTGACTTCATCGTCTTCCTGGATACAATTGACATGAGGTTTCTTCGGTGTAGGTGGTTTAGAAAATCCAAGACCACTACGATCTTTGTGTTTGCGTGTAGTCATGGGAATGATCGTATGTCGGCCTTGTTCATAAAGACCAAAACCAAAACCTTTCCAAGCACAGTGAGTCAGGAAGGTGAGGGAAAAATGACATGGTTGGTTAGATATTGAAAATCAGATTGGAAGGGAACCACACCAAGAGAAGATTTAGGGGTGACAGAGGATGCGTCGACACCCCCATACACGTTAGGTTGGTGCGGAAATTAGGTGGTCCGTAGGAGATCACCTCCCCCACACGATGATGATAAGTAGGATGCGCATGTAACTGTCCATACTCTTGTGGGGTATGGAAGGTGCTAACATTGTATAAGCGGTACTCCCCTAGCGTAAGGCATTGAAAAACACCTACCAAGGGATCCGAGGTTGGGATGTTGTCCGCGGGGAAGGAAGAGATATTCACATCAGTGGTTTCATTGGTCGAAGGTGTGGGTGCGGCTAAGGTGGATGGTTGAGGCGTGGTTGAAGTAGATGGTTGGGTCGGATCAATAGGTGCCTTGACTGGTACAAGCACATCATTAGGGCGGTATAACATATTGTAGGTTTTGAAGGGGGAAGCGTCAGCTGTGACGGTGTATGACTTCCCCTCATACTCAAATTTTATGCATCTATGTAAGGTGGAGGGAATGCATCCCATAGCCCGGATCCAAGGGCGGCCTAACAACATGTTGTATTGGAACTCTCCCTCAAGGACATAGAAGAGTTTGGGCAAGGTACGTGGCCCTACATGAATGTTAAGGATCACGGTGCCTAGGGTAGAAGTAATAGCATCGTTGAATGAACGCAACATGGTGGGGTTGGCACACATGCAGCTAGGAGGGATATTCATCTGTTGGAAGGCTTTGGAAGAGATGATGTTTAGGCTAGTGCCCCCGTCGATCATAACATGACATACCCGGATGTCCCGGACATAAGCCAAAATGAAAAGAGCGGGTCAGGATCTTCTGCACCAAAGATGACAATTTCTTCTTCGGAAAAATTGACAGCAGCGGCTTGCCATACAGGTACAGAGGTGTTTGTGGAGGTAGGTTGTTTGGTGAGAGAAGCGACATGGTTGGGTGTGAAGATGGAGGTGATGGGTAGGGTTTCATTAGGTAGGACCTCTATCCCTTGGAGGATCTCAATTAGAGCTTGTCGATGAGATTCAGATGTTTGAATGAGATCATAGAGTGTCATTTTTACAGGAGATTGGTGAAGTTGTTTGATCATGGTGCGATGGGAAACTCCATCAGAGACTAGATAGGTAGGTCCATGAATAACCACTTTAGGTGGTGGTGCGATCGGGATGGCGGAAGGAGAAAGAGAGGTCACAGGTGTGCTCTCTTTAGCTTTTCCATTGTTTTTCTGACCTCGAGTAGCAATGCTAATCATGTTGATCTCGTGAATATGAGATGAGGAAGATGGTAGGGATAAGTCATTGTTCTCGAGAGGTGGGGTTACAATGATGATAGATTTTGGTGAGGTGGGGATAGGTGGTATAGGAGAAGGGATCAAAGCTAAGGGCTTTTCCCTCATAAGTTGTCTTTCTTAGATTTTCCATCCGAGATAGGCAACTGGCGAAGGATGGCTTTCAAAGCTTTGCATCCTTCTACATTGTGTCCTGGTGTGCGGTGGTAGGCACAGATTTTAGATTCATCATAACCTATAGGTCGAGGTTTAGATGGATCATAGGGTCTGAGTGGGGGTAGGGAAATGGTCACATCCCCTACCAACATATCAAGGATCTTGGCGTAAGATCCTTTGAGCGGGTCAAATTCAGATGAAGATGAGGCTATTGATGGAGTGGGTGAGATTATTGATTGTTTTGGTAATGGTCGGGTATGAGTGGTTCATACGGGTGGTGGTTTAGGCAAGGGATTTTGATGATTGGGTTTAACTAGGCGTGGCTTCTTCTGCGTAGAAGTCATGTTTAGCTGGTTAGATGATGAGGCCACAGATGACGTGGTGGTAGGAAACAACCATGGGGAAAGAGGAGCGACAACAAACAATTCCTTCGATGATCGAGTTTGCTTAGGGTTGGTAGGTAGGCAGGATACGTGGGGCGACGGTGTTGAGATGCCCATGGATTTTTGTATGGGTGCAGAAGGTGTAGGTCGTGTTAAAGAAGACATGGGAGGCATGGTGTATTGAGGCAAGGTGGAGGGGTGAGGCCCCAATATAGAAGGTAGGTGTGACGGTGAGGGTTGAAACCGTGCCTGTTGTACCGGTGTGATCGGGGGCAAGGGTTTTAGTTGTGACAGAGGCATAGATTGGACTCGAGGAGATTGGGTCTATCTCCTAGGTGGATTGACGGCTTTATTTTTGGATAAATCTAACCATTTAGGTGGATGCGTTAGGTTGGGTATTGGTGAAGTCCCAAGTGTAGGGGAAGGTTTGGTTAGGTTGATAGAGGTGGATGAGGTATTCGGTAGAGATGAGGGGGGTGAAGGTGAGGACATAGGCATTTTGAGCTTTTGTAAAAACTTGGGCATATGGTAGAGGTGTCTGGATTAGTCATCTGCATTTGAGTAGAGCATGGTGTACTCAAACATTCCCATAAGACTCGTCTATCTTTTGGGGATGACAATCTTCTCGTGTGAATGGGAATTTTGGTATGGAAGAGAAGTGGACTGTGATTCCAGTCCACTGTGGGTGTGATATAGGGGGTGAATGAGGTGTTGTATCAATGGGTGTTAAGAGGTCAACCGGTCACTAGAAATATTTAGGCGATGAAGAACTGATAGGGAGGAGGGCATTTTCTAGAGGATCCATCATGGTTAAGGAGTTTGGTGATGTAGGCTCGAGGGGTTTCTCCTCTAAGGACAACAGAAAAAGTGGCGATCCTTCTTCTTGTGCAGCAAGAGTGGTGGAAGGAGATGTTTGGGAAATAGATAGGTTGGATAACATCCTCTCACAATCTTGCAGGGATGTGGTGTAAGAAGGTTCTTCTGTGAGAAAAGAACTCTGGGTGGTTGATTCCTTTATGGGTAAAGGAATAACGGGGCTGTCCTCTTGTCCTGATGAAGGAGAAGGGGCAAGGACAACTGCGTTGGTGAAGAGGCTTGATTAAGAATTTCCTCGATGGAAGCCCTTAGTTGGGAGTCGAAAACCGCATGGATCTCATGCACACTCTTCTCTTCGGCTGAGGTTTCTTGGTTTGTGTTACTGTTAGATGAATGGTTTGGAAATGGTTTGTTGAAGATTTTTAAATTTTGATTAGCAGGGGCATTAGGATTATCGAGGGTTATATCCCCTGCATCAACCATTTCCTGCACTATATTTTTCAACATCTTGCAGTTTTCATGGTTGTGTCCCTTCACGTGATGGAAGTTACAGAAGTCATTTTCTTTATACCAAGAAGGTATAGCGTGGGTGGAATCAAACCCGGAGTGAGGTTTAATAACAGGAGGCAAGGTGATAGCTCCTGCTTTAAGCAATTTGTCCAAGATCACATCATAAGTTTCTCCCAAGGGAGTGTACTTGATGGGCTCGGCTTTATACCTATAGGTGGGTTTTGGCTGGGTATTAGACGGTGCTTGAGATTTGACCGTCACCGCGTGTATGGCTCCTTTTGATTTCAAAGCAACCGATGCATGAGAGTTGGTGGTGTTGGGTTTGTTGGTGGAGTCTTGGGTTCGGAAATTTGAGTTTTTGTTGCGCAACTTCAATTTCTCCTCCTCGAAGGCTTGAATCTCTAGTTTCCGAGCCATAGTAAAGGCCTCATCAAAGGTGCGAAAAGTTTGAATTTGGAGGGTGGGAGAAATGTGTTTAGCGCAGGCCCGCGTAAAGAGTTCGATGAGCTCGGCTTGAGGTAAGGCATAAGTAAGTTGGTTAATGAGGCCCCACCATCATCCAACGAAATCTGTGATAGACTCATCTTCAAATTGTCGGATGGCATAGAGGTCTGTAATGGATACTTTCTTGGCAATATTGATGGAGAAGTGATCCAAGAAAGATTGGGATAATTGGTTAAAGGAGAAGATTGAGTCTTTGGGCTAAAGCACTTTATACCACTCCAAGCGAGTCCTGATAAGGACATGGGGAAGGTATGGAGTAGTAAGGCATCGTCATGAGCAATCAGATAGCAGGCATGTCTAAACAATCGCAAGTGTTGTTGAGGGTCCTCCTTACTACTAAAGCGAGTAAATTTTGGTAATTCCCATTGAGGAGGATATGTATGAAGGGGGACAGAAGGATGAATAGGCTCCTGACAAACTTGCTCGTATGTCGGGTGTTTACAACTTCACGAAGCAGAAGCCTCAAGATTTTGCATCTTGTCCATCATCTGTTTGATTAAATCATTGGTTGGGTTAGATGATGGTGTTATCATCGTAAATGGAGGAGGATTGGGCCAAGAGCCGCTACTAGACAATGGTGGGGTTGAATGTTGATAAGGTAATGATGATGAATGTGTTGGGGTGGCCAAATAAGGGTGTCCTATATAAGATGTTGAGGCCACCGGATGAGTTTGTGGAAATGAAAAGGTGGGCGGAGCCTGAGAGGGAAAGCTCGTGTGGATAGATGGTAGAGAGCGAGTTATGAAAGAGGCAATCTGTGGAGAGACGAGGTAGGGGCAGTAGATGGTAGTAATATGTGGGGCCCAGATTAACCAAAGGAAGGCCAATTGGTGTAGTATGAACCACCGAAGCCACTGAGCTAGGAGACGGGGCTAAGGATGAAGACGGTGAGGCGGAGTTATTAGGTGGGGAAGGGGCTAAGTGAGTGGCTATACTAATAGGCATACCCAAGAGGAGTTGACCGTCGGGTGTACGGTCAGGGGTATGAGATAAATAATGTTGTACGGTGCTAGGATTAGCATCCAAAAATTTGGCAAAGTCTGGATCTCCTACAGAGATCTTGGGAAAAGCATTGGTGTCCATAGGATTCCCCATAGGATGTGAAGGGGGTGACTCAGGCAAAGACACGGAACAAGCATGTGAAACCATGGCTGCGGCTTGTTTCCGGGTGATAACAACCATGGACGAGAGGATACAAGAGGGAATTAGTCAATCAGGAATAGAAATAACAACAAAATGTTGGAATTGGTGGGTTGTTGGTTTGTCAGGAACTGTGAAATACAGTAACCGATATCGGTCTGGTAACTAATGTCGGTCAAACTGTAGCCGGCGTCGGTCAGTGTAACCGATGTCGGTAGAAGAGGACTGGTGTCGGTCACTGTGAAGGCAAAGAGAGAATGTAAGAGGCTGTTGGTTTGGGGATAACAAGGCTTAGTATACCCACAAGCTATCTAAAGTGATCTTTGAGACAGGTATATAGAAATAGAACTGAAAGAAAAACAAAAAACAAGCAAGGTACACAAGCAAATCAAGAGACTAACCCTAGGATTAGTTATAATCACTTTGGGCTTATGCCTTAGATGCAAGATGATGTCAATCCTAAACAAAAGACCTAAGGGAGATGTCAAGTTTGTTTTGGCTTGTAAGGCTACCTCAATTGGGTGGAGGAATACCGTGGGAAGGGGGGATGTTTGAGATGTTGTGTAGCTTATGATGTGATTTGGTATGTGTTGTGCAGTGAGAGTAAGATTAATTTCTCGTCAATACCATGGATATCACCCCCACGTGTACGACCTGTTACTTAATCTACATTCACTAGAATTTAAAGACAGCAAACAAGAATGTGATGCACGTGTTTTAAACCCAAATCGAAAATGATATTCGATGAAGCAAAGAAAGATAAGAGGTTAAGAAGATGACTTTCACTAATGCAAATATGTGAAAGAAAAATAAGTTCTTTTACCAAAATCACAAAATATTTTGTGAATATTTAGAAGAAAGAAACAGCAAGTGTGCTCCCTATATGAAAACAAGCAAGAAAGAAAGAAACCCGAGAAGGGTCCCACCAGGCGTGCCAAAATGTTTCACACATAATTTTGTTCCAGAATAGAGTTACTTCTATCTTTTCATTCTCTTGAGAAACAGATAAGGGTTAGGGCTAGGAGGAATACCTGTTGAGTGTTGGGAAGGTGTGCGTACCGTAGAGAGATCAGACCGATTGTGAAGAGCTCCTTTTTGTCTAGGAAGGACTACCTGTAAATAAGAATGCAAGACCACCAGATTTTGTTAAACAATAAGTGAGGGAACTACCTTGGGCCCAAGAAATATTAGACTTCCTTTTGAAGGTGGTCAGTTCCCTTTTAATACAAATTAATGCAAATGATAATGAAGAAGCTATTGCGAAATCACGATTTAGATACCTCGTTACTAAAAGCAATAGAGACTAAACTACCAATAATAAAATATCATGTTGTTTGTTTGGTCACTAGTTATTAATACGTTGAATCAAGTTACGAGGATAGAAATTTGGATATGAGATTATTTGGAGGTAAATAGGTGAAATTTTGGTTTTGGTATAAGTCACAGTGACCGATGCTGGTCACTAGATAACCAACCACGGTTATAGAACCGGTACCGGTAGGGTATAACCGATATCGGTAGGGGCAGTGATTTAGGGGCTTTTAAATGGGGGTTGGTTACAAGGTGATTATGGGGCTTAGAAGGTTGGTAGATGGTTGAGGGGAGTTGTAGGGTGATAGAGAAGACTCAGAGAGTGAGAAGGTTATCTTTGGGGCAATATAGAGATGGATGAATGAAGGTTAGGTGCAGGGTACTACCGGGTGGTAGATCCAGGAGTGAGCTTATAATCCCTATGAATCAAAAGTTCACAAAGTAGTGTCTAGGAGCATACAAGGTAATAAAAGAGACTACTTACTAGTTTTTGATGTGGATGCAGGTCCAAGGAATGTAGTGGTGAAGGCAAGGCTCAGTTGGGATGATCCAGTGATCAGAAGTGAGCTGATGAAGCTATCCTCTAACTCTCCCAATGTTTGGATGAGTGTGATAGTGATCTAGTTGCTCAGTTACAGTCTTGGGCTCAATCCTCCTCTCTGTAACCTTTTCTCTCTTTCTCACTTGTCTCTCTCTTGCCAAATGAATTTGATCTTTTTCAATGAATCTCCCCTTTGGTTTTGGTTGGGGGAGGTCATTTATAGGGAACCGATAGTGGTTACCTAACCGATGCCAATCGCATAGGGACCGATGTCGGTTAGGTCAAAGTTGGCTATTTTTAGTAAAATAGCCAACTTTCCCTCCTTTTCTCCCGAGGGGTCAGTTGTGGGCTTGGTCAAGTCATTATTAGGTTCATTTTGGTGCGGGTGAGGGGTGATGAGTCATGGATATGGGTCTGGACCAAGTCATAGGTCTTAATTAGGTTAGTTTAGGGTTAGGGCTAGGTCATGGTGAGGTGGCGAGGTGAGGTGGCAGGGTTGGAGATGTGGATTTATTAATTATAAGGTAATTAATAAATAATTAAGTGTGTAAGGTTTAGGTGGTGAGGCAGGGTTAGGTTGCGAGACGAGATACGGGGCACAAGGCATCGTAAGACCCAAATTTGGTGTCTACACCCTCCACAAATTTTCTCTCCTCAACTGGCTTGTCAATCCTTTTATTGAAAAATTAGTACCCATCCATTCCAAGGCCAGTAGCTTTGGTGATTAACTCTTCATTGATCAAAATTTTCTGTCCTCCATATTCAACTTTGTGGTCTTTCCAATCCTTTGCAAATTACACGGAGATGCTTTGGTCATGACCTTGTATCTTCTCAATGAAATTAGTGATGCCTCCCTGGTTGAGAAGATTCCAAAGCTCTTCATTATTTTTCCACTTCGGGTCCACACTGGGCTCGATCTGAAAAGGGGCTCCTCCCATTTTCACCAGGCTTAAGTGATTGACAGTGTAAGCTTCAAAATCCCTATGAGGAAGTTGACAACAACACCTCGTTTAAACGCCTTTCTCTATTTTTTCTCACACTATGGCAATGATGAATAGTGTATCTGTTGATGTTATAGCACTTCCCACGAATGCCTGCTTTATTGTTGCTCTGTACCTATGAGATCCCGCATGCACGAGCATCAGTCCCCTTTGAAATCCACTCTAGATCATCATCAGCCTTACCATGGACTTGAAAATCCGTAAAAAACTGTTTAATAGCTGTTATAGGCATAATATTTCCCGCATGTGTGGCTTTAATCTTTAGATAAATCCACTTTAAATCATCATTATACTTTATATAACCTTGATTGCCCATCAATATCTATTTAAGCGTTGTTTTAAACTTATCCACGTGTGTGAAAGTCTTATTCATAAAGACCCACTCCAAATGCTCATTAATCTTATCCCAAATTTGTATGCCCATAAGTATCCGCTTGTATGCTATTTTGAATCTGCTCAGGAATGTGATCACTATTATCCCAAATAATGTGATTAACATTTATGCCATAGTTAGCCAATGCATCTGCCACCTTGTTACCCTCCCGGTAAGTATGCTTGATCTGGATATTATTGAAGGTTTGGAAAATACTAATGGACTCTAAGATAAATACTTTGATGTTCCAAACTTTGGGCGTAACACTGATTAAGATGATTGATTATATTGAGTGAGTCTCCTTCCAGAATGAGATTTTGGATATTATGAGTCTGAGCAATTCTAAGGCCCCATAAAGCGAGATAATGCTTCAGCAAAATGATTAGTTTGTATTCCCATTTTACTAGCATAAGTAGCCACCAAACTACCTTTATGATCCCTGATCACTCCTCCCCCCGCTGCAATTCCAGGGTTACCCTTAGAGGCCCCATCAAAGTTCAACTTATACCAGTTAAGATCAGGAGGATGCTAGTGTATCAAAGATCTATCAATATTATTACCTGAATTATTTCAGATATTGTCAGCTCCAATCTTCCATTAGGACAAGATATGCTCTTCATTTTCTGGATAACTCTTGTTCTTAAGGGGTTTAAATCTAGCAATATTCTCTTTAATAGCATTAGAAATTTTCCCAATACTGAGCTTATAATTCTGTTTACTGTTTCTAAAGATGATATCATTTCTATCTTTCCATATCCTCCAAATAATATGAGGCATTACCAAATTCTAGAGCCTTCTCACAACACAATGTTTGTAGGGTGGGCTCCATTGTGTCCAGAGCTGACTGAAATCCCTCGAAACCACCTAGGAAGCTTTAAAATTAGAAAGGACAAAACTCCACATTTTGGTAGCATATTCACAATGGATAAGCAAATGACTGATATCCTCAGAGTATTTTTTACACAGATGACACCTATTAGGCATTATAAAACCTTTTCTTATCAGGTTGTTAGTGGTAAGAATTCTCGCCCGAGAGCAAGCCAAAAGAAAAAGTTAATTTTAGGTGTTAGCTCCTTCATCCAAATTCTATTCCAATTAAACTCAGTTTGATTATTGTCAAAGAAAGTATTATAGCCAGTTTTAACAGAGTAGTTCCCATCAATAGAACTACCTGCACCAACTCATCCTTAACTTTGAGCTGACTTAAGGGGATAAGGTCCAACTGATCTTGCAGGGAGGAAATAGTTTGGGTCAGATCATCTCTATCCACAGTAAGTTTTTTCCATTTCTTCTTGTTGCCCTTTCTTACAATATAATCCTTGATTCTAGTGCCATACTTGCTTTCAAGGATGTCTTTGACTGCTCCAAATCTATCCATGAGGCTGCCATTAAACCAGTTATCATCCCATAATTTTATATCACAACCATCTCCCACTTTCCACTTACTTCCTTGTTTTATGAAATTTCTGCTCTTCACTAAGTTATTCCAAAAATGGAACCATAAGGAAGATGCTCATCTTGAAGAAAAGAAGAGATAACTTGTTGATTAAGGTATTTAGCCTTAATTAATTCTATCCAGGGTTGCTTCTCAGTTAGCATTCTCCAACCCATTTTCACAATAAGAGCCTCATTCATTTTCTTGATGTCTTTTATGCCCAAGCCTCCTATAGATTTTGGAGTACAAACCTTATCCCAAGCAACTAAGTGATATTTAAACTTCTCCTCCATGCCCTGCCATAATAAGAAATTTTGAATCCTCTCAATTTTTTCCCTAAAGGTAGCAGGGATCTTATAAAGAGACATTATATAGATAGGCAGGTTTTGAAGAGTGCTTTTAATGAGCAGGCATTTACCAGCACTAGAAAGAATGGCTCCTTTCCATCCAGCCATTTTTTTGAAATCTCTCCAACAGATCATTCCACACCTTGGTAGAAACTTTTTTAGTGCCCAGAGGGAGTCCTAAGTAAGTGGCTGGAAGTGCACTTATTTTACATCCCA
The DNA here is from genome assembly GCA_018340775.1 of Taxus wallichiana var. yunnanensis. Lineage (NCBI taxonomy): Eukaryota > Viridiplantae > Streptophyta > Pinopsida > Cupressales > Taxaceae > Taxus > Taxus wallichiana. The sequence goes on along the minus strand of CM031243.1, from coordinate 27,110,886 downwards.
GAATTTTTACAATTTTAAGTTGTCTTTCCTCAGGCGTATTGAAGAAGAAAATGGAGCTTTTATCATAATTGATCTCTTGCATCTTGTTACAATTACTTTCCTTTTTATTTAACAACATTGGTTTGTACAAATTTTAATGTTCATATGAATGCACATTCTCATTTCAATATAAAAATGTTTTTACTTTATTATAGGGTTTCACTTATAAGGAAGAAACATCACATTTATTTTCATATTCATTACAAGTACATTTTTCATTATGTTCATGTGTTGGCATCAATATAGGTACAATGATTCACTTAGCACTCGTTCCAAAAGAGGAATTCATTCTCTCAAGAGACGTGTTTCCCACAAGAACATATCATTAACATTTATTAACATTTGATGGACTTACCATCAAGTTAAAGGGAAGATATTCAAGTTTCTCTTTACTTGTTCCATGACATCATATTTGGCACAATTTCTATATTTGGATTTTATTTCACATGTTCATCCACAATTAACCTATTCGAGATGTCTTAGGGTCAATTTGTTTCAATTGCAATGTCTACAACCCATCATTGCGTTAGTCTTAGGATAAAACATTATTTTTTCACAAAAGCCTTATACATCATGATTATATTTTATTCATTATAATTTTTAAACACTAAGGACACACCCCATTTGTTTTCAATGTTATTAAAAATAAACTATGTAATTTAACCATTTAAATTGTATCATTCATAATATGCATATAAATCATGTTCCACTTGTTATAGTTTAAGATCCCATGTTTTCAAAGGTTATGTTATGTTTGCACATGGAAATGATTTGTTTCACTTTTATTAACATCACAAGGGTTTAAATTTTAGTTAAAAATTGAGAGCTTAATTTTCACCTTACATTTTTTGATATATCATATTAGACACGCATCTCGATAGTGTTGTTGATTGTAAATTCCATGCACATTTAGCCTCTTATGAGGTCTTAGGTTTAGCTTATCCCAAATTTCACATAAGAGGTGTATATCCTACTACGGGTAAACATTAAAGTTTAATGCATAGGTAAACTGGTACACTGAATCCATTTACAACATTTAGATCTCACAATGAGGTCATTCATTGATGTTATCACCCTAAAATAACTTCACAAGAAATTGGTCACCATCTAGGATGTTGATGGGTCATTGTGATGTCCAATCATTTAATCAACGATCTGAAGTTAATGTAATTTCAACGAAGGATGTGTCCAAGGCAAGATGCAATTGAGTTTTTATAAACTAACTATTGAAAATAAATCAACTTCTAAAACTACTTGAAAGCAATAACTCTAAACTATGAAAGCAATAACTTTATACTTCTCGATTTAAACAACAAGACAAATAAAATTTAATCTACTGAAACTAATAAATAGAAAAGAAATGCTTTGCAGAATGAAGTTACTCTGAAATAAAACTTTCTAGAATTGAAAATACTCTAAAATGAAACTTGCTAGAATTGAAAATACTATGAAATGAAACTTGCTAGAATTGAAAATACGATGCAATGAAGTAATTGGTGAATGTTGATTTAACTAGAATATTGCAAGTGCTAGAAATGATTATTTTTAAGCACACTTCAAAATTAAAGAATGAAAAAAACATGAATATACATACCAAAACAGCCAATTCCTTGATTGAGTGGGCCCTTGCTCTATCTCAAATTGGATTTATGACACAATTTTCCTTAGAACAACATGTTTTTATTTATCAAAAATGAGTTTCTTACAACATAACTAGAAATAATTGTAACTATAGTACTATTTTCACTCCTCTATACTATTACATTTTATCTATTTTCAACTCAGTCAAGACATGCATTTTATAGCTAATGTCTCCCAACACATACCTAGGAATCTAGGTGGCTGGATATGAGAATAGTTTGGGAGTTGGTTACAGCTCATAAAAGAACTAGGACCAAATTCCTTATTTGCAATCTCCATTAACTTCCCTCAAACTGATCTTTATGATGGAGTAGACCTTGTCCAATCTTAATTGTGGCACCTTACATCGATGCAGTTATCATGAATTTATTGACCTGCACACATCACCATGCATCTTTTCTACATATTTCGTTGGAAAAACCTTAATCATTAGTCCACATAATTCAACAAGGATAAGATGCATTATTTCCCTACTTTGGACTTGATCAATCGAACCATCCAATGCATTGATTAATGTTTTCAAGAGAAAAAGTATTATTATTTGATGATTTAATGGGTTAATTTATGGACTTATCGGTTACGAAAGGATATTTGCAAACATATTGAAATCAAAATTATCCACGATGTGATTAGAAATAAGACACCTAGAAGTGTGGGTATTACTCACCCTATGTATGACATAGTACACTTAGTAAAACCTTCCCTCATGTAGAAATCACTTAAGGAAATGGTCTCATTGTAGTTTCCTCATATGATGTTAGGGGTTTGACTATCTAGTTAAGGCTCAATTGAGAAGAGGAACATATCGGTAAGGTTAGAAAGCTTGCTCATTTTCAATGTTTATAGGTTTTTACTTTATTTCTTTATATTATGCAAATGGTGTAAGGGATCTATAACAATAACCAATGTAACAATTTCTCTAATGCATCTAACCACCTACGTACAACATATAATGTAATGCCATATCCATTATAATGCATGCATGATATAAACTAAATCTCTCTCTTTTTCCTTTCAAAATGTACATGAGGCACGATTATTCAAAAGACAATACATTTCATCATTAAGCGATAATACACATTTTACAAGTTACATATAACTTTAAACTAAAAATTTCTTCATTTATGTTTATTCCACTATGCCACTTTCGTAACATACATCAACATGTGGCAGTGATCTTCAGTATGGACCCCACCCTTTCACATCTAAATCAATATCAAAACTTACATCAATAAAATATAAGGAAAGATACAATAACATTCTATTTTCCACAATTTAACAATTTATAGTCACTCATTTTGGGTTTCAGAGAGAGAAAAAATCATACACTTCCTCTAATAAGTAATCCAATTATTCACAAATATAAGATGAGGTTAGAAAGATGAAAATAAATTTTTCCATGTGTCCTTTTGAATTTAAACACGTTTCAAATTTTTGGAAAGTTGTTAAGTTTCAACACAGTCTTGTTCTTCATTGTCATTAAGGCTTGACATGTAGTGATGTATTTCATGCAAATCAAGGTACTTAGTCAATCATTTAATTATGTATTCAAACCAACACTTTCAGGGTTGGTATTTACATTTCCAAACATCTCAATTGTTATACCCATTAGAAACACATCAAAGGGGTCAAAATGGGTCCACAGTGCCTAGTTGCATTGTTGAACAATCTAGCCCAGTGGGTATAGAATTGACCTACGGAAAGGGAACCAAACATCATAATGGAGTGTTTAAAACTCAAAAAAATTATCTACTACATATAGAATCCATAGGGACTTTCCATACACAAAACTAATAACTGGAGCTTAAAATAGAAATAAATTTATAGGGCGGTTGGTTGAAATTTGTTGTTTCTCTTCAACAACCTAAGATAAGTTGGCTTCAAAATAGATACGAAAAAAGTGCCATGTGGTAAGTATGAGCAAAAAAAAATATGTAAAGTTATTTCTGTATGAAAAGAAGGGGTATTTAGTGGCATAATATAGTTCCTGAGTCCATAGGCACAAAAGAATAAGAAGATTCTAGAGAGTTTCTGCGGTGTTAAGTAGTTACCTTAAGTCAACTCTCTAAAGTGATATAGAAACCCGCTTCACAAATCATATGAATTTTTTTTATTCAAGGTCTACTACTTATACAAGGTCCTTATATAACAGGGAATGGGTTCCAATGATTATAAAATGGGAAAAGGGTTGGGATATGTCTTTGGCGCATCGATCTCGAAAGGCATTTAACATAAAAGAGGGATTATTTATTATTACAAGATTTCAATCTTTTGAACAAGTTTATAATTCTAATTGAATACCCACAGACTATAAGTGATAGTGAACACATTTACGGTTTTTTAGGAGAGTTCATAATCATGTGTTTTGTCATATCGCCCCCTAACTATCTATTTGCATGTTTGGTTAAACTCAATGCAATGCAAAGTGGTTTTAAAGAGGCATGAAGGTCTCGATTTTAATATCAATGAAAATATTATATTTTTGACCTACATTTAACATTTTCTCCCCTTAAGTTAAAATTCAGAGATTTTGAAACGAGTTAAGAGAGGAGGGGAAGAAGGTCCATGCCTATCAAATGATGATCTAGTGTATGAAGGTGCTCTAAATAGTTCCATACACAATCAATGAGACCATGTTTTGCTAAGGCATTTTTTCAAGCAATTCCCATGCCTTTTGTATGTTTCCACATTATGTACATCTGATAATTATCCTCTTTCAATCATTTTTGAAGGTCCATGCCCTATTCTAAAGTTCCAAGTTTGGCACAAGTTGAGTGGATGTTAGAGAAGGTTGTTGAGTTTAGTTTTACTCATTATAATTACATTTTCTTATAAGTTTCCAAGGCCTCTTCATCAAGCCCATTGTGCATATTCGAAACTATTGTATTCCATGAAATCACATCCGGTTGAGGCATTTTTTCAAACAAATCATGTGCCTATGTAGGTTTCCACAATTTTCATGTGTGTCTATCAGGGCATTCACAACTACAAATTCTGACAGAAAGCCACTTTTCATTATTATTTGATGCATCTCTATGCCCTTTCCTAAATCTCCAATTTTTTCACATGCAATGAGAATTCTACCAAACACATTTTCTTGGAAATATCTAAATCCTTTTCCAAAAAAATCATATTGTACATACCCAGCAATCATTTTTGTCCACCAGAAAATACATTTTTTTCTTTTTTGATGTATTTTGTTAAACAGTTCACTTGCCTTGTACATGTTTGGATGGGTGTCCATACATATGTAGAAGGCTCTAATTCTAGCATCGTTGGTTGTAGGAGACATACCATACCCACACACACATGAGATCTATGCAAAGTTGAAGAAATTGTCTCAAGAGATGAAAGTAGTAGGATATATTCTAAATTTAAAAATATGTGTTGAATGACACATTGATGAGGAAACAAAAATATTCTTATGTGTTTCATTAATCTCCTTACATTTTGAATGGAAACCAACATTCCCACTTATACATAGATGTCTAATAGAATAACATAAGGTGCAACATTATTAAGAACCATCTCAAACAAAAGAGATGGTAAAATTTACTAAATACTCCCAACCCCATATATTATTATGAGATCTACAAGTACCGATCAAACAAATCCACACAACCACCACAGCCTTGATTGACATTTTGACCAAAAAAAATCTTGAGTTTCCTCAAGATATCTAGCATGACTAATAAATCCAACCATGTGTGCATAATGATTTATTGTAGGTGTAATTCAAGTAAGATTTTGTCATGTCAAGTGTGTGCTTCTACATTTGCATTCATACTACCATAGCACTTATAACATCAACCTTTGATAGAAGTCATGCCCTTTCTCCATCTTGCTCAGGTGGATGTAATACTTTGTATGGCTAAGAGCATACAATAAGGGTTGCAGATCTGACGCACACCTTCCACTTGCATTCACTTGAAAGTTCCCCAATGCCTTCAATGTGTTCCCCTTTATTTGCTCCTTATCCAAATGTATTACATGTCCTCCATTTCCATAACCAACCAAAACAAAGCATTTGTTTTATCATTATCATTTTATTTTATTTTATTGTTTCTTTAAAATCCATCAATCTTCACCAATCCGGCTCTTTTTTACATTAAGATTTTTTATATTATTATTATTTTCCCGTAATGTAACTATGATTTAAGGCGAGATCTAGGTTTGAAATTGAAAACACAAAATACGACAAGCAAGATGAAAATTGGTGTCTAATGAGGTATTTTTAGCCTTACATATGACTTGATGACGACCTCATATGGGATCCAATACCTCAATCATTTTATATGTTTAATGAGGTAAGCTCGCACACTAATGACTTGACAGGTATGACAAAATAGGGAATTACAATTGTAGTACCATATTTTGGTTTTATAGCACTTAAAATTAACACTTTGGCATTTATTTGAACATTATCCTAGTTATTTGTTTATTAACCAACTTAAATCCTCTTTCTCTATTAAATATCTTGAATCCACTAAGTCATAGCCACTTATTTAACTTATCACTTCATAAACACCACACATTATATAGAATACATCTTCATGATATCTACATGTTACCTCCTATCTTATAGATGATTTCAGCTTTAGCTTGGATGAGTTCATGGGAATAGGATAGGTTCAGATGACCAACTCGTCCCTTATATGTGTAATAATGATACTTAGAAATGCACAAATTACCTTGGTTGGTTGTGGGTCAATTGAGCTAGAAAACTATTCAAATTGTCATATAAATAAACATATACATCTTAATCCATTAAAGGAATCTGGAGCACATTTGGGATATATTGTATCATGAAAATGTACTATGATAAGGTAATGAGTTAGGCATAACCAAGCTACTCAAACCTTGGATACATCTATGTTAGGAAATATAAGTTAGTGCTCCACATGTATGTATGGGTAAATAATAATTACGTGAGTAATTATAATCTTGTAAATAAAGTTAGTAAATATATATTATATGGTTGCTATATTAAAACAACTCATAACAAATATAGTTGAGGGAGATATTTGTGGACAAAAAAGTTGTAGTTACCTCCTAAAATAGAGGAAATACAAGTTCTATATACATGTAAGTTTGTAATATTGAATTGATATGAATAAAGATTATTTTCATAAGTGTTTATTTCTATTGTCTACACATATGATCCGGTGCTCTGCATTTGGTGTCGAGAGAAATTTTATTCCTATGATGGACCATTAATTTATCTATAGGGGCATTTCATATTCTGCATTATTGCCCCATACTATGACATTTATCTTTCTTTTCCTACATTAATTATTATGTGCTCCATTCATGGATTCATATGAGTTATGGATTCAACTTGTCCTAGAAACATGATTTTTTCGAGCTCCATGATAGATCAAGCCATTAGATGAGAAATATATTGTATTGAATATCTTTATTCTGCATATATAAGTTCATTTGGTGCAACGGTTTTAGGCGACTATTAGTCCAAACTTGCGTAAGGGAAACACTTGAATCGCAGATTTTTCATCTTTCTATTTTATATTGTTTCACTCTCTACGCAATAGGCTCCAACATGCACTCCATGTGAGCTCCCTCTTGATATTGTTCACTGGCTCTTTCATGCATCAACTTAAATGATGAAGAAATGAGATTTGCATGAGTTTCAATCATTGCATTTAACCAAAGCCACGACTTGGACGGTATCTACTTGGATCGGTTAGTTATTTCTATTTTTTTCATTAATATTTTGTCTAACAACTAGTATACGAGAAAATCCCTTCTAAGTAGTACCCATGGAATATACATCTGTGCACTTCTTATATACTGGTCATATAATTGCAAGCCTCTTATAGTATTTCTATTGTGGTAGCATAGAGGTACCTTTGATGTTTCCAAAGCGAGTTGGACACGGAATATATTGGAATTAGAGGCAAAGAAAATCCTGGTCAAAATAGCCTTATGCTATATTAAAAATTGTTGAGGTCAAAGCCTTTGATAAAGTCTAGAGTAAATTTTTATTTTTTGTTAAAATAGCATTTTATGTCGTCAAAGTGCTTAAAGTTTAAATTATCAAAAGGTCAATTTCAGTCTTGCCAAAAGTATAGTCATTTGATTCAAACTAGATTGATGAGCCTTTTGTGTTGTCCATGTTAATAGTCAAGTTCTCAAAAGAGTCGAATCATTGTAAAAGTTTGAAAAAAAAAAACAATTGCCTTAGAAACACATTTTTAGTGGAATCAAGCGTTCAAGATAAATTAATGAGCCTCAAATTCATAATCATTTGAGTTAGCGGTGTCATAACCGGAGGACAGAGGAATCAAAATTTGGAGGTCAATCAACGACCTCTCGTCAGTCACCAACGATGGGGCCACATGAAGGTTTGGTGACATCTTTTTCAGAGTGTGTTTGCTTTCAGTGTTTTCAATGTGCTTCGGATTTTAGAGTTTCTATTTGGTTTGTGGAATAAGTGGAAATTTCACATCATGGGGGAACATGAAACCAATGTTCTATTTTCATTCAGTTTCCTTTTTTCAATTTGTAATGTGTGAGCACAATTCTTTTGTAATCCTCTAATGGAAGAATGTGATGAGAGATGATGATAATACTAAAACATCATGATATTATTGTTGTTGGTTATCCATTTTGAAAACCATCTAGAATTTTTGTTGGTTAACCTAACAAAACACCATATTCTGTGGTTGTTGGTTTACCACTTGAAAAAACCATCCTGGAGGTTGTTGGCTATCCTGAAAACAAAACCATCAAGATCATGAGTAATCATTAAGGCGGCACATTGCGGTACAAGGCTAGTTTTCCCCCATGTTTGCACTAAGAATGGAATGTTAGGAAATATAATTTTGTGTTCCACATGTATGTATTAGTAAATAATAATTACACAAGTAATTATTATCTTGTAAATATAAGTTATTAAATATTTGTTATATAGTTGTTATATTAAAACAACTCATAACAAATATAGTTATGAGACACCTAAATTTGACTATGTAGTTTTAATACTAAAATTGCACTAATTATCCTCTTTCCCATCATTTCATTATAATTAGTGTTTTTCCACTAATTAGCTAACATTCCCTTTTATCAACGACACTTCGTTAATTAACTAGATTCATACTTCATCTTTGATGCCAATTAACGTCGCCGTTAGTTATAATCCTCTTTTAATTAATTAATTAACCATTATTAATTAATTAAGCCTTTTAATCTCCTATTTAATCAATAAACCCTCTTATTGGTTAAATCCCCCTCTCAAACCCTTCAAATTCTACTAATTTCCCTCTAAATCACCTCCAAATGGCTATTAATTTGGTCTATTAATTAATCCTAGTTGATTAATTAAATCACCCCCAACTTCCATGAGTTGCTAATATCTTATAATCATACTTATCCCTTTCTAATTCTACTTTACCTTTATCCCACATTCACTAGGATGCAAGCTTCTCCCAAATGGAAAGTTATATAAAGAACCTAGTACACCATGTTTCAACTTACACCATGTCCTTGCAAGACATTTACACTTGAGAAGAGCATTTCATGTTGGAAGGATTATTAAATCAAGTAAAATCTCCCCTTTTCTACTTGGCTAAGAGTAGTAAGAGAAGAACCAAAAATGGCAATCAAGCCATATTGGTGATATCTCTTCCTCTTCCTTGGAGAAATCCTTTGATCGTGCGTAGTTGCGTTCGGTCACTTCGTAAAGGAAGTATCTACAATCTAAAATCACATCCAAAAATCAAAGGAGGTTTGCATTTAATGTTGAGTTTAATGTTTTATGCATTTAGTTAAGCTTTCCTTTATGCTTTATCATGATGTTTTTGCTTAAATTAACTAGGTTATGAATATACTTGGTGTTAGGTTATTTTCAATAGCTTAGTCTTAATTTAAACATGCATACATATTTCATGCCCAAGTGAGACCCTCCTTTGTCTCATGCACATTCATTTCTAGTTTAAAATCTTACTTTTCTCATCTTTTTACATGCATGTGCATTTAATTTGTTGAAATTCTTGAGTTTCTAAGTATGTATGTTAGTGTTTGGTAGTGTTGAGTCTTCTTTGCAGGATAAAGGATGCGGGTTCTTGTCAAAATTGGATCTTGATGAGAAAAATTTGATCTTTTGGCTATTTTTGGGACGTTTTTAATGTTTTTTGTGTGCATGTACATGCTCCACATGCTTAGTGTATTTCTGTACTATGCTAGTGTATCGGTCTCTGCACTTACATCCCCTGTGTATGCACTAATGTCTTTTTCTGCACTACCATTCCTATCTTTGTGCTAGCATCTCATTAATTTTAACTTGTATGTGCTTACATACTTTTGTACATGCTAACATCCTTTTACATGTGTTACCATTCATGTGTACACGTTAGCATCTCATTTTTTTCTAGCTTGCATACATTTCGTCTATATGTCTCGGGTAACATCCTTCTACCTACATCTACGTACATGTGCATGCACTAGCATTGCATTGTTTTTCAACTTCCAAGTGCTAGTGTCTCTTTTTCTATGCTAGCATCTTCCTGCTGTGCTAGTGTTCATGTCCATGTGCTAGTGTCCTACTATATGCACTAGCGCATTGTGTAAAACTTATACTAAATTTTCTCAAATTTCCAAAAAAATCAGTTCTAATTTTCAATTTCATGTTGTTTTGTGTATGTTTTTATCCTAGTCTGTAGGTTATTTGTTTAAATTAGTGCTAGCATTTCAAGTATTTTGTTTAAAAATCTCTATTTGGTATAAATTGATTGTAACCGTCTATGCTCTTATCTTGCACTTTCGAGCAACCTTGAGAATTAGAAACAACTATGATTATGGATGTTTTTCTAGCATTTTGGTTGTCATTTTTTTGAAAATAGTGCTAAAACTTTGTGTCTTGGTGTAAAGATTTAATTTTGGTATTGATTTGATCAATGCTACGTATGCTCTTCTCTTGCACTTTTATGTGATCTTGAGAATCAAAAATGGTTGTGATCCTTAATATTTTTCTAACATTGTGATCATATGGAAAACTACTAATCATTTGAGTGTAGGACCATTTACGCTTGCCAAAGATAAAATAAACAAATTACTAATACTTTTGTGTATGTTGTATTGGTCAAAGAAAGGTGTTTAAAATATTCACACTTTGTTAAAGCACATAAAAATGAACAAATCACATTATATTTGTAGGTTTGGATAAGGGTAAAAACTTGTCCACTTTAATTGTGGGAAGTGCATGTGTCTAAGCCTCGAAACTCTTTATTGAGGAGTACCACAAGAACCCTAAATTAGTTGGCACATTGAGGGAACCGACCAATGAAATAGGAAGCACCCCCATTACCTACTTGACTAGTAAAACCCATGAGGAATACCAAATATTCTTCGTGCCGACCACCCCATTCATATAGATTATAGGGCATAGTCTATATTCAAGATTTATTATGATACACATACTAGTTCCAAAAATATTAGTGAGTGTTGCGTCTAAAATCCTTAGGAATCCATTTGGCATCAGGGCTAACTTTTCCAATATCATTTGTGCATATCAAACCCTTACAAAGTAAAACTTTGCCTTAGTTTCCACCTTATTTTAGAACAAGCGAAACTCTGTTGAAGTTGTGTTGCATAATTTTTTATCAAAAACATATCCCCTTCACAAATTTTGGCTCCCCTTTTATCAAATCAAACTATCTAAATTTCTCTCAAAATTACATCAACCATTTTGACACTCATACTTGACACTTGTTTTCTAAACTTGCTTGATTATCAAAATTGTGTCATTATGATGTATGTTTTCCTTAGGTTCCCTTTGGAAAATCACATGGGCATCCCTATATTTTCAATATGTCTAGTTTGTAGCTATTATGTTGTTTGAATCGACATGAAACTTCCTGCAATATGAAGGATTTCAATCAAGCAATCTAGTTCTAGGCATTCAAATAAAAACATGTCAATCACGACTAGATATCGATGGTTCCTCATGTTATTGACAATAGGGAACCCATATTATTTTCCACTTCCCCACCTTCATCTCCTAATTAGTTCTATTCTTCTAATTCTCCTCAGACTCTTGAGCCTCATCCAATCAAATTTCTTCTATGGAATAATCATCACCTCTTCGACGTATTCCTCCATTAAAGATACATGTGAATCCAAATTCCTCTAATCAAACATCTAATTCAACCCCGAGTCATGGTCCTCTCTTTTCCACAAGACCCCCTTCTATCATCGCACTATGTCGTATTCTAGGTAACCCAATGCCAACCTATCCTTAATCCATAACTAATTCAACTCTTGAGACACCGAATTTGAATCTACCTCATCTCTTGAGTCATCTTCTTCTATCAATCCAAATCCAAACTCTCCTCGGCTCTTGATCCCTTTCAACCACATCTTACCATATCCTCATCAAACTTTTAAAGACCGATGTTTGCATCCATGTCTAATAATTCACAAGTAACGATGTGCTGATATATATTTTTGAAGCACTATCAAGGTCCATTATGGAAATAATAAGGTCAAACCTTCAAAATCCCCTTATCTCTATCATCAATCGTCTTCTAAATATTCAACACTTGTTGGACTTCTTCATTTCAATCAACCTTCTATCATCAACCAACAATGACCCATACTGATCGATTTCTTTCAAAATGAAGAAGCAATCGGAGAATTCATGGGGCTACACGATGGCATTCCTACAAAATATCACACGAAATGATTTGTCATTGACCTTGATGTGTAAGCATATTTTGGGGAAGAGGTTGATTTCTATGGTCAACAAACAAAGGAAGAGCCTAATATCATCAAACTTGATCATCTTTTTGTTCTTCCATCTTCTCATTTCCCATTACATGGTGAAACGATGAGGTGTCGTGCTATCACGTACCCAAAATTGTAGGGTATTGCACCACCAGGAACAACGTTACACGTGCCCCAATGATGATATAGGTCTCCTCACAAGGTGTTTGGAATCCAGAAAATCTCTCCAAGCATGCGTTAACATCCCACATGCCCCGCTTAGCCCCTGCATGCTTTGTTTTCTCTTCTCCCCTCCTTTTCTTTGTGTTTTGGTCCAGCGGTAAAAGCGCCGCCCGCTGGCGGCGGTCTCGTGACCGCCACCTACCGGGCGGGGCGGTGGTCCTGTAACCGCCACCCTACTCAGGGTAGCGGTCCTTCACGCATTTTCCAAAATTCTCTTTTAATGCGACTCGTGTAATTTTTCAATGTTTACCAGCTTTTTTCACCACCTTTGCTTTTATTTATGATTTTGGTTCCCTAGAATAGTGTTTTGGCATTGTTTATGGTTTAAGAGATCAATTTGGTTTTCACCTTTGGGTAAATGGGATTCTATAAATAGTTGGCTTGTACTCAAGAAAATGGCCCTTCAAATTTGCCTCTAAATTTCTCATTTCAATAGCTTAGCCTTTCAATTTTGCTTAGGATTCATAGTTTCATTTGTTGTATGCATGGTTAGTGTTGTTTAGCATGTTGAAAGCTACATATTCTTCTTGTGCAAAGTGCTATTATTATTTCATCTAATCAATTAGAGTAGGATAGTTTGATTTTCAGTAGGAAGCCATTAAAGTTTCGAGTTCGCACATCAAATAAGATAGTTTCGTGTTTTGGACGTTTTTTATGTTGCATGACTCACAATAAATCCCGCTAGGAATTGCATAAGCCAAGCTCTGTTCTCTTGTGTTATCCCTCTCCTACTCGCATTGTATTCGGTCTGCATCCTAAGCTGTCATTGTCCCAATATCTACTTCTACTGATGCTAGCATTACACACTTTTCTGGATCCACGTGAGCACGAAAGAACGAGGAGATCACACTGAGGGGACAAGGCCACACACCATCGGATTCGCCACTGTTCTGTAAAATCCAGGTTCAAGCTTTCAAAGTTCTAGTTAAATCATATCAAATAGAGTAGCCAATCATTTCATTTCAGTTAATTTTACTTTCGATATTGCCAAGGAAGCTATGGGGATTGATAGTTTCTGAGAAACTATGATTCACTCCTCACTTCTGAGGTAAGATCGAGAGTCTTTCAAATAGAATAGATCGGTTATCTATTTATTTAGAGTAGATCTACAAGCTGCACAGACAAGTAGCTATACTCAGTTGTTTTGTCTATTTTAATTTTGTTATTAGTTTAGTTTTCAATTGTTAGATATATTAGATAATTTCTCTTTTAAATTTTGTTCAATAGCTTATCAATAAAATCAGATTTAGGAATATACATAGATATATCTTGCGTAGCTAATTTATTATGTCATTAGTTAGATTTATATCATTTCCTTCTTGCATGACAATCACGGGACCTAGAGAGCCCAGAGAATACGTATTCAAGCCAATTGTGCCTCAACCCAATCTCATTATGGCAATAACTGATATAGATCAGAACCTTAGAATCCAAGTCTTCCAAACATCATCAGACCTACAACAAATCAGCTCACACCTAAGAGGATTAAACGTAGAAGCGATAAAGCGTATACGTTTTGGTCGAACCGGTCGGACAACAAAGTTAACCTAGATAAATATCCACATGACTGTAGAAGGGATTGAAAGAGAGCAAACGTTTGGTTGTGATCCTTTGTTCCCATGACCCGGATGCAGAGACACTCTCATGGACATAGATACTAGTTTAAGAATTCAGGTTAAGAACGCTGTAAGATATTCCAAAAGATTGCATAACTATTAATTCGAACAAAGAGGCCGAAAAGGCATACGACTATATTGGATATTAGGGATTAGCGATCGATTCCACACAAGACCATAGCAGTCCACAACAACCATGAATCTCTTGTTGTGATTCACAAATCCCACAACCCAATGAGTCCAAAGGTCAATCGACATTCGACGCTAGCTTACACACATTAGTATTCAAATCCACTCCACTTTCACCAATCATAATCACACAACTATCCTCACTAGACACAACAGCTAATCAAGCCAAGGATTTCTGGACTAGACCAGAGAATCACCCATAGAATCCACCATCAGTCTATCATTCATTTTCATGACCCTGTCGGGAGACATATACGAAGCACCCACAGGTTATCTTCCACGTATTCCACAACCCATAGATCAAATCACGCCAGAGCTCGATATTGATTGGAGCCTTCGAGTAGTCATCCTCGCCGATCGATCTATCACGCCAGTTTAGGTTAGGAGGGCCTTCTTTGCCTTAGATTCGTAGATTCCACTAGTGCGCATCGAAGACATAAGATTTCCCAACTAGTTTGTCTACATCCCACGCGTATTCCATCCCCACCGGCTGTCTTGGCATGACCTTGGGAGGTTGGGTGTGAGGAAGAGTTACTTGTATATTCCCACTCTCGCTTATCACTTTTCCATCGTACAGTGTCTACTTGATCCTCCCATATCTTCTCATCATCCAATCACTATTTACATATCACGTCTCAATCATCTTCTATCCACATGTTATCTTGTTCTAGTAGCCCTTAATATTCTATCACGGGGCCACATCCTAATAGCCCTTCATCTTCTATCATAGAGCCACGCCATATTAACCCTTAATCTTATATCATTGGGTCACATCCTAGTAGCCCTTCATCTTCTATTATTGGGCCACATCCTAGTAGCCCATTATCTTCTATCCTTGATCCACCTCCTAGTATCCCATCATATTTTATTCATGGGCCACCTCTGAGTATCTCATTACCATCAATTCTTGGGCCACCTCCTAATATCCCATTTCCTTCAATCCTTGGACCACATCTCATTCTTCCATCATATCATCCCTCTGTTAACAATTATGGAAATCCCATCATGATTCCTAACACTCCTATAATCAATCCTAAACATCCACTTTCTTCTCTCATTTCTTAGGATCAACAAAATCACACATTATCTTATATGAAACGCCAACCATTTCTTCATCAAGATCCAATAAAAAATCTTAAGAGATCTAAATATCCAAGTAAATCCAACACCCATGAATCTAATTTGTAAACATGATTCAAAAATGCACACCGATGCAAATGTTAGGTATGGATAAAAGTGAAGAACTCTATGGATAGGGAACTCGAGCTCCCACATACAAAATCCATGTTGCTCAATAAGTCACAATCACTTATCGAGTATGATATCACCATGATCATTGATATTGGAGATAATATAACTCTTGATAAGCAAAATCTCCTAGTCTCCCTTATCAAATATATCTTCAACACCATTGTTTGATATTATCACACAGAGTGACATTGTTGGTCCCAACATCTCAAACTATCCTATCATGTTCTTCTTACCCTATCATGGATCTTTTTCCTCCTATAGATATCTTCATTTCATCCATTTTCGTCATCACCCTTGATGTTTAGAAAATTTCTCTATCTTCACGATTTTCCTTCACAAAACCGTTAAAAACATAAAAATCAAAAATCACCCAAAAAAGAAAACATTAAAACATTACAAAAAAATCAAAGGTACAAACATCGAACATTGAAAATAAGGTTTTGCATAAACATGGATGTTCTTTCCTTTATTTTCATTTTCCTCTGCAAATCACCCATCATTTTCATCCCTTCAGTGATCTTTTGGTTAGTTTATTTGCACTCATTGTGTAGCATAAATCTCTATTGTATCCATTTTATCTTGTTCTTTTATTACTTTGGTAAAGTATAGAACGATTGACCTCTTAAATATCCTTTCACTATCATACATCTAATAAACTTGTTGTGAAGATCTTTGGGAATATTTGTTAACACTAGCTAATGTCATCATTACATCACTTCCATATCCTTCCATCAAGCCATCATTGGTTCTTAACCCCTTATCAAAGCAATCAAGAGAGATGAAATAAGTTTTCATAAAGAAAAAATCAATCAAAATCAAAAGCAAAAAGTAAAGCAATAAACTATCTCTAGGGGTCTTTTTAGTATCTCTATCGAAGTTATGGATGCATGGCTAGCTTGATAGAGAGTAATGTTGTGACTGGAATCGATACATCTTCATTGAGGCTATGGACACCTAGCTGGTAGTGAAGCAATTTACGGATCTCCTTCCACCCTCCATTCACTAATCAACTTTCAAAATAAATCATTCATATGCATTGGCTAGTGTGTCTTCATTTATTACTTATTAAATCTTCACTTCGAGAAGTAATTAATTTTCATGTGCACACACTAGATCTCGATCAAAAATAGGACTAGTACGTTACAGGTGTTATTTGAACCTTATTCGGACTCTTTCTTTAGTCTTTATCGTGTCTCATGATTTGTGCCTTTGGCTCATTGCAAGTCTTCTAACTACATTTTTCCATATCCTTCTATAACATTTGCATTATCATGTTACTTCATTCAAAACATCCATGTGTATAAGATTTCCTTTTTACCATGTTTGAGGGAAATTGTGTCCTTTCTTTCAATAAACAATCTTCTACTTCTTTATATCATGTGTTTCTTGACCATCTTGCACTAGGGGCATGCTCGCTCCTTCCTAGTTCTTCATTAGCTTGCATTCATCATCTTGTTGAACCTATCCTTCTTGGCCTTGATTTATCATATCTTGTTCTTATATATATGTGTGGGATTCACCCTTGTATATTCCCATTTATCACTGGGGGCATCTTGGCACTCAGTTCTTCATATACATAGTTTCGGAAAACTTTCAAAAAACCCTAAAAATTTCAAAAAATCATAGAAAATCCACAACATTGGTAAAACATTCAAAAATCCACAAACATTGGTAAAACTTTCAAAAATACAAAAACATTCAAAAACCCTTAAAAATCATAAACATTCAATATCACAAAATCCAAAAACAATGAAAAACTCAAAAACACTAAACATTCGAAACTATCCTACAACACATCCTACTTCAGTGCTTGTTTGTTCTAGCACATGACATGCGGATCATCTTATGATATTCCTTCATTGAAAAAGTTGGTTTGCTTATTACATCTATCTTCCTAACATATATCATTGCTCAAGGCAATTTCATAGTGCACATTACTTTTCACGGGACTTCTATGTCCTCCATCTACTCTGTTGCAAATATCCTTGTTTGGGGTATCATTTCAACCCTTGTCATATAACTCGAACATGTGGGTACTAAACTGGATAACAAAAACATTGGTATAAATTTCTTGAACATTGCTTGTTTGAGTGTGTTTATTTGTGTTTGTTTATTTGTTGGTCTACTTGTTTATTTGCTTTCTCATATTACATTGCTTATGCATATTTCTTTGAGTTAGTCCTTTAGCACTGCAACAAAATCTATTTTATGACTTGTCATGTCATTTTACCATTTTTTTGTATGTTCATATCAAATAAAAGGTACTTTCGAGCCAATATGGTATGTACGCTACGTCATGATCTTTCTATTCATCCTCTATCTTTCTTTCCATTCTAATTCATACCCCGTTCTACCTAACTATTCCCTCTCATCAACCTTTTCCATTTCCTCTATTCTATCAAGACTTACTTCTTCCCCTCCCACCTTTTCCTACCCACATTGAGCGAGGGCACCCAAACCTATCAAATCAAGCAATCGGCCAATAAATCCAAGTTTGAATCCCAGTCGCCGCGATGACCTTTTCTATCGGTGTGGTTTTTTTCTCTTCTTTTCAAGTGTCAATCGACCTCTCTATCACCCCATATACACTCGAGGGGGCATCATCCATCCTACTACTGTTTCTTTTATCCTTTTAACATAATATTTTCAAAAAGTGTCTACTATCTTTGAAATGGTGTCATTTGCACTACACCACATCAAAGAGGGGAAAATATAGACACCTAAATTTGACTACATAGTTTTAATACTAAAATTACACTAATTATCCTCTTTCCCATCATTTCATTATAATTAGTGGTTTCCCACTAATTATCTAACATTCCCTTTTGTCTCGGTCAATTAACGACACCTCGTTAATTAACTAGCTTCATACTTCATCATGGATTCAAATTAATGTCACTTTGTTAGTTATAATTCTCTTTTAATTAATTAATGAACCATTATTAATTATTTAAGCCTTTCAATATCCTATTTAATCAATAAACCCTCTTATTGATTAAATCCCCCTCTCAAACCCTTCACATTCTACTAATTTCCCTCTAAATCACCTCCAAATGGCTTCTATAAGCTTAACTTGGTTTATTAATTAATCCTAATTGATTAATTAAATCACCCCCAACTCTCATGAGTTGTTAATCTCTAATTAATCTCTTCTAATCGTACTTATCCCTTTCTAATTCTACTTTACCTTCATCCAACATTCACTAGGTTTGGACTTCTCCCAAACGGGAAAGATATATAAAGAATCTAGTACACCATGTTTCATCTTACACTATGTCCTTATAAGAAATTTACACTTGAAAATATCATTTCATGTTGGAAGGATTATTAAATCAAGTAAACTCTCCCCTTTATACTTGGCTAAGAGTAGTAAGAGAAGAACCAAAAATGGAAATCAAGCCATATTGGTGAGATCTCTTCCTCTTCAAATGGAGAAATCTTTCAATCGTGCGTACTTACATTCGGCTTGTAAAATAAGTAGCTACAATCTAAAAGCACATCCAACAATCAAAGGTGATTTGCATTCAATGTTGAGTTTAACAGTTTATGCATTTAGTTAAGATTTCCTTTATGCTTTATCATGATGTTTTTGCTTAAATTAACTAGGTTATTAATCTGATTTAATAAAATTTAAATATTAAATCTAATTTCAAAGTCACTATAATGATATACAACATAATACAAATGTTAAGCACTCTAAAGATGCAATTGTGTAAGCAAATGAGAGAGATAGGGCACTTATCTAATTTTCACTTATCCCGAAGCAGATATGAACTAGAGAAACTAATGAACATGTTGGGAAAAGTGTTAGAAATGCTTGATATGAATTCAGGAGCTTGTGAACTGAGCCAAACATGGGCGTCAGGCTAGGGTGAGGGTGCATGGGTGCTAGAGACCTTCTTTAGGCATCTGTGACTATGTAGAGAGTCAGAATCTAATTTTTCCTATGTCACTAGGGTTTCACTATCCTTCATTGTTGGTCACCTGTATGTCGTAGGATGATCACAAAATTCACTTATAACCTATAAAACAAATAATATCCTACAAAACCCCAAACTACATCAAATCCTAAAAATAAAGATGTAAATGGGGAGTCAGACTAACCTCGACGGTCACCCGACAGAGTGAACTTACGACCGAGTGTTGCACTACATCTCAGACTCCATGTAGTTCTATGTGCTTGTGTGTGAAATCATGTCCTTAGGTTTCCCTCATGCCAATGATGCCAAGATAACGGGCTATAGCTAGATAGAATGCAAATGTGTGGGATAGAATTCAGAAACTTCCCCTTCCTATGTAGTGTATGCAGAGTAATAAGCCCAAAAATCAGTCCCTTTGATAGTATGTAGATATGTTTTCCTTTATAATTGCTCACCATTATAATGGTATGTATGTTGTGTATATATAGGAATCACTTGCTTGAATTTCGATACTAATGACATGACATGCCGACTAAGACCTCGGGTAGGAATAAGAAAACCAAAAAGGCCAACCAAAAATGTAAAAGCGTGAACAAGAACAAAGAGGACAGGAATGCCAGGATGGACAGGAGTGCCCGGGAGCTAGCGTCCATACGGGTGATGGTTTCCTCATACAATCGACAATAAGTGTGAGAATACTAACATACAAGGATCCCTATGACCCGACTAGGATTTGGGTGTAGAAGTGATAGATACGAGAGATAAAATTAATAAAAACAACCAAAGCAAGCAGATGGACTAGGAAGTGTGTCACCAGTGAATAATTTCTTACTCAAGATCTATACATATAAAAACATACTTATCAAGTATAGTAAAATAGTAGTATGTGTGTGATTTTTTGTCTACAAAATCTACTTGGTGTTAGGTTCTTTTAAATAGCTTAGTCTTAATTTAAACATGCATACAATAGTTAAGGGAGATATTTGTAGATGAAGAATTTATAGCTACCTCCTAAAATATAGGAAATACATTTCCTATATATATATGTGTAAGTTTATAATGTTGAATTGATATGAATAACAATTATTTTCATAAGTGTTTATTTCTATTGTCTTCACATCTAATTCAGTGCTTTGTAATCTATTGTTACCCTAGATCACAATTCTAAGCACTACAATCTAGACAAGGGTCAAGTACTAAGTGTTGAGGACCAAATTGGGTGTTCTATATTGTTCAAATTATCTATAGTATCCACCTCATCATAGGATTAGGATAGTTATGTGTGTCATTATCTATCTAATTATTGATATGTAGTGCAACCATCATCGCACAATTTTGGGTGGGATGAGGTTAGTCCATCACAAATCAAACTCGACGAGCTTTAGGTACAAATCAAATAGGAAAAATATACAAGAATAATAATGTCATCACATTTATTCAAATAAATATTATAGATCCAAATACACAAGTTAATAAGACCCCGTAGTTAGATTGCAACTCATAGTCTCATGGGACACATTCATATTTCCCCTGGATAGGTTCAACCAAAAAAAATTTCCCTGCAGGACAAACCTATCTTGTGTTCATTTCTAGTTTCCTAAATTTTACCAATATCTTGAAGAAAATTTTCCTATCTTCCACGTATATTTTCAGCCCACTTTAACACATTCTAAGCTTGAAGAATGGTGACGTATTTCTAAATCCTAACCCTAATTATATTTTACTCTTATATCCACATTATATTGAACAGTCGACATCCTTAGATAGTTTAGGATCCTCTAATTTATTATCTTATCATTTTGAATTATAATATACAATAAGTAATAAATAATTAGGAACATAAACTTAGTTTACACAAAACCTCACTCACTCTATCAAGAATGGATTTACAATAACAAAACACACACAATGCCAAAAATTCTTACAAACAATTCAACGCACCAATGTTACCTCAAGTGATCCAACCCTATAGATCCTCCAAACATGAATAAAGATCTCTAATTATGTTACTCCTCACAACTACACTTTAGACTATTTCCTCTTGAAAAATCTAAATACCTTTCTCAAATGAGGAAAGGTGTTTGTATATATACCTAATTAGATACTTATAATATTATGCTTCAATGTATCCTACCCATAAACATACTAAATGTGCTAAAAATATTAAATAAAGAATAAGGCCCATAAAACAAGACATGCTTGATGCAAACACAAGTTGGCCCAATGGACATAATTTAAAAGTGGGCATGTCATCTTCGTCTCTCATTTGTAATCTTGATAATACCAATTAGCTGATTTTATCATTATTGACATCTAAAAACCTTGCATACTATTACATAATAAGTATATGCACAACAAATATTTGATTATTTCATGTCCAGGAAGTCCTAATTACCTCATGGTTTTGTAGGTAAATGCACAATATCAAGATGATTCTCTCTTTCTAACACAAGGATATGAAAGTGTGCCATGCATTATTGCACATGTTATGAAGGTTTCTTAGTTTTTAATAATCTTCAAGTCATCTATATAATGTTTTTATGTTATGCCAATGATTACAAGATATGTGCCATCTTAAGAAGTGTATATACATACCACATAGTGGCAATAGTGCATGTTATGCATTCAATGTTTACAGAATATATTCAAGACATGAAATTACCATTTCACATGCACCATGGGATATAGACCTATGCCCACTTATGAAGAGTTGTTTACACTTTAAAAATATTACAAATCTTTATAGAATAATTTGTTAATGTCAAACACAAGAATATGTACAAACAAAAATAGACTCTAATTTTTTTATCAATGCAAGATTTTAAATAAGCCCAAATGCTCCCGCATCATACATCCTAGGTGATAAAATGTGTTATCAAGGTGCTCACACACATGGGATGAGTGTTAGAGCCACCCTCTTGACCTTTTTGTAAGTTTGTGGTATTCTTGCATGTTAATGGGTATTCCCATCTTCAAAGGGTTGGTGGTAGTTAGGTATGGGCCCAACCTTACCAAAACCAAATTTATACAACCAAACCCCTATCATTGCTTTCCTCAAGTTGGCCTCCTCTATGTGCATAGGGTGTCTACTTCCTTTGACACCTCTTATCCTATTGCAAAACATTTTTATGCACTACCTCCTCACTAGCCTATTTATTTCTCATATTTTCCTTCACTTTCTTTTATGATGTGCATACTTCATTCAATTTTCTTTGTAGTAGTACACTAATTTTGTTCCCTTCATCTCACATAAATCCAATTTCTTTAGCGCATAACCAAATGAATTTGGTGTATCAATTTATCTTCTTCCCTTAGTGACTTTAGAATGAAACTCTCTTCTTCCTTCCATGCTTATACTATATTGACTTTCCCATTATCAAACATCTTCTAGTCAAATTGTCATGACCTCCCAATAAAATGTGTTATACATCCATAAGTAAGATATCACATAAAATTGATTTATGAATTGGCCAATCTTCATCTTGACTTCACATTGGTCTCACATAATAGTGATTTTCCTTCTACTAACCAAGCTACTTTTGAAATATCTAGATGTGATTTGCATTCCACTCCAAATTTCCTCGCCATCTATGTGGATATCAAATTATACATGATTACACTATCAACCAACACTATGTAACATTTTCCTCTTTTCTTGCATCTTGTTTGGAAAATATGTTACCTTTCTCATTATAACTCTTATTTTTCACACGGGTTTTGAATGTCCTTACTGTGAGAAACATTTATCCTTTAAAATGTTCCTCTTTATAAACACTATTCTATATAGACTTTATTACTACTTGTTGATTTAAAAAAAAAACTCTTATCAAAGGAATGAGATAAAATAAATATAATAATAACAAACAATATCTAGCATGCAAAGAACAAGTAAATATGCATGATAGGAAAATGAGAATGACTTAGCTTACATCAAGATATCTCGGCTTGAAGATGACTGGAATAGGTGGATCTGGATGGTGTGAGCTTTGTTTGGAAAATATAAACCTAAGACCTCTTGAGATAGAACGCCACAAAAGGACAAGACCACCCGGTGCTTGTGTCGATTTAGGTGTTAGTGTTCTGCAATAGCTCTACTTCTAGTCTCTATGGGGTTTGAACTTGGTTCCTTCCTTTCATTTTTGTCACATTCACTTCATTATAGGGTTCTTGACGCACATGTATCTACAAAATAAACCCTAACTACTGCACAAATCTCAAACAAACATTAGATGAAATAAATAATACATATTCTTGAGTTGAATTCCCTCAATGATCACCCCAATGTGATTTTCATCGAGTGTTACACTACATTTAATACTCTATGTAGTTCTTATGTGTGTGATTGGAATCATGTCCCTTGAAACTAGGTTGCCCTTTATGTCAGTCACACTAAGATAATAGAATACAACTACTTTTCCCCCAAGATGAATGTGTGAGATTCAATTCACAAATGTCCCTTCTTATGCAATGAATGATGTAACCCAAATGTAATCTTTGAATGTTTCTCTTTTCCCAAGTAGTAGATAGTAAGTATTAGCCCCAAATTGTCCTCTCTTAATAGTAGTGAGTAAGTCATGTATATATATGATTCCCTTGTTTGAATTTTTTCATTAACAATTGAAAATCCAACCCAAAGTGATAAAAGAGACTCTAAAAAAGACAAAATGATGTGGCAATTTGAAATCAAGAAAAGAAGGGAAAGGGACAGAAGCACCTAGAGGGGATAGTAGTGTCTGGGGCACTCCCGTCCCTAATAAATAGTAGTGTCCGAGATGCTTGGAAGATATAATGGTCAATACAAATCTGGGTCACATGTCATCTAGTGTCCAAAAGTAAAGTGGTTATTCTAGAAAAGTAAATAACAAGAGTGTGGGAAAGATAAAATCAATGAATGAGTAAAATAAGTGTTATTAATGTCTAGTATTATTGCTCAGGAATCATGTATATAATGAAATACTTAGAGGTGTGATGTAAATAGAAAGTGTGTGATTTCATGACTGTATTTTCCCCACTTTATGTTGGTGAAGGAATATTTAGTAACATAAATTAGATAAGAAGACTCAGTAACTTATGGAAAGCCAAAGAGAGTTGTAATCGATCGCATGTCGAATGAGAAATATGTTTGATATCGTGTCGAATGGAGATTATGAAATGTGCATCATGGAATCTAGAAGAGGATAAGATCCTAGGGTGACCTTGTGTGCATAGTAAAAGTGATGTATGCATGTGTTCCTTGGATATTGCCTTTGTCATAACATCTTTGTGCTTAAGATTGTTTCTTGTTCCATTTTGTGTGTTTTCCTTTTTGTCGAAGTAAGGTTGGGTTTTGTAAAAGAAAATAAGTGTAGTCAATTCTCATGATAAATGAAATTGAACTTTAACTTAGTACATGTAAAAATATAAATGCATATTGAAAAACAAGTGAATCAAGGGTAGAATACACTGTGTGCCATGTGAGAAGAGATATAATTATTCGTGTATGTTTCTACCTTGGAGATGGTTGGAATAATACTAAATATTTAGGCATCATGTCGCCAAACTTTGGATTTGAGCATCCTATCGCTAAACTTCATATTTGAGTGTCTTATCACTAAACTTCGGATTTGGGTGTCTTGTCACCACGAGAAGAGTATTGGGAGAGCAATTAAATTTTCTCTCCAACCCTTAATGCTTCCCTATGAATAAGTGCCATTATAGATGGTCACAAACTCAATAGAAACTAGTCACCAAGCCATATGAAATAATTAGTTTTATTATGCAAAGTGTATAGTGTGCCACTGATAGTAACTTGTAATCGAGCCTATGTTGTTGGAAATTGGAAAATATTGTCACTGAGAACATATTGATTTTGTATTGTAATTGTTTTTACCCCCGGGATAAGAGATCCTAGGTGGGACACTAGCGCCCACTATTTCCGTCTATGTTGGGTGTTGTTGGGCCTCAAATATTAGCTAAGTACCAAAGGGTGCGCACGTAGGACCAGTGAGAAGAAGGGCACTCAGGGGAAAGTGCATAGGAAAAAGGGGTTTAAGAAGGGTTTAAGTGAAACCAGGCACGCACAGAAGTAGAACATGGGTTTAAAGGACTTAGCCATATTTGGAATTCTAGAGGCACTTGAGGAAAAATATGAGGACCCAACTAGGTGTGATGAGTGGATAAGGTGCCATCCTGGAACCTTGGAGGTCAAGAAAAGGATATTCCATGTAGGGAATATTCCTAGAAGACATCATTGTAAAGAGTGGAGGGTTTGTAAAGGGATAAGCATTCACCATTGGAGGACCACATCGACACTTGGCACATGATCTATTCAGGAGAGAAGGCATGACTGTGGGTGTTGATCCTATAAAAAGAGATGTTTGGGCTAGAGACAGATACACAAGAGGGAATGTGGAGACATAGAAAGAATGCGTAGAGGATGCAGACAAGGAGAAAGAGAGTAACAAAGTGTTGCAGTAATGCTAGGGTTTAGAGCACTTAGTGCTAAGGGTTGTGAGGGATGCCATAAGCCTCTGTATGGCACTAGGATCTGTAATAAGGGTTAAAATGGGGAAGGTATAGTTAAGGTCTCATACCGGGAGGATTTGTGGGAGTTAAGTCCCTGTCATTTATTGTATATGGTCTAAGATGACCCTTTTGACTGTAATGTGGCTACCTGAACTATGTTAAATCAATATATATATATATATATATGGGTTCGTTGTGTATATTTTGTTTAAGGGTGTAAACCCTAGTGTTATATGACTATCATGGCTCAAGATCTAGTTTATTATGCTTATTACAATGTTATTTAGTTTCGTAATGCATTAAGGTGTGGATATGTTAGTTGCATATTCTACCTCTTTAAATAAGTGAATGTACTTCTACTTCTACAAATCATCCTCCATTAATGGTAGAACCATCTCACAAATCTCAAATAAAGGAGGGGCTCGGTGCTCACGCATGCCTCGGGTGAGCCTGTTGGGTGATAGGCTGACGTGCTTGGGGTTAATAAGGGTATTAAGGGTAAATAAATACATCTTGTTTCTATTGTCGGGACCTCTTTTCAAAGTTGTTGTGAGAATGGTGTGTGATTACAGAGTGTTTGATCTTGAACAGTGTCAAATCATGGCTTAAAAGCATGAAGGATGAGTTTTCTCGAGATTTTGTACTAAACTTGAGTTTGATGCATGTAAATGGGTAGAAGAACATCTGTATCATGAGCTATATGAGACCTTCTTTTGTTGTTTTCCAGTGGATTTGTATGAATGGATTTCGGCATATGCATCTAGATCAAGTTAGTACTATAGACCTCACATATGGACCCAAGAGGAGTATCAGAGGTTACATGATGTTGATCTGACTTAGACACGTGTTGTTGATCATTGGTGGAGTAGAGTGTTGATGAGTTACACCTTGGAGTACGTGATTTCTACGTATTCCTATCTAGAGATTGTTGAGTTTGAGTTCTTGAGGGAGCCAAGAGGATCGTTCTTGCATGTTATCCCTTTAGCTATAAATATCTTGATCATTACACTGAGTTTGGAAGCATTTCCTATGGCTAACTAAGCTTCTTCTGAGCATTGGGTGAGGAAGCTAGGGTGGAGGAAGATGGTAGACCTTATGGTTGAAAAGGAGAGGGAAGAGAGATGACTTACATATAATTAATCTCATGAGAGGGAGTTAGATAAACAACACGAAGTTACACGAGCAATGGATTTATGGAGGAAAACGTTGCTGGAAGGAATTGAGGTTCACGCAGAGGATGTGGAGCCTGAGCAGTCTATGCTACCCCATCTTGGCAAGCACAAGAGATAGACCCCTTCAACTTCTGATGAGATCTTGTCACTTGGAGAAAGGAGATTCATCGGTGTGCATCTGAATCCTCTTGGTGACCAACCTTTGGTGCTTAGTTTTCCAAATCTAGAGATAAGTATTGCTAACCTAATTGGTATTGGTGGAAGTGATCGATCAACACCTAGGAGGTATAACTTTTCATTTGGCACATCTATGGCTGCACAATCATTTCTTGTGTTTAGAGGTATATTGTCTGGAGTGACATTTGGGAAAAGTTTAGGTACACAAAGCTTGGGTATCACATCTGGAAGTGGCACAGACACACATCTGGTAGTGGTGTAATATCACAGATCGTGTTGCGTTCAACGTGATAGTGGGGACACAAGGCGTGACCACTTCAGGACCCTTCTCACCACGGGAGAAGGATCTCGGTGGGCCAGTGGGATAGGAACTATCGGACTGGGTTAACCAAGTGGATCTAGAGGATATGGTGGGTTAGGAGGAACATGCGCTGGTTGATCTAGTAGATCCGAGGGTAGAGGAAACACCAAAGGGAATCAAGGTTCGGATCAAAGCAGATAAGTGCCTCAACCACCTCATCAAGTATTTTTTAAATGTCTTTGCATCTCACATACTACAAAGGTGTTGAGGATGTTGTAGAGCATGTACACAAATGTGAGTTGCTATCACGTGCAAAGGGGATCACTACCCTGGAATGGAAGGAAAGTTAGTTTTCCTCAACATTACAAGCATGCATGCATAGTTGTTACATACTGTAGTATGACCCCACCTGCATGCGGTGGTAGATTACACTTTGCATGTAATGCCTTCTTAGTTGAATTTCATATTCCTGAGTTTGAATAGAAGAGCATTAGTGCGCTAAAGGAAATTCAACAAGGTATGGCAGAGTGTGCGGGAGTATGATGCACATTTTAAGACTCTCTTATCAAAATTGTCTTATGATATTCATCCTTCTCAAAGCATGCTCAATGGTTCATTGGAGGACTAATAACGCCTTTCAGGAGAGCGTTGTCACATAATACCTTCACAAACCCGCATGAGGCCTTGGAGGCTGCCCTACACATTGTGGTTGTAGGAAGCATAGATACTAGTGTTATCCATTTTCTTTAAGCTCAGATTGCTAAAATGACCAAACAACTGGAGAAGCTATCTACAAACTTGGCACATGAGACTCGCAATGGCCTATGGTGCATAGACTAAAAGGTAGAGGGGCATACAAAGGACATTTTCCCTTGGATATCGGTACATGTAATGATGGAAGATTGTGACATTTGCCTTAGAGATCATGATGAAAGTAGGTTTCCGCTACTACAGCGTGCGATCCATAAGAATGTATCTTATTATTACAAGATTTGCACCTCCACTACTCATGACACTAGGGATCATAGATTGATTGACCAGATACATGATGCCATTGATATTGTTGTGCACTAGACCAACATTGCAAATAATTCTAAGAGTAATGGTTGTCATTATGAAAGGAGTGTGGATGGATAAGCCCCGGAAGAAGCTTCCGTGGAGGATTTCGAGATCGAGGCAACCGCGCAGGTGGAAGAAGTGAGTTCCCGCATGGAACTTGTTACAATTGTGGTTCTATGAAGCAGTATAAGCGTGAATTTCCTAACCTACTACAAAGGTTTCTTGGTGTGGAAAGAAGCTCAAGTATGAGGAGTGCCAAAATCTATTTGAACATATGAGACAAAGAACACCAAAAAATAAGGGTGTCAAGATGGTAAGTGTTAAGAAAGCAGACTCACAGTGGATGCCAAGGGTAGCACACGAGTTAGAATTATAACATGTATTGGTGATGACGTGAGTTGAGGTTACACATGTGGGAAATACCAAGGCGTAAACCGTTGATTATAAGAGAAGAGGTGGTGTATGGGAAGTATATGGACCCTACCCATCAAAAGGAATTCTATCAAGAGACCATGGACGTAATCAGGAGTCTTCAAGAGGAAATTTAATGTCTGAAGGATAAATCCAGGAAGTTAGGGAAAAAGAAAATCAATGAGGTCCCTCAATTAGATATAGATGATGTCAAAGAGGTGTGTAAGATGTTGTGCCAAGAGAATATCATTCCTCTGTTAGGAGAATGGTTGAGGAATAAGATACCAAGCACTGGAGTAGAGCGCAAGAGGCAGGTTTTACATGTTAACCTTCCTCCCCACAACCTCAACTACGATAAGGAGATTACCTTGAATGTAGTTGTTGATGGATGGCTCCTAAGCAATATTCTAATTAACATAGGTGCGAAGTCAATGTTCTCACCCGACACTGAACCAAATGGGAAGGCTCCCATTACATGCCATCTTCAAATGTGTTGTATATGGCTAATAAGACAAAGGCAATGCCCATTGGTGTTTTAAAGGATGTTGTTATCACTATCCAAGGGGTGAAATTCACTGGAGACTTTGAAGTCTTAACACTTGCTAAGGCGGATAACTTTCCAAAGATTACTTGGGCACCCCCGGTGCTATAAAAACAATGTTTACTTACGTTTCAATAAGGGCTATATAATTTTGAGAACAAGGAGGAACAAATTATCATTCCTTTGACATATGGGAAGTTAGCGCCTTATATTGAGCCTTTAGGGGAGGAAGACCTAGACATAATTTACGTGTGCACTATCGATACCTCGAAGATGTTCAACAAAATAAGGAGGGTGTTATTCGGTGGGAAAATGCTCAATCTATAAGTAATACAACCAAAGTGTGCAATGTGACAATTGGGAGCATGGGACTTATGAGTTAATTAGGTGGCAATTGAGAGGCTCATATAGGAGTGATAAGGGCACGCCCACTTAGGTGCTTGAGAGGGAAGCAGATTACCAAGCTACACTGGGGATGAAACCCTGATGTTTTCCTATAAGTCATGGACGCTCGATGGAGATGTGAGATCGAACAAAGGAGCATGCTTGTCTCACACTTTGCGTGGAGCCACGGCTCATTGGTGGATGACGCATCGTGTAAATATTCTAGGGTGGTCTTTGGGTGAGTATTTTTCTCTCTATTAGATTCTTCAGGAGCAATGCGCCAACTAAACTTTGTGTCTATGATGGGAAAGGATCTACCTCAGATCATGTCCAAGAGTGCGAGAGGATCTAGATGGAAGGCATAGAGGATTTACCTCCTTCCCTATGGGTGCACAAGTTCTATTCCACACTATAAAGTTGTGTGCATGCATGGTACATTCATTTGGAATTACGTCGTCAAACAAGGAACTGGCGGGAGTTAACAGATGACTTGATTCAAACCTTTAAATATCAAAGTGTTAAGTCATTGGTGAATGAGGTGTTGTAGGTTGTTAAGTGCCTAACTATGGGAGACAGTGCCATAGCGGAGGATAGAATATTGGAATTATTGGGTGAACTGGTTTAGAAGCATGCTCTAATGAGGGAGAATCATAGGAGATACATCTTTAGAATGCTTGCATGGAGAAAGAAAAGGGAAATTTGGTCTATGTGATAAATGGAGAGGAAGTGGAGAACTTAGATATTAACCATACTATGGGTACGCGCAAAGTAAAAGATAGTGTTGATGAGAAAGTGTGCACCTACCATGAACCTCTCAAAATAAATAAGGTTAACATTGGCTTAGAAATGGAACCTAAGGAGGCTACTATTAGGGACTATTGGTCAGAAAAGGAGGTTTCAAATATCATTGATCTATTACATGAGTTTCAGGATTTATTTCCGTGCGGGTACCATGAGCTTAAGGGAGTTCACCACTCTTTATGAGAGATGCATATCAAACTAAAAGAAGGTGCACGCCCAATTCGGAAGAGACCTTATCAAATGAATCTGAATCTTCATGTAAAATTCAAGGAGGAGATTAACAAGATGATCACATTATGCATAATAAAGGCTGTTGAGAAATCGAATAGATCAACCCAATGGTCATTAGCATTAAAAAGATGGGATGATAACGATCTATGTTGATTACAGAGATTTGAATGCGGTATGTGTCATTGATCCCTTCCCAACCCCTTTCACCGAGGATATCCTGGAAGGAGTAGGGGGGCATGAGATCTATTCTTTCATAGATGGATTCTCGGGGTATCATCAAGTTAGAATTACAAAGGAGGACCAAGAAAAGACAACTTTCGTTGTTGAGTGGGGAAGCTTTGCCTACACAATCATGCCTTTTGGACTGAAGAACGTGCCTATTGTGTTTTCGTGCATAGTGGTCTAGGCATTTTAGGATTTTATCCATAAGTTCCTTCAGGTATACCTTGATGACTGGACAATGTATGGACTAGTGAAAGACCATTGTGATAATTTGTGGTTGATGTTCGAAATATGTCGGTAGTTACGCATATCCCTCAACATCAAGAAATGTCTCTTCGCTACTTTATTTGGAACCATGTTGGGGCATATCATATGTAAGGAAGGTTTGTTGGTGGATCCTGCCAAAGTTGTCATTATTGTGGGATTAGGGAACCTACTAGCTAGAGCGTAGTGCGTGGATTCCTTGGGCATACGGGGTATTACTAAAAATTATTGAGGGGTATGCAAAAATTACCGCTCCATTGGAAGGATTGTTGAAGCATGGATGTACATTCCATTGGGGAGAGGCGTAATAGATGGCATTTGACACATTGAAGAATAAGCTTATCACTGCACCCATATTATGCTTTCCTTCTTGGGATAAGCCATTCCATGTACATGTTGATGCTTCAGGATGGTGATTGGGGAAATCTTAGCACAACCTAGAGAAGGAATTGTTGACCACCCCTTATGTTTTTCTAGTAGAAAGTTAACCCTAGTAGAATAGAACTATACTACTACTGAGCATGAAGCATTATCAATGATCTACGTGCTACACAAATTCAGCAATATTTTTGGCAACACCCTTCATATTCTACACGGACCACATAGCATTAAAATACTTGTAAACAAGCTTGTTTTACAAGGGCACATATGTCGGTGGGTCTTGTTGTTTCAAGAGTTTGAGTTTACAGTTGTTGTGAAACTAGGAAAGAGTAGCTCATGACATGAACATTTATCCAGGATTGACTCGGGGAGGACACGGAGAGCATTGAGGATACAATGTCATATGCATAATTATTTATATTACAAAGTGTGTGCCCTCTAACTTGGAAGATATTGTTGTGTTTCTCAAAATGGGTGTGGCAATCAGAGGGAATGAAGACCTTAGAAAGGAAGTAGTTAGCCATACGCATCATGCCCTACATGTTAATTAGTGGAGACTTATACAAGCTAGGCTACAATGAGGTTTTGTGTTAGTGTGTGTTAGAACATGAGTGTGTTGCAATCATGGAGGAAGCACACGATGGGATTACAAGAGGACACTATGTAGGGAATGCCACCACGTGAAAGATTCTACTGGCAAGGATTTGGTGGGAAAGCATCTACTAGGATTGTATTGAGTTTTGCAAGGCATGTGACTATCCGGCTCCTTGGCAAACTAGTAATAAGAGATGAGATTCCCTTGAGACCGATAGCTAGTACGAACCATTTGAGAAGTGGGTGATTGATTTTGTAGGACTGATTCCACCTACCTCGTGAAGGACTGGTTCGTGCTATATCATTACATGTATAGATTATCTTACGAGGTGAGCAAATAACGCCTACAAGGGATTACATGTTGACAACAAGTAGTTAGGCTCTTGTGGGAAAATATAATCAATAGATATGGATGTCCGCTGAGTTTAACAAGTGATAGGGGTACTCATTTCTTGAATGATACAATTAGAATATTGTTGGTAGAATTCATGGTAGCCCACCACAAGACTACCCCCTATCACCCACAAGCTAATGGAACCGTTGAGGCATTTAACAAGATATTGAGTCACACGCTGACCAAAATTTGTGATGTGGGAAGAAAGGATTGGGATGATAAAGTTTCTAATGTGTTATGGTCATACCAGACTACTTATAAAAGATTGAACAAGTTTGCACCTTTTCAATTGGTGTTTGGCATGGAAGCGGTGTTACCCATTGAATTCATGTTACCGTATCTTGTGTATATCACATGCGGGAGGATTAAGCGATGAAAAAGTGCTTGAGGAGAGGATTGATAAGTTAATATAATTAGATGATAGGTGGGTTATTGCTTGCTGGAGTAAGAAAATAGAAAAAGCCAGGCAGAAGGCATGGCATGATAGACACATTAAGAACAAAAAGTTTGAGGTTGGGAAGATGGTTCTATTATATGATTCCAAGTTTCTACGCCATCTTGGGAAATTTAAATTCCATTGGATGGGCCCATACATTGTATCGTATATACTTGATTTAGGCACTTTCCAGTTACCAGAGTTGGATGGAACATGATTACCAAGCCATCTTAATGGGAGTAGGCTGAAGCCCTACTATAAATAAGTCTTCCTTGTGTTTGTAAATAAGGAAGTATTGTCATTTAACCTAGGATTTCCCTTAATGCATTTCCTTTCTTTGTGTTTTCCTTTCTCATTGCTTGTTCCCTTTTTTTTTCGTTATGTCCGCATTATGCACAAGTAGCCACTTACAATTTCAAAAGTTTTCTATGCGTAGAGGACCACGCATCTATTTTTGTGTGGGGTAGAGTGATGTGACAAATACTAGAAGCTAACCCTTCCCCTTCCAAAATATTTAATAAGTACACTTGTGACACCATGTGACCACCCACAAGGCATGCCTAGAAAAATGGTATAAGTGGATGTGTGATGCATTCACAATGCAGAGTGGAGAATACCTTGGCGATTACATGTTTCAATAGATTCAAAGAGGTAAAAATCTAAGGTTTAACCTCAAAGACAAGAGACCAAGATTGTTGTGAGCTACACAGACATTGATATATCCAAATAAGTGCACCTATGTGGAGAGGTATGTCTCCCATTATGTACATATGTTGAAGCTAGTAACATTGCCTATTGTTGGGAGGACCGTAGCAAGGGTATACCTGCGCATAAGGCCAAAGTATGAGAAGGGCACTTACGTTGAGAATGATGTCTCTATCCCAAAAGACCCCACCATAAGAAAGAAGTTTGTACAAAAAAAGGGAGAGAGAGGAGGCCCCTAAGAAAAAGGCACCAAGTATACATGCGGCGTAATATGTAGGTGAGTGGGACTCGAGCGTAAGGCCAAGCACCTATGCACGAAGGAAGAAGTCCCCACATAAGATAAAGAGAAGACACCTAAGGAAGAGGCGTCATAAGAAGAGAGAATGCCCTACGAAAGAAGATTCACTAGTAAGAAAGGAGTCACCTAGGGAAGAAGAAAAAGAAGAGTCTCTTATATTGGAATCACCAATTAGGAAGAAATAAAGAGTAACAGAAAAGGCAGACTTAAAAGAAACAGAGAGCATGGAGGCTAACAAGGGCGACGAGGATGATGAAGAGCATGGTGAGGCCTCAGACCATCCTATGTATGATGTACATGAGTTAGAGGAGGAGGGTAATGAAGAGAAGGATGAGGATGAAGGAGGCGCTCACGGAAAGGGGGGAAGTGAGGAAGTCAACATGAAGGATCAAAGGACTCCAAGCCTGACCAAGGAGTAGATAGAGGATGTCACGGAGAGGGAGGTAGTAGGCATCATAAAATACTTAGTGGATCAAGATGTGGAGGGAAACATCGAAGAATTACTCAAGGAGATGGAGGAAGAGAAAATGTAGAAAAGGAATATGGAAGCATGGGTGGAGATCCCAACCTGGTGGTAAGCTTCCACGTACAGAGGAAAGGGTATGCCAACAAAGACAGAATAAGGAATTTCCTACATAAATGATCCGAATAAGGTATGCGTATGTGCATTTCCAAAGTATTGTGCCTTCAAACCAAATCCTTGCAAGGTCTTCTTTTGATGAAGATGGTGTGTACCCACTCACAAGGAAAATGTTGTCTTTGGATTTTGAGTCAGATGTTGATGAGCTCAATTCAAGGTCAACCGTGAGGCATTGATGAAGATACCAAATACCAAGGGAGTAAACCCTCTGGTGAATGCTCAATAACTATCAGATGAGCAAGTTTTTAATGCACTCAACAAAGTGTCAATGGAGGTTGAGGTAAGGCTCTTCGGGAGAAATGACAGAGTAAGGGTCCTAGAGGAAGAGCTTGAAAAGAAAAATGAAGAGATCATTGAAAAAGATAAGGAGTTAAAGCAGGAGGAGTTAATCAACACATAATTAAGGCGTGAATTAAGGGAGGAAAAGGAAAAGGTGTGCAAGATCCATAAGAAAATAGATATGATTTCAGACGCCATAATCTTGAAGCACCCAAACCTAGCCCCACCTAAGCAAAAATATGAGTCAACCATGCAATGCTTGGAAGACTTGACCCACATCCTCACCATGGAGAGGTGGCCACTCACATTGGAATCAGTAGAAGAGGCATTGACACACTAGAAGGAGGAAGAAAAACTGAATATTGGGGAGATAGTTACTTGGTATTCCAAGCTCCTTGCCATTGTGAAGACCACCGTGTAAATAGATGAGGTTGTTTATGACAATCGCGCTAACAGAGAGCAGGGTAGCAAACATCCTGGTTGTTATGCATGAGGTGGATCTGAAGGAGTTTCAATAAAATAACAAGGAAATAGGGTGGAGTGGGATAAGATCCTAGCCAAGGTTGAGAAAAATTTGGAATCAATTGAAACCTTATGGGGTTCAATTAAGAATTGGCTTAAGGAACTATATCCCCAGGTCACCCACATAATGGACGCATTGGATGATCTTAACAAGTAGCTAGAAGGAATTGTAGATACGTTGAATGCTAAGAGTGACGAATTAAGTTTTGATGAGGTGAGCGCTCTAGTAGGTGACCTACTTCAGTAGGCGCAGGGTGAGGTAGATGCCTGGGAAAATATTGAGGCAACAGTGAAGAAGTAATTCCCACTCCTCCTACAACAATAGCAGATTCTTCTATTATTTCATTCTTTATTCAGATTTTCCATGTTCCACTATTCTTTATTATTTGAAGAAGTAAGATGTTTTCGAGGATGGAGAACACGCTTAGTGTGGGGTGATGTTGGGCCCTGAAATATTGGCTAAGTACTAAAGGGGGCATGCAGACCGGTGAAAAGAAGGGCGCTGGGGAAAGTGTGCAGACAAAGGGGTTTAAGAAGTGTTTAAGTGAAACCAGGGTGCACAGGGGAGGTAGAACATGGGTTTAAAGGACTTAGCGATATTTGGCATTCTAGAGGCACTTAAGGAAAACGTGAGGACCCAACTAGGCGTGATGATCGAATAAGGTGCCAACCTCGAACTTGGAGGTCAAGAAAAGGATATTCCACGCAGGAATATTCCTAAAAGACATCATTGTAGAGAGTGGAGGGTTTGCAAAGGGATAAGCATTCACCATTGGAGGACCACATCGACACTTGGCACACGATCTATTTAGGAGAGAAGGCATGACAATGGGTGTTGATCCTATAAAAAGAGATGTTCAAGCTAGAGACAGAGATACACAAGAGGGAATATGGAGACACGAGAAAGAATGCAAAGAGGATGGAAATAAGGAGAAAAAGAGTAACAAAGTGTTGCAGTAATGCTTAGGGTTTAGAGCACTTAGTGCTAAGGGTTGTGAGGGATGCCATAATCCTTTATATGGCACTATGATCTGTAATAAGGATTAAAATGGGGAAGGTATAGTCAAGGTCTCACACACTGGGAGTATTTGCAGGAGTTAAGTCCCTTTCATTTATTGTATATGGTTTGGGATGACCCTTTTGACTGTAATATGCCTACTTGAACTATGTTAAAACAATATATATATATATATATATATGGGTTCATTTTGTATATTTTGTTTAAGGGTGTAAACCCTCGTGTTATATGACTATCATGGCTCAAATCTGGTTTATTATGCTTATTATAATGTTATTTAGTTTTTGTAATGCATTAAGGTGTGGATTTGTTAGTTGCATCTTCTACCTCTTTAAATAAGTGAATGTAATTCTACTTCTACAAATCATCCTCCATTAATGGCAAAACCATCTCACAAAGCTCACATAAAGGAGGGGCTTGACGCCGCGCGTGCCTTGGGTGAACACCCAACGCCCGCTCGTGTGATAAGTTGGTGCACTTGGGTTTAGTAAGGGTATTAAGGGTAAATATATGACTACATGTGCTTTTGTCCTAGATCTGATTTTAGGCCCAATTTTGATTCTAAACTTTTTTCTTAGCTTTTCTATACCTTGATTTTTCTGTGTATCATTTTGTATCTAGTATGTGAACTGCTAAGAGGGTGAAATAGTCACTCGATTATTTCCCCAACATGTTTGGGGTGTGTGAGATGAACAAAGGCCAACATGGCCCAAATGAGGAAAATTGAAACTAATGTGCACATTTGAAATATAACTCCTGTAGGGGCAATAGGGAATACACATGGTAATAACCATGACATATGCAAACAATGGGGAAAAGGATATCCAAAAGTGTTAGTCACAAACAAGTATACATGATGTAATAGAAACAAGTCACAACACACAATAACATTGCAAAAGATGCAACAAGTAGCTAGTTGAATACATGGGACACCACTTAGGATGTCGTAAGACAATTAAATCCTTCAAATCGGTATAAGAAAACAAGCAATGAACATAGGGCATGGCCTACAAACAATGAAAATCGAGAAACAAGTAATCAAGACAAGATATAAAAATCAGAGAACTATGATTGAAAGTAGGCTCCTGCAATACAAAATGCTACACATGAAGCACCCGTTAGAATTTTTGAAAGATTGATAGTATGTTACAATGTATACAACATGAAATATGAATGAAATTAGTAGATATTGTAATGATAGAACTTGAATATATGAGCTTCAATGGGACTAGTATGGTATAATGCCAAACATCACAAATCTTGTAAAAACATGTAGGTGATTTGAATTCACCTCAGAAAGTATTGTGTGAATGCACATGTGTGTATGGAAAAATGATAAAGCATACTATAAATCCAAGTAACATCGGATGTAGTGTGCAACATAAAATAGACTGAGCAAGTAAGGATACATCCAATCAAGATCTAAGCTTTTTTTTTTTTCTAAATAAGTGGACATAAAACATAACTAGTAGAAGAGGGAGAAAGGTTGTCCCCTATTGTATATGTGTAAAGTAATATCCATGTAAGTAAATGTTCCTCAACAGCTTCTATTTTATCTAAGGACAAGAGTGTGTCATTAGGTAGCAAGGGGGAAAATATGCCCCCAAGTGTGTATGCTACAATGATATATCCAATGAGGATAAGGGTGAGGGACCAATGTCTTCTAGTCTCGAATGAAGTATTCTTGTGATAATGATCAAATGCTCTATGGTCGTAGGGGAACACATGTGGAGAAAGAGACCGTAAAATGGGCCTATATGTACCATGGTTAACTTATTTCCTAGGATGAGAACCGACTGTCTCATGTGGATTGTGAGACCGATGTAACTATCATGAATGAGGTCTAGAATATATATGTAGAGGAGATCTAGGTGTATGTATGACAAAGAGAATTAGTAATTGTAAGAGCTCTATATTTTAGAGGAGTGTGTGACACTGACCATTTGGGTAGCATGAGAATATGTAGAAGTAGGTGCACTAGTGATAGAAGTAGTTGAAAATGTGGTCGTAGGAGGAGGAAAAGACAAAGGATTTCATGGTGGGATGCCTCAAATAGTGATAAGGTGAATCTCATGTACAAACTTAAGGCATGAATGAATAATGGATGTCACGACTTTGACATCCCTAAGCCAAGGGATTCTTAAGATCATGTCACAATGCGTAATGGTAGAGACAATAATAAAAGGCATAGAGAGAGTGAGAGACCCAACTATGATGGGAAGAACGACATGCCAATGAGAAGTAGGGGTCTTACGGGTCATTTGAGATAATTTGGAAAAATTATGGCTTGCAAGAAATATAATGAACATGTATTACGCTTGTAAGTAGGATGCACCATAACATTGTTGATAGCATGAGAACCAATATAAGTGTCAATGTCAATATGTGTGATGAAAAAGAAGCATGAAAATCAACATCAACAAAGGAAATGATACGTGAAGGTAGATCAACAATACCAACAAGAAATACAAGAGGATGATCTAAAGATGAGTGAGGATGAACAACATGATAAGCATGATTCAAGGAGGATTCATGGGCTCATTTTTCATGCTTAGGTAGTGGATCATTGAATATTTTAAGATTTCCATTTTCATTAGTAGATTTTGGAATAGAAACAGAAATTTAGGTAACTCAATGTCATTATTGTCAATCAGATCTTGAATGATATGTCTAAGCTTGAAACACTTATCATTAGAATGGACATTGCATATATAATAATCACAATGTGCATGTTCATCGAATTTTTTCCACAAGGCCTATTGGGATCTATCTCAAGAGGAGGAAAAGAGAAATCAAATTGCTTTCAAGGAGTTGAGGTAACAACATATGTGGTGGGTATGGAAATGGAGTAAAAGTGTGGTGTGTGGGTCATAATTGTAGCTTTGTAGGTTGAGATATAGCATTTACAATAGGCTTAGAGTCACTAGGCTTGCCCTTGAAGGTAGATTTTCTTGGGAGCTTGTTAGTAGAAGCATCATAAACATTAGCACTGTATTTAATTTTTCCCAAAGAAAGTAACTTGATCTCTACTTTTCAAAGTATGACATAATTGATCAAAAGAGTGAAAAGAATCAAAGAGTACACACTCTTGTAAAGGAGGTAATAGGATTTGGATGAAAAGATCTTGTAATTCAGATTCAGCCAAGACATTATTCATTTTAGAAAGATTAGTCTTATAATGCAACACATAGTCACTAAGATTCTCATTAGTTCCTTGCCTCATTTTGGCCATTTGTGCATATGATATCTTTATGCCAATATTCATGGAAAAGTGAGATAGAAACATATTTGCAAGAGGAGTAAAAGATCAAATGGAATGCAAAGGAAAATTGTAAAACCATCGTAAGGCATAGTCCTATAAGCTCCTAGGAAACAACTTGGTCAAGAGTGTGTCATCACAAGCATAATCCAAACATGCAACATGAAATGAGAGAAGGTGTTATTGGGGATCTCCATGGCCATCAAAGAGAGAAAACTTAGATGAGGAAAAATTGGGAGGAAGTGGATAAGAAGAAACCTTGGGTGCAAGAGGACTATGAAGAAGAAGTGAAGAATCAAGGGATGGAGAAGAAGAAGAGGAGGCTTGTTGTAATTGATAAATTTGAGCTTACAAATCATGATACAAAGACTCTAAGGCATGGGTGCCAAAATAAGCACTAGGTTGGATGTGGGAAATGATGAGCGAAGAGAAGTGAGTAGTGGGTGTAGAAATAGGCATATGAATGGTGGATACCCCACGGTGGCAAGGGGGAAGAAGAAAGAAATAACAAGATGAAAGTGACAAGGTACAAACCATACTAACATGAGTAACATTGTTGTTGTGGGCACACTAAGAAGCTAATAAAGCATCAAGGACATGTGGCACATGAGTGGGATTATCACGTAATGTAATGTAAAGTGATGACATCGTCAAATTGTGCCTAATCCACATTAGTTTCTTCATCATAAGCATGTTCACTATCTACAAGAGGAACTCTATTGGAATTGAAGAGGGGTTATCATGCATGATTTAGCCATCTATTGGAACAATTACAGGTTTGTGAGAGAAGCTCAATATGTTGTGGAAGATCAAAACGACCACTACGAGTAATGGGTAGGAAAGAGAGATCCAATAACGGGCATATAAGGAGTGGGTTCACCAAATGATTTAAAGAAATGTAAAGCTTTTATCAGAGGACTGAAATCAAATGAATATAGTAATAACAAACAATATCTAGCATGAAAAGTACACGCAAGTATACAAGATAGTAAAATGAGAATAATTTAGCTTACATAAGGAAATCGGGTTGATTCTAGTGGAAGATAACCGGAACAAGTTAGATTTGGACTATGTGAGCTATGTCCTGAAAATTAAAACATGGGACCTCTTCGGATAGGAGCGCCCATAAGAGGACAGGACCACCCT
The DNA here is from genome assembly GCA_018340775.1 of Taxus wallichiana var. yunnanensis. NCBI lineage: Eukaryota > Viridiplantae > Streptophyta > Pinopsida > Cupressales > Taxaceae > Taxus > Taxus wallichiana. Next base: position 27,069,529 of record CM031243.1, on the reverse strand, counting down.
AGCACTAGTGTATAATCTAGGCACTAGTGTCCCTACACTAGCTCTACTTTTGGTCTCAGGGTTTGAACTTGGTTCCTTCCTTTCATTGTTTATCACATCCACTTCATTGTAGGGTTCCTGTATCGCACATGTACCTACAAATCAAAAACTAACTACATGCACAAATCTCAAGTAAACATTGGATGAAATAAATAATGCATATGCTTGACTCGAGTGGACCTTGACGGTCATGCTAATATGATTGTCACCGAGAACTACACTTCATTTCAGACTCTATGTAGTGATTTGAATCATGTCCCTTGAAGTTAGGTTGCCCTTGTGTCAGTCGCACTAAGGTAATGGGATACAACTACTTTCCCCAAGATGAATGTGTGATATGGAATTCAAAAATGTCCCTTCTTATGTAATTAATGGTGCAACCCAAATGTAGTCTTTGAATGTTTCTCTTTGCCCAAGTAGTAAATAGTAAGTATTAGCTCAAAATTGTCCTCTCTTAATAGTAGTGAGTAAGTCATGTATATATATATATATATATATGATTCCCTTGTTTTAATTTCATCATTGAAAACTAAAAATCTGACCCAAAGTGATAAAAGAGACTCTAGAAAAGACATTAAATGATGTGGCAATTCAAAATCAAGAAAAGGATGGAAAGGGACAAAAGCACCCAAAGGAAATAGTAACACATGGATGCTCATGTCCCTAAAGGGTGGTAATGTCCGAGATGCTCTAAAAATATAATAGTCAACACAGAGTTGAGTCACATGTTGACTTAAAGTAAAGTGGTCATTCCAGAAAAGCAAATAACAAGAGTGTAGGAAAGATAAAATCAATGAAAGTGTAAAATAAGTGTTGTTGACGTCTAATCTTCTTGCATAATTTCATATAATGAAATAGTTAGAGGCGTGATGTAAATAAAAAGTGCATGATTTCATGACTAAACTTGCATAACATGCTTACTTTCACCATTCCCTCTCCTCTAAAGCATTACGTGCATGAGGACGCGCATATGCACGATATCTAACATCAAAATCACATACCTCTAAATCTCTTGCCTTTATCTTCCCTCTTATAAAAGGGATTCTTCCTCAAGCTTATTGTCCTTGCACACTATTTGTGCCTTCCTCACTCTAATTCTCATGTGTTATTGGTTCATTGTCACCAATGAGATTCCCTTTGGCCTTGCAATATTCCTTTTATGTGAAAACTTCTCTGTTCTCAAGGCACATTGTTATGTCTCTTCCTCTATAAGTATTTTCACTAAGTCAATCTCATATTGGATCACACTCAACAATCTCTAAAAATACCATGATATCTTTTCTTAATCCATTTCCTAAAGACCAAATTGAATTTGATCTTGTAAAAATATTTCATGTATTATTTCACATTTAACTCATTTTGTTACAAACTTTGGAACCTATTTAATAGATACAAGTGGTAATCACCAACAAAAACTTTCCTTTCAAATTTGAAATCATTTGTTTCCATCGACTAATCTTGTCTTTATCATTCCTATTGCGCTTTGGTTGAAAATTTTCCCCATGATTTTGTATAACCTTTATCTTGGTTTACACAATATTAACCTTTTGTTTGTTTACAACCTCATCGAAATCAAATTATTCAAGCCATATCTACGAGTTAATCCATTATCTCTTCTACGTTTAGTGTCTTTGAAAATCATATGACCTTTATTCGCACTCCTCTTTCAACCTTTAATATGAACTTGAGAAGTATATATTTTCTACCATACAATTGAACTTGCATTGGACCTATTGATTATATTTTACCTTCAATCACTTCTTGCATTTACTCTTTTGTATTGTGTATATCATCCCATAGGATGAATTCTCTTTTTCTATCTTCCTCTACTATAGTCAATCTCATCTACATTATTTCCAACATTTCAAATATATCATAAATTCTTTTGGCTACATTATTGATTAATAAACCTCCCCATCTTACTCTTCTTGGAAACATCTAGTCTTCTCATAATCTCGGACCTATTGTTGGATCATTTACAAACCTACATAGATCATACCACTTACTTGTGTCACCACATTCTCTACCCACCTCAAAATCTATCAACCCGAGTTGTGCCTCACCGTGATACTAAACAATGGAATCATGGTTAGGATCTCAAAGAAGAGATGTATTAGACCATACAACCTTAACAAAAACACATTTACATAGTGGAAATTAAAACAATAATAATACTTATTTTATTCATTAACAATGGAGATTACACACATAGCCTCACACACTCTATCAAGTCTCGAATTACAATAAAGCACATACAATACCCACAATCTTACAAATAATTTAACATTGCAATGTTACCAAGGGATCAAACAATATAGTCCTACCCCAAACCTACACAAATAGCTCTAGTCATAGTACTCCTTATAACGACACTTAGGACTATTTCCTCCTAAGATTTCCAAATACCCTTCTCAAGTGAAATTATAAGAGCACACTACACACACACACACACACACACACACACACACACACACACACACAACTAGTTACACTATTAGGGGTCACTATATCCTACTAATAAAAAATAAAATTAATGCACACATTAAATAAGGAATAAGGCCCAAAGGACCCGTGATATAACACAACCTGATGCAAACACAAATCAACCTAATGAAAACAATTTTAAAGTAGGTGAGTCATCATCAAATCCTCGTTTATAATTCGATGTTACCAATTAGATGATTTTCCCATTCACATTATCTAATAAACTTATGCTCTATTATATGAGAATTCTATGTGCACCATGTAGTCAAGAATGTCTTGCGATTAAGTCATAATGATCTCATTGTTTTTATTCAAACATGTAATATTGAGATTAGTCTCTTCTTCTAACGTGAATATATGAAAGTGAATGTTATGTGTTGCTGCACACATTTTGAAGGTTTCTTGGTTTTACATTAATATTTTTGCTATTTGTGCAATGTTTTGATCCCATACTAGAGCATACAATCTTTGTGCCATCCCATAACGTGTTTATGTATAATATAAAGTTGTTAATATATGTCAGAGATTCATTATTTAGGAAAGACCTTTTAGTCATGAAATTATCATTTCTACCATGTGCCAAGGATATAGACTTGGGCCAACTTTTGAAGAGTTATCTAGGTTCAAAACAATAATGTAAACTTTCCTCAACCTATTTCACTAGTGGTACACACAAGAATATGTGCAAACATAAAATATACTCTAACCATTTTCAATTGATACAAGATTGCATGTGAACTCAAATACTCCTACATCAAAGTTTAATCAATAAAATAAAGAATTTTAGGGTTTTCATGATATCTTGTTAACGCTAAGTTTATTTATGTTTTAGGGTTTCATAATGTATTCATTTGGGTTGATTTATTATCATGTCAAGTGTTTATTTTGATTTTCGGCTTATCAATTATAATGAGAAACACCAAAAACTCAAAATATGGTAGGGTTTAATGATACCTACGCCAACAGTACAATGTTGGGATGAATGGGTGTGCAAAGGATGGGGGCTCCTTCTTTCAGCGAATGAGAGAACCTACATGCAAAGACAACTAAACAAGATAGTTATTAGACAAAGAGACGAGGAGTTTCTCATAATTTAAAAAACAACATCAAACCTCATAGTTAAGGATCCTTAGGCATTACAGTGAAGCTCTATTATTCTAGAAACTTAGATGACATCGCTATGATCATCTTGAGACTTTCAACATCCCCTGTCAAGCTTGCAGAAGCTTAACAAGCACTATAAGATTCCTACAACACCATTTTCAAGTATTCCTCGGTCAAGGTAAGTACCATTACTTATTTACACTTTTGACATGTCAACACATCATATCATAACCCATATCAATCATTAGATCATTTGTTTTACATCAAGTTTATATTTGATCAAGAATCAATATTTTATACGGTAATCGTTAATGATTTATGAGAATTGCTAGCGATTCCCCTAAATCACCAACGATCCATGTCATTTTAGCATCTTAAATCATATTTATCACATTTGTTGTCATTATCAATTTTTTTTCCATCTAATCTTCATGTATCATATTTGTGTCTCTATATAGATGATGATCAGACGGTCAGGCACATCCAATTACAAACATATATGACCTTCCCATCATCCAACAACCCTTCATTTGGGAACAATTCAACATTGTACTCAAAATCAACCTTTGTGCCATCACCTTGAAACCAAACACCGAGGACATCAAAGATCAACCTGAAGTCATACAAGAAGAATAACACGTAGTTGAACAGTTATGGTTTGAGTAGTTTGAGGAGTTCAAGATTGTTGTAGCCCTTGCTTGAGCTGCCTATCACATGGAACAAGATCTCTCTATCCCTCTAGAATTCTAGTCATTCCTTCATTATCAATTATCTTATTATCATTATCACTTAATTGTAAAATGATTTGAAACCCTTTGAGGAAGCACATTGCTTCCTTGGATTGGTCTTCAAGTGATTCTTAGGATCGCTAATTAATGGAAAATATGGGGAAAACTTGCTTATAAGTGGTTTTAACCACTTCCAAATAATGTTTTCAGGTTTGGATGCAAGTAGAAATGGTTGAGAAGGTTTTTAGGGAGTTGGGAGGTTGAATGATTAGGATTGTAATGGGTTAGAATATGTTTTTATGTGGTTGGGGGTTTAGGATAGGTAATTAAGTTTTACTAGGTGTAAATATGTGTTTTTATGGGGGTGAGGGTATGACTTAGGATAGGTTTATGATTTAATGATAGGATTAGATTAATATTTGAGATATGAATGTGAGGGATGTAGGAGGGTCACCTAGGGTTTCGAAAACTGGTGTTTACTTTTTCCCATTTTTGTCAAGTGGTTTGTAATGGAAAAGTGGTGGATAAAAACGAGTAGAATGACCTATTTTGTGTCATCTCGGTTATCCCCCTTAAACTAGGGATTATTGTGACTAAGTGTAATGATCACCAATTTGAATAGGTTGTTGGATGAGATAGGCTTGTGTGTTATGTTTCTATTTAAGATGCCCCAATACTGGGAATGAAAATAATTTGCCAAAAAGGTGGGATTGTGCAACCAGAGAGTCAGTGATAGGGGAACCAATGGGTTCTTGACCTATAGGTGTATGACTCATAAGAAGTGGTTATGGGAAAAGTTTCTATGAAATCTTATAGTATCCACAGTGTCTCAAGAGACGTAGGCTTGATATAAAGGATGTTGCCACAAATATGGGCTTACATGGCTAAGAAGTCAAGTGATAGGGGAGCTAATGGGTTCATGTCTTATAGACATATAATTTAACAATGACAAGGGAAACTATTTTCCTAATAGTGTGAAATCTGAAATGGATTTGATAAAGGATGGATTTATATAGATTGATTGATTTTGATTTGTAGAGGGTCTTGGAGCCCAAAAAAAAGCACACTTAGAACATATAATTTTGGAAAGGAGTGATGAAAAATGATGGTGTGATGAGGCTCAGAAGCCCTAAAAAAATGATGTTTTGAATAAAGGGGAGGAAATCAGGGGTGATTACCATAGGTCGTTAGAGGTTTGATAAAATCTTCAACAATTAGCCTAATCACCCACAACCTGGGTGGGTGGGAAAATTTTGATATAAAAGGGGGTTTAAAAGACTCATTTTTTACTTTGTGATTTTAGAAACCAAAAACAAAAAAACCTAATTTCGAGTTTTCCGCAATTTCGAGTGAGATAGAGGCGGTTGGAGGTGTGCGGGGGTGAAGAAGGCCAACACGTCTTTGAGGTAGGTGGTATTTTCTAGATTTAGATTTTGTATTTTTTTTTTTTGTTTTTTTATAAAATTGGATTTGCTTAGAAACCACTAACGATTCCGTATGAAATCATTGGCAATTTTTTGTGGTGCTTAGCTATTTTGATAAGGTTTCGGTGATTAGCTAGAGTCACTAGTGATTCTATGTTTTGGTAATGAGTTGTGATTAATTTTGATTGATTGTGTCCGATGGAGTTTTTGTTTCATTATGGATGCAAAGGCTAGAGAGAGGTTAACTACATGGGATAAAATCAAAGATATTGGATGATGTGAGAGCACGGTTATCGATGTTGACTGGACTCATTTTAAGGAGGTTGGATTGGGGGAATACATCATTATAGGTGAATTCACAAGGATATGGAGTTATTTTTGATGTTGTTCGAGTGATGATACGATGTCACAGACACACTTTGGTTCTTTGATAGGTGAGATGACCGTGAGATTGGAGGATATACATAAGATATTGCTTTTACTAGTATAGGGTGAGTAGGTTTATGTTATTGATGAGGTAGGTTGGGGTGCTACGATGTAGAGTTTGTATGGGGATGATGAGGTTTATGTGGTTTTTTACATCCGGGGATTTTTCATATGGAGCCTTGTATAGTGAGGATGAGGAGGGAGGGCCCTAGTCACTATGATGATGATGGGTATTAGCTCTTACACTTTACCGAATTCATTCGGAGGTCGGTTCTCATGAATGTTGACTGGGGTGGTGTCCGATATGATGATATAAAAATAAAGTTTGCTTGGGCCCCTATTTTGTCGGGCACATATATACATGGAGTTGTGGTCTTTGAGTACCAAACGAAATTTTGTTATTGATGTGTCATTTTATCAAAATGTTGGGATTAAGAGCACATTGCAGTTGGATTGCCCGAGAGGAGCGTCATGGGTGATGTGGTTTTATTTATATTATCCGGTGGGTTTCATGAGGTGGTTCTCGGATCACACACCCACGGAGGTCTCCGTGAGAGGTGAGGACCATTACAAATAGCTTCTAGCTTGTTTGTAGGATGGAGATGTTATTTGGAGGCCCTACATAAGTTTTCTAGTATGGCACGGTGTATAGGGAGAGTTGAGGTCCACGCGAGAAGGATAGGTGGGTGGAAGGCTAGAAGGAGGATTAGTGGGAGTTGATCGATTTAGTCACGTTAGGTGATCGGTCGGGTTTATTCAAGATGTGTTAGAGGCGATAGTGGCCTATCGGTGAGATGATGCAGAGTTCGATATAACACTACCATCTATTCAAGAGGTAGTTGATATGGAATATGAGGAGGGAGTGGTGGGGCATGGCGATGTCGAGGTGAAAGAGGTTTATGTTACGTGGTGGCAGGGGTAGCTAGGTGTTTTTGAGAGGTGGGCACAAACCCATGTAGAGGTTGCACCTCAGGAGGAAGGTGGTGGTGGTGAGGTTGGATATGAGGAGGATATAGTGGTGTTGTTAGAGGCATCTGTAGCGAGTTTAAAGGTTAAGAAGGTCATGTTGTTGGTCGAGAAAGATACATTGACTAGTGAGAGAGATGGGTTGGGTCGGTAACTCACTACTATATAAGCAGAGCTCACACAGGACATACCCACAGAGATAAATATAGACATGATAGAGACACCTTGCGAAAGGTCTTTGGAGTGACATGGCCATCAATCTCAAGGGTTGAGTTGGAGGAAGCCCGGGCCCAGACTAATGGTCGATGAGACCACTTGGTGATGTGAGCGTGGCAAAATACTAGGCTCTATGTGATGAACTTAGATATTATGAGATATAGTGAGGTGGAGGCTTCCAAACGAGCCTCGCTATATAATATGTTTGGCTCGATGATGATGTATTCCTTTAGGTAGTGCAGCAAGCATGGGGCATCTACCTAGAGGTCTAGGTGAGGGACCAACTAGAGGTCTGAATGATGATCAAGGTAGTAGTGCTCAAAGGAGTGTCTGATTTATAGACATTCAATTTACTAGATAGTTTTTATAGATATATTTTGATGTATATATTTTTAAGTATGAGGCTCATTTAAAGCCATTATCGATGATGTAAAAATTATTTTTTAAATGTGAGGCTCTTTGAAGCCCTTGATAATATACGTAAAGAAATTGTGTGTGTGTGTGTGTGTGTGTGTGTGTGTGTGTGTGTGTGTGTGTGTGTGTGTGTGTGTGTGTGTGTGACTTTGATGTTTGACTTATATTTTTGACTTGATAATGTTTGCAATGTGATGGATAGATGTAGTTGATGACATTGAGTTAATATGATTTTGATATGATGAGTTATGGATGTATGTGAAATGTATATTTTTAGAGATGTTTGATGTGATTTTGATGATTTTGGATATGTTTGTGACAAAATGATGATCTTGTTGTTTGATTAATGCACTATATGATGGGTAAGAAATGGATGTGGGATGTTTGCTTCCTTATTACTCTCTCTCTCTCTCTCTCTCTCTCTCTCTCTCTCTCTCTCTCTCTCTCTCTCTCTCTCTCTCTCTCTCTCTCTCTCTCTCTCTGTGTGTGTGTGTGTGTGTGTGTGTGTGTGTGTGTGTGTGTGTGTGTGTGTGTGATACTACACATGTGGCCTCATAAATAGTGTTAACATGTGACTCACAATAATTAGTCATACTAGGATCATTGATGAGCGTAGGATAGTCGTACTATACTTTTTTATATGAGAAATATTTGTATATAACAAGCATGGGGAAACTTGTTCTCCTTAATAGTTTAGAGGTTTTTCCCGAGCTTTATATTGCATAATTCAATCGATGTGAGAAGCCTTCATTTTATGGAAAAGTTGATTAATACGGGAAGATTTCATGGGATGGTTGATTTTTCTATTTTGATATGAAGGATGATCGATGCGGGAATCCCTTTTTGTATATTTTGATTGGGTAGTCATCCTTTGAGGGAGTGGTCTACAATTTTATTTTTTATTTTATTTTATGGTAGTCATCCTTTAAGGGAGTGGTCTACGGATTTATTTGACATAATTTGCTTTTTGATAGTCGTCCTTCGAGGGATTGGTCTATATTTTGATTGGATCCATCCCATGGATATTTTGATTTTGAGCTAAGGAAACCTTGGGTAACCATTTTTAAGGGGATAAGATAAGCATGCAAGTTAATCTTATGCCTTTTTCATGACGTGAAAGAGGATAAGGTAGGGAGTGGTGAGAGTAATGATTATGGGGCTCCCTAATTATAATCAGGGAACTTGCCCATGAGGAATAAGCTATGAGTAGAGTCATGGTGCTCATATTCAAAAGTATGACATGTATGTTAATGCAAGAGACCACATGATTACAAATAATTACAAGGATGATAAGATGAGTGGGTTGATGGATGGAGATCATAGTTGGACTAAGGTCTCACGATTCGATATTTTAATAGTAGTGTGATCATAAGTGTAGGGCATTAAGAGGCTCCTTTTCAAGTTTACCATTAAATAAGGCTAAATAATAAACATCATAACCATATTTATGAGTGATAATATATGGTCTAAGCCAGTTTAGAGCAAACTTCCCATGTTTACTCTTTTCCATGTTAGTGACATGTTGGTTTTCTTTGAGAACAAGATCACCAATGTTAAAGTCACATTATTTGAGATGTTTTTGTAAGCTCATTTGATGCATTCTTGATAGACATTGATATGTTCAAGGGCGGTAGGATGACGTTCATCTAATAATTCAAGTTGTGATAGGCATTCTCGATGATAATCCTCATGTGGGAGGATATTTGTAAGGGAAACATGCAAGGATGGGATTTGAACTTCGAGAGGAAGAATGACTTTAGTTTCGTATAATAAGGAGCAGGCGTAGCACCCATAGGTATTCAAAATCTAATTTGATATGCCCATAAGGCAAATGGGATTTGGAGATGCCAATTTCTATCAACTTGGTAAATAGTTTTCATGAGAATCGTGTTGAGTGTTTTGTTGGAAGTTTTGACTTGGTTGTTAGCTTGTGGATAATAAGGGAGGATAAGTTGAGATTGATATTATAAGTGCCGCAAAGTTTTTGAACTTTCTTGTTTTTAAAGGATTTGTCATTATCTGTGATGATTTTATGTGGTATAATGTGATGATGGATGAAGTCAATGATTTTATCTACTTTTATGAAGATAAGGGGGATTACTTCCACCCATTTAGTAAAGTATTTGGTTGTGATAATGGAGTTGTGTTGTTGTGATGAGCAAGGGTTGATAAGACCAATAAGGTCTAACCTCTATTGTGAAAATGGCCATAGGTCTTATGCTCGTTGAAGAGCATGACTAGGAATATGTGTGAGATTAGAATTTTGTTGACATTTGACACATTTCTTGATATAGTCACAACAATCTTGGTTAAGCATAGGCCAATAGTAGCCCATGCGTAAGATGCATTTAATGACAACTGCACCATTGAAGTGTCCACCATATATGTCGTCATGGAATTCTTGGATAGCTAGACGAGCCTTTGGAGTTTTAAGACACCAGAGGAGGAGGCCGTTAAATCCTCTTTTGTAAAGGATACCTCCTAGGATGACGTAGCAAGATGCACATTATTGAAAATATATCTTGTCATTTCGGATAGATTTAAGGGTATTTATTTGGTGTAAATGTAGTCATATGTTTGAGTATACCAGGTGTCAAATGAACTATCTTCTATGTGATTGATGGTGGGTAGATCAGTGTTGGTATAAGATGGTTGATTGAGTTTATGTATGATGATGAAGAGTTTGGAATCATATGGTGATAAAGGGATAAGGGAGGTGAGTGAAGCCATGGTGTTTGCGAATTTGTTAGATGAGTGAGGGGTGGTTTGAGTTTTGTAGTAGTCAAAGAGTTGTAATAAATCTTCAACAATGGTTTTTTATTTTTATAGCACCTCATTTTTACATTGGTAGATACATTTGATTTGGTTAATGACAAGTTATGAATTCCCATTGATATCAATGATTTATACACCAAGGAAAGCAACGGTTTGAAGTCCCATGATGAGATCCTCATATTCTACCATGTTATTAGTGCATTCAAAGTTCAATTTGAAGGATAATGGAATAAGAGTGTCCAAGGGTGTATTATGACTATCTTGGCACCTCCCCTATCTACATTTGGACCCATCGAAGAACAAGGTCATTTTAAGAGGGGTGTTGTCATGATCTAGATTGTTGATAGATTCATTCAGAAAGTGTTCATAAGGAAGTTGATTGGTAGGAAGGGGAGCTTCAACAAGTTAATCAGAGATGGCATGCCCCTTAATGGTTTTTTTGAGAGATGAATTCTAAGTCAAACTAATCATGAGCATGAGCCATCTAGTGATGTGATCATTATGATATGGCTTAGAATGCATAGATTTGAGTGGATTAAAGTTTATGACAACATAGGTTTTGTGATTGAGGAGGTAGTGACGGAGTTTAGAAGTTGTGAAGTACAAGGCATAACATAACTTTTTGAATTTAGAATAGTGAGTTTCATAGTCATGAAGTGTGCGACTGATGTAATAGATGACTTGTTCCTTACCTTGTTCATCCCGATGTGGTAACATGGCTCCTAAGGCATGGTTAGTTTGGCTCCCCCTCGCGTGGAGGTATAAGCACTGGTGGAGATAAAAGATATTGTTTTAGGGAATCAAATGCCTCTTGACAAGTATTGTCCAAATTAAAGTGGATGTATTTTTGAGAAGGTGATGCAAAGGTTGATGGTGGTCGATAATTGAGAGATGAAATGACGGATATCTGAAGCTTTCCTTGAAGGCTATGAAGTTATTTGAGATTAGATGGTGGAGGCATTTCGATGATGGCCTTGAATTTAGCAGGGTCAACTTCAATTCCCTTGATAGACACTATGAACCTCAAGATTTTTCCCGTGAGAACTTTGAAAATGTAATTAGCATGGTTAAGACAAAGAAATAACCGTAAAATACGTGCAAAGATCACGTCAAGAATAACTAGGCGCTTCTCTTCGATGTTTTTATTCACCTAAGAGATTGTCAACATAGTCTTCTATGGTTTTATGGATGAGATCGTGAAAGATGTAAGTCATAATGCATTGAAAAGTGGATCTGCATTTTCAAGCCAAAAGGCATTACTCTATAGCAGAAGGTACCCCATGGGGTAATAAATGAGGTATTGTGTTGATCCTCTAGTGCAATAAGGATTTGATTGTAACCAGAGAATCCATCCATAAGGGATAACATCTCATAGTCATCTGTTGTTAAATCAATGAGTTGGTTGATGTTTGGTAAGGGAAAATATTCTTTGGGGAAAGTGAGGTTCAAGTCTCAAAAGTCCATGCAGATGCGTAATTTTCCGTCGCTTTAGTGATGGGTCGATGTTAGAAACCCATAGTGGGTAATCAGTAGGTAATATGAAGTTGGACAAGAGAATACGTTGGAGTTTTTCCTTGACTAGTAGTGTAACATGATGATGCATCCCACGAAGTTTTTTCTTAATGGGTTTAGCATCTGGGATGGTAACGATATTGTGGATAATGTTGTTAGGGTCTATACTCGACATGTCATTATAGGACCATACAAACGTTCAATTGTGTTTAGATAAGAAATTTGTGAATCATTGGAGTTCACGGGGTCTAAGGTTTGGCCAATTATGACAATGTGTGACTCGGTGGTGTGCCAATGTTAAAATCGGTGGTCGATTCATTGAGAAGTGTCGATATATCATATGGTAAGGTTATTTGAAGATGGTGATCTTCAATACCGATATAAGTTAAGATATCATCATTGTTGTGGCGGTGAAGAATATTGATGACAGGGGACTCTTCCTCTATCATATGTGGCAATGTTAGGGGAATGGTTTCAATCTTACCATTAGCTTGATAAGTTAATGGTCCAAGTGTAATAGTATTGACTAAAAAAATCTAGGAAGAATGGATACGGTGTCGTCGTCATAGGGTGAGTCTACCAAGGTGACATTGGTGCTTGAGATTTAGATGTTGATGGTGATGGTGATGGTTTAGAAGGAGACACTTTGAAGTCGGGGCCATGTTTTTAGTAAGGTTCTTTCTAGCATTCAAAGAGAAAATCACATAGACCTTGTTCATACTAGCCAAGGCCAAAGCCTTTCCATGCATAATCAGTAGAGGTATGTTTGGGCAAACTTTGATTTTCCTAAGAACAAAAATTTCAATGAGAAGAATTTTACATGTGGTTAATTGTCAAGGTGAAAGTTGAAGGCTGATCGATACCTTTGTAAACAAGTTGTGTTCGAAGGAAAGGGGGGCCGAAGGAAATGATGCTTCTTACATTGGGCTCATAGAGCGATTATTTTTCAGGCCTCCCATATGTTTTAAGTGTAAGGAGTGCATTGAGAGTCAAGAGGTGATACTCCCCAACAAAAGATATTACATGACGTCTTCGAAAGAGTGGTCATCTGGTAATTTGGATGAGGGGATGTCAGAGATTATAGATGCTTGGTATGAAGAGGTGGAATTTTGTGATGGAAGCAATACATCGTTAGGCCTATAGGTCATGTGACACAATTTTAATGGATTTGGATCAAAAATAACTATAAAGGTTTTACCTTCATGTTCATACTTTAGACGTCGATGTAGTGTTGATGCGGTACAATGTATAATTCATATCCAAGGATGACCTAGCAATATATTAAATTAAAACTCTTCTTCTACAAGATAGAATAGCTCATGGAGGCTTTGAATGCCTATTTTGATAGGTAGGATGACCTGTACCAAGTGTACGGGTGACAATTTCATTGAAATTATGGAGGATGACATGTAATTGAGAAACTATGGTGTCAAACAACTGAATTCTCTTAAAGGCATGAGATGATGTGATGTTGATATTGGTGCCATTTTTGATCATTACTCTCTTGTGAGGATGTCATTGATTTTGGCAAATGATGAAGAGAGGAAGGTCATGGTCCTTAGGTTGTAAGGAGGGTATTTCAGAGTCATCGAATGCAATATTGACATAAATTTTAAGCGCGTCAATACGGTTGGAAAATTCATGGGGTTCGTCTGAAGGTATTATTGTCCATTTTTGCACCCTTGTAAAAATTGAACAACTGGGATTACCACGGGTCATGAACAAGGACTGCAAGAGAGTTTGCATATGTTGCACCCAAAGGGGAAAAAGCAGCCAAAGTTTGAATCATGCCGTAGAAGGATAGAACATTTCCATGGATGTTTTAGCAAGCCGCAATACACAAACGTCAAAACCGCAGATAAAAGCAAAATGGGTAAAGCCACGGATTGAAGGAAAAGGGTCCGCAGATGTTGATGAAATACATGCCTCATTGGATCAACCATGGGTCAAGTGGAGAAGATAGTAGATCGCGGAATAAGGGAGACAAAGTTACACAGTCAAAAGCTGCATAAAACTAAAGAAGAAATCCGTGTATCAAAAGAAAACAAGAATTTTCTGCATTTGGAAGCTTAAATGGATATATTTTTGAATCTGATGATTTGATCTTTGCAAATCTTGTATCATTAGATGAATCTTTCCTCCTCCATGCAATAAAATCAAATTTTCTAAATCAAATGGTGGTAGGTGGGAAAAGTAAAGAAATATGTCTCAACACACAAAAGAACCGCTCCAGTGGCGCAACTATCGAATTTAATGCAAAGTATGGGCATCGTTCCTTCTTCAACAAGGAAAATGGCATGGGGAAGTGGTATTTGCATAAGTGCTCGGACCTTTTCAGAGAATTCAATGAGGATGATTAGTTGGTGGGAGAAGTAATTTTAATTTCCCTCTCTTTTCTCCTTCTTTCTCTTTCGTATATTTTCTATATATTGTAAAGTAATGCCTAGTTTTAATGTTGAATACTTTGGGAATGCAAGGGAATCATTTTGTGTTGCACAAGTGTTCTAAGGGTTCGCATGCCCTAGATGTGGTTTGTAAATGTTTTGCATCTTCCTCATGCATTGTAATGATCTATGCATAATCTTTAAGTAATAAAATCTCTGGTTTTGGGGCTTGTTTTTGCCTTCATTATTGTTTTATTACCTTTTCTTTCCTTTCATTCACTCGTGGATGTGTTGTATGCATTATTTCGGAATCTGTTTCTATTATGCATCATGAAAATGGGAATCTGGATGTGGTTTTGATTTGTGGCTCTCATTTCTTCCCTCTTCACTATCATTTTCACTCATTTTCTCTCTTTCAGAAGTATCTTTCCCCTTATTTTGGTGTTATCACCTTCTCTAGTTTAGGTTTATGTTTTATGCATCTCCTTCTCACCCTGGTCCCTTAGAAAGTTATAGTAGAGCTAGATAGTTGCATTTAAATTCCTAGGAGTAGTTTTAGCGAGAGAAATAAGTAAAGGAAGTAGGCCTTCTCTGGAGGTCTATCTCAGTTCAAGTCCCAAAACTTGGAGAAAGTCACATGTTGCCTCAAAGCCCTAAATTATTATGATTTAGGATGTGTGAAAATTTGAGCTCTAATAGTTCTAGACACCCAATGGGACATTTGAAATTAATATTTCTAGATTTATCAAGTTTGGATGTGTATCTTGGTGAAACTATAAGCAACACATCCGACGATTCCATTCAGAAAATTGATTGGTTTTGATAGGATAAAGTGTCCCTAATTCTTGAGAAGGATACAAACACGTTCTAAGGCAAGAAAAGAAGGCATATTTGAATACCTACAGTTATCCCTAGGAAAAAGAAGAAGAGGAAGACAGATTCAAAGATCTCCATCTCCACCAAATAGAACACTCTCAACACCTCCACCTGGTAGGCCTTTCTTGCAATCCACTAGAGTTCTTAGACCCATTAGAATGGTTGCACAACAACCCAATCCATTTGTTAATTTTTGGAAGTAGTCCACTAGCTCTCAATGTTCGAGAATTTTATTCTAGTAGCAGCCTTAAAGAACATCCCCTTCTTCACGGGAGAAAATCACACTACTCCAAAGATTCAAGACATTGCAAATGTATGTGCCATACAAGAAATTGTTGAGATGAATATAGTTTGTAAAACTTTTGCCTTCATCATTCAAAGGAAATCTTTACAATGGTTTAGAAGTTTGATAGTAGGCTCAATTTGGAATTGGAATGAGTTGTGTATAACTTTGTGTAATCAATTTGGAGAAAGAGCAGACAACTTATCTCTTTTGGAGCAGTTGACTACAATCAAAAGAGCACCAAATGAACAAATGGTGGATTTCAACTTTAGATTCTAGAGAACATGGGACAAAATTCCAGTTCTTGTGAGACCTATAGCAGAAGGTGCTTTTCTTTACTTCTTAAAAGCTCTTAATTATGATATATTTGTCATGATACAATCCATGGGAGGGATAAATCTACCAACAACCTATGTAATTACAATTAGAGCTAAAAATAGTTTAATACAAGTTGGGAAATTATCCCCTAGGCCACCTATGCCCTTGTATCCCAAGCTACCTCAAGCCACCCAACCTTCGGTTGCTCCTATTCCTGAGCCAAATCCGCAACCTTTCACTTCCACATCTCGAGACTCCTGCACAACAAAAGTGAGATGAAGATATGAAAGCTTTAATCTGAAATTTTACCAAAAAAATTCATATCCCTAGAAAAACAACAAGCCCAATCCTATAGAAATTATCAAAATCAGGGGCAATCTTCAAACCAGGATATCACCATATAAGAACCAACAATCTAATCAAAGATACACACAAAATCAATAAAGTAGCATATGCCAAGGTTAAAGTTCTCCTCTTCCATTAGAAACAACTCCTCCTCCACAAGCACTTCTTGCTCCTAACATAAGTCGAGGCATTGGTTCTAGTAAAAAAACAATATGTTTCAAGAAACCGAGTAGTGTTTCCCGCAATTCACCGCATAATCAATTAGGTTGTGAAAGGCAATGCATCTTCAAGCATATTTAGTTAAAGCTTCTTACTAGTCAAGCAAGAATAACTTCGGAGGCACCGGTTCAAAATAAAATTAGTCCAAGAAGTTAAAATTGAGGTCAATCTCATGTTCTTTAGAGCTAAAGATTTTTGTGCGGTCAATCAAGTGGCGGGTGGCTCTAACAGACCTCAAATCAAGTGTTGTTGATAATATGTGGCATAAGAAAAGGATGTTGGAATCACAACCTTCATCTTCCGTGGGTCAAAATAATGACGCGACTAAGGAGAAAGAAGCCACGTTGGATAAAAACAAACCCCATTGGGCATCTTGTAAAGTTGTGTTGACAAAGAAGTCGCGGTCCTACCAAAACCACCTATTCAAATGACGTAACAACAAAAGAAGGAAAGTAACATACCGCAGATGCAAAAATTTGTGGGTCTTCCATTTAATATTGTTAAACAAATGAAGAAAACCAATGTCAATGTGACAATGTGGGATGTTTTGGCTATTCCATCATAGTGTGATTTATTATGTGAAGCTCTCACACAACTTCCTCGGAGTGGATCCAAGGGTGCAGAAAACTCATGTCATGGTTAATGTCTATCAAGCGAAGGAAGACCAAGTAAGTAAAAGTGTAAAAACCCCACCTTTTTACATGTCTCTAATTATGGGTAAATACTTGGTGCATAATTGTATGATAGATTCAGGGGCTAGTACCTCTGCAATGCCTAAGAAAATTGTTGATATCCTAGGTCTTAAATACTGATCCAAAGTGTATTAGGGATTTTTGCAACTTAATGGGTCAACTGTGGGTGTATTAGGAGTAATAAAAACCTTGAGTTAAAACTTCATGTCTCTGCTAAGCCTCACCATAACCCATGATATTTCAATGATTGAATTGCCTCCTATGTTTTCCATTTTCTTGTCTAGAGATTTCACTACTAAGGTAAGCAACTATTTGTCTTGATTGAACTCACATGCTTATGAGAACTAAATATGGTATGCGGTTTACCATACAAACCGAGCCCATCTTTTCATACCATATTGAGCCATCTGATCCCACTCCCATCTAATCAAATTACCTAATACAAGAAGAACATGAGCAAGGTTCAATCTTAGGTGAGAAGCCTATCCCTCCTTTCATGCCTTATTTATTGCTAGATGAATGGGCTGAGAGAGATCACAAGTTTGATCTTTATGATGAAGATTTGAAGACCTTGATACTAGTCTTAGTACTATAACATTCTCTAAGAATGATCAATGATATCAGCGGCATTAAAACAAGAAAGAGTAAGTGCTTTTAGACTATGGCGGATGTTCTTTAATGGTTCTAGAAGTAGAAACAGATACGGGGCGGGTGTTATGCTCATTTCTCCTAGGAATGAGAAGTTATTCTTTGCTCACAGATTACATTTCACATGTTCAAACAACTTGGCAAAATACAAAGCATTAGTGCATGGCCTATTGATTCCGAGAAGAGGAAAATCAAAGAATTACAGATCTTTCGAGATACCGAATTGGTAATTCACCAAGTCCACGACAGTGTGCCATAAAAAAATGTTGGTTTGAAAATCTTTCGGTTAGACAGATCATGGGGAAATAGGCCAACAGTGTGCAGGGCATAGCCCCTCTTTGAGACAACAAAGTGAAACTGGTTTATTGTTATTCTATCAAGCAGAATTGTAAATCTACACTATTCTAACTTCAGGGGTTTGGGATCTCATCCCAGTAGAGGTAGTTCCAACTACGAATAGAAATGTAAGAGGGAAGGAATGGAGGAAGGTAGATCTGAAGGGAGAAAAGAAATGAATTCCAAGACAGAAAGGTTGGAGGGTTTATGCTTTGGGTTGGTAGTAAATAGAGCCAAACTTACTTGCATAAACAAACAAAGCAATACTGATGAACATATGACAATAAAAAGAATGAATCCAACAGAATAGAAACACAGATCTAACTTAAGAAAGATCTGATGCAAATAACACATATATTGAGCACAAAGTCTTAACATATATATTAAAATCTCTTATGTTACAAGAAGGCACAAAGTCTTTCTCTCTTCACCTCTTTTTCATACAAAAATGTCCACCTAGAATACAACAAGTATTCCAGTATTTATAGAAGGAGAAGGAGAAAGAAGACAAAAAGAAGCCAACCACTATTTACAAAATATCTACAAAATATCTAAAAAGTCAAAAGTTGACTTTGAGGCAAGTTTGTGGATGGCAACATCCCATGGTGCAACATGGATGATGTCATCATAAATGCCAACCTACTTTTTAAATATTTTTACAAAAAGATCGAAGCGTACACAAGAAGAGAAACTATTCGTCGTCATCTCTTTGTTTGAACGGAGTGTCTTGCTTCTGATCCGAGAGGCGATGTGATACTGAGCTCGATACTCCATAAACTTGCTGATCATTGTCTAAAGTTGATTATGATCAAGACCCTTGAAGTGGTCTCCGATGACTTTGCAAGTTTCTTTTTCAGTCTTGAGCTTGTCAGGTAGCCTGACGTACTCGTCACATGCCTCGATCAAGTATCCAATGAAATCGTGGCAAGCCAAAAGGTTATTGATAGACTCTCGGTCAAAAGTGACCTCTGGCGCCAAACCTTGTGTTGCGATTTCCTTGAAGAGCTGGATGGTATCATCTGCCTCCCTCAAGGTGAACGTTTCACTAAGCATCCCTAGAGACATCTTCGTGACCGTCTGCTCCATTTGATGTTTTACATCCAGGGCTTCCTCCTTGATTTTATCTATCCTCTCCAGGATAAATTCCATTTGATCAACCCGATAGTCTAAAGCGACGAGAGCTTTGTTGTGTGCCCGCGGGTGATCAATGATGTCGACCTTTAATAGGTCGTCAGCCGAGAAGTCGACCATTGCCTGAAAAGTTTCATGTTGCAATCTAGCATTGTCTAACTCCTTGGAGAGGGATCTTGCTACTGCCTGTAGCTCCTTGTTTTCCTGATCTATACTCTGGTAGAGTCTTGTGAATTTCATGATTATTTCCTCACTATCTCTAAGGACTCGCTCTATCCAGGAGGACATTGTTGTGCCTTGTTCACCAATCTTGGTGTATTCATTTATCTTGTCTTGGCTGAGAGCTTCAGTAGGCTCACATAGGAGGTGCATTGCCCATTCTTTGCAAAGCTTGGAGAAGATGTTTGTTTTGTTCCTTTAGTATCCTCTTCTCCTCCTTTGCTTCTTGAAGTTTCTTGCAGAGGGCATCTACTGCAGACAAGGCCTCTCCTTGCAGGCTCTCAGATGAGGTTCCCATCGTGACTTGGGTCACTATAAATTCTATAGGAGATAGATCTTTCTTCTCTTTAGTGGGATCAGGATATGCAATCTCCATGACCCTCTCTCCCGAAGTGCTTTTTGAAAAGTGAGTTATCACTTTTTGCTTCTTTGGTCCCTTCTTTGGAATGACAGAGAAGTCCATGGGTGCTATGGGAACTTTTCTCTTGAGCTGACCTAGATGGTCAGAAATCCAACTTGGACTTATGGGAGAAGGAGTAGAGGGAATGGAAGAAGAAACGAGAGTGAAAGGGGAAGCAACTGAAGAGGCCACAAGGAAGAATGTTGAGACACTTGGTGGTGGCATCGACAAGTAGTCTAACGTGTTGCTGCACTACGAGGGCCTGGAGTTACTACAAGGGAAGAAAAGGTCATGGAGGTGGAAGGGATCTATAATGGGATGGAGGGAACACTAGGCGACAAATCCGCGAGAGAGGAGAAGATGGAAGAGGTGGGAGATGGAAGGGAGGAAGGGAGAGAAGAAGAAACATCCATTGGGATAGATGTTTTGACAACAGGGGGAGGAGAAGGAGTGGAAGAGGGAATGGTGGGTACCTCAGTGGTTGTAGTTGTGACCACATCTTGAGTGGATGTGTCTGTTCAAAACTTCGTGGTCTCTTCTTCTTTTCCTGGAGACACCAGGTCAACCACCTGCTTCTCGAAAGTAGTAGGAGGGCTTTCAAGAGCTTCTTCTTTGCTTGATTCTCCCTCCTTGTCTTTCCCTTTTCCTTTCGGCACTTGGGCTGGCCTTGGAGGTGCTCTTCCTGAAGGAGAAGCAGTGAAATCTACCCCGAGGTAGGTGAGACCATTCTATTTGCACCAATGTTCGTGTACTGCAATGTGTGCTTGACTCTTTCTGAATGGTCTTTGGTGCCTTGGCTCTGTCAATTTTTGCAAACGGCCAATCATCCCCATCCGTGTCAAGGTAAACTTGATCAATTTCTTGATCAGGTTCTTAGAATCCTTTTGGAATGATGGCCACACCATAATGTTTGATTTCTTCCAGAGCCAGCCTAGAGTGATCCTTCCGCCTGAGATCTATTTCATGTGTCAGGTCGATGTAGATGTCCTTGATCTTAGGGACATGAATAGGATCAATTTTTGCCTTTGGGAGGCAACCTCGGCAATCAAAGGTAGGCCTGGCCGGAAGTTGTGCTTTAGATTCAGCAATTCAAGCTTGGCATACATTTCCCATGCTTTGGCCAGTGTGGTGCAAGTGTATCGGCCCACTGTAAGGGGGAATGGAGTTCCTCCCTTCTTTCTCTTCATGCATCTCTCATGGTATGTGATTAGTTGCCTTGACAACTCTAAGAGAATCAGCTTGGGCCCTGCATACCTTGGTAGTTTGGTCGGTTCACCCTCAAAATTCACCACCCTGAGATATGTGAATGTGGGAAACTGAGTGAACAATGCCCCCACTTCTTTGTGATAGTGACCACACTGGGGCTAGTTTGACCATGTCTCATATTCGGCCTCAATAGGCAGATCACCTCATAGAAGAAGGTGTCATTGATTTTTGAGAACTGGGGATATTGTTCTTGAGCCTTAGCTCTGGGTAGTATTCATATATCTTGACCTGAGGCCATACCCCATTTCGTGTCAGGCCTGTGAAATCTCTCGCTGATGCTATAGCGTATACAACATAGGAATTCATATAGAACTTCCCAGTTGTCATGACCTGTTGAAGTTGCTGAGAGATGGTATCGCTGATGATTTCTCCCCAGCCAAAACGCTTGCTCAGGAACATTCTTACTCATGGTCTCTAAGTACCTCAACATCCATTTATGGAAATGATGGGCATCAGGAAGCCCATATACTCTACTCAGGAAGGTGATTGTATCACTCAGTTCCTCGTTGAAGTCACTGTGGTGGATGGTCTGTGGCCATCGGCTCACCAACTTTTTGTTCTTAAGATATAGCTCATTCATCATTTACATACACTTGTCCTCATTGTCATCCCATGCCTTCTTGCAGTCTTCAAGGTTGATGGCGACGTACTGCCTGTGATGAGGGATGCCCAGGGTTATTTCAAAGTGACGAGTAGTTAGGTCGATGACCATCTTTCCTTCTTTATCCTCGACACATCTTGTGTCCTTGTTATAGCATCGAGCCACCAACATGATGAACTCATTATTAATAGCACTTACTGGCAGCCCAGCTGTAAAGTGCAATCCACTGCCTACCAGTTTGTTCATCCAAGGACCACTAGTGGCCTGGTTGGTTCTTGCCCAAAAGTCTTCCATATCAATGTGCCCGAGCTCGGAGTCTCTGATGTCAAGATCTCTTTGCATACGAGTCAGGCATCCTGACTTTCTGGTATTTATACTTCATCTCTTGTTCTATCAACTTAGCTTTACCTTTAGACTTGGTTGGCTTTTTGCTTGATGAAGACATATGTGGACTCGAGGATAGCTGTTGTTGTTCTGCAAGGAGAATCAAAGAGGTCCAACATAGAAGAGCCATGTCAACCATCAAGTTATCCATAATGAAAGCTTGCAAAAAGAAGAAAGAGCAATTATGAGGCTTAGGGCGCAAGGCGCAAGTTCATAGCATGCTGCAGAGGCTTAAAAAGGTTGGGCACACTTTTGGGGATGTCAACATGCAAAAGGTGCGCTGTGTTGACAGGGGAAAAGCCGCGCCAAAGGGTTATAGAGGGGCGTACTTTTGGGGAGTGTTGCACGAAAGGTTTTAGCGCAAGGAGAAAGGCGTGGGGTGCGGGTAAGCAACACACAACATGCAAGTGTTGGTGTTAAGGATCATGCGCCAACGCCTTTGGAGAATTGCTTTAACTGGGCATTGCGTAAAAGATGGTGTTGCATGGATTTTCAGTGCGCCCAAGGTGTAATTTTGGAATGTGTTGCAAATGAGCTCAACGCGCCAAAGGAAAATAGCTGGGCGTAGATTTGGAGGACACAACATCAAATGTTGATGTTGGTCAGGATGTGCCTGCGCCTCTATGAGATTTGTTAAGTGTTATACTAGGTGCGGGTGAGGGACATGTTACATGCAGGGACAAGTGCGCAAGGCACGACTGTGGGGAGTGCAACGTGTAAAAACAGTGCGCCAAAGGATAAATGATTTTTGCATTTTCTTTATAACTTCACAGATTTCTCTCTCTTTACATGACTTTTCTCTCTTTTGGTTTTGCAAAATGACAAAGAGAGGGTTTGTGGGATTTGCAGCAAGGCAGAGCCTTCTCAGATTTATAGATCTAAAAGGAGGGATAAGGTAGTTTTCCAGATGGTTATGGGGGGATAGTTTATTCATTTTTAGATTTAACTTTTATAACAATCCTAAAACCACCAACAACCAAGAAACAAAACCACAAACAACAATAAGAGTGATAAAACCACTTACCCGGTTTAATAAAGGACGAAGGATGACTTTGGGGTCCACAAACTTGAAAATCGAATGCGGGCGTGATAGGGATAGCTGACAGTCGCAGAGGAATATTTCTCACAATTTTCAAATCGTGAAAATGACAGGTGTTAAGTGCATATATATAGAAAATTTGGCATTTATTACCCCACCCACTTTTCTTTGGCGCACTTTTCAAAGTGTCGACATGGGTACAAATGCGCCTTGGCGTAGTTTTCAAAGTGTCGACATAACGTCTTTAGCGCCTTAAGCGCATATTCGAGATGTCAACATGAAGTTTTCAGCACCTAAGGGATTTTCTTAGCACATATTTTAATGTGTTGACATCATTTTTTCAGCGCCTTAGCGCACTTTTTAGGCACATGTTTAAATGATGTTGACATGTCCTTCCCTATGCCAAAGGGGCGCAACTTCTCTGATGTTGACATGATATTGTTTGCGCCAAACTTATTTCAAAGGGGCGCATATTTTGATGTGTTGACATGTCAATTCTTGCGCCTAGTTCAAAAAGGCTAAAAATGGCTAAGTTCTTAAAACTTGATTTTCGGAAGGGAATTTTTAGGCCATTTTGAACATTAATAGACCTTATCAGGGGACCAAAACAGAATTTTGGTATGGTTATCTGCAAAATTGCCCTTGTCAATTTTACAGGATAACAAGAACAAGATGTTAAAGGCTTATAAACACAGAGTCTGGGATCTGATAGAAGGCTCTGACGCCATTAACCTACAAGTTGTGCCTAGGAAGTTGAACAAGGATGTTGATCAAATGACGACTCTAGGTTCTCAATTTTCACCGGTGGAAGATCTTGTCAAGGGAAATGTGCAACATATCAAAATGGTGGTCAAGCCATCCATTCATGACAATCAGACTAGTTGGCAAGTTTTTGACAATGATGAACAAATTGTCTAATTCATACAAAATGACGCTGAATTCTCAAAATGCAGTCTGATTTGCAGGAAATCTATGGTGATCAAATACTTCAACTAAAAATGAACAAATTACCAAAGGTATTGGTCACTCTAGAGAAAATATTCATTCCAGATGATAAATTCAAAGGATTGGAGAAGAATATGGCAGCAAAGCAAGAAAATTTTCAATCAATCACAATTGCTCCGAGTGCAAAGAATTGTTACTTGAGAAGGTATGTAACAAGGATGAAAAGAAAACTTTTATTTCCCTATGTCAAAGATTTAGTGATGTATTTTCTTAGGACTATGAAGATTTAAAAGAATTTAATCCAAATATAGTCCAACATTCTATTGATCTTGATCCCAATGTCAAGCCAACTAGATAGAAACAAAGGCTAGTCAATCCCAAAATTGAGCCCCTCATGAGAAAGGAGTTATCCAAACTCATTGAGGCCAAGATAATTTTTCCTATCAAATACTCTACTTGGGTGGAAAATTTGGTTCCAGTGAGGAAGAAAAATGGAGAAATTAGACTTTGTGTTAATTTCAGGGACTTGAATAAAGCATCTCTAAAGGATCACTATCCTTTACCTTCCATGGAGAAAATTCTATAGACAATAGCAGGAGCTGAGAGATTTTCAATGCTTGATGGCTATTCCGGTTTCAACCAGATCAAAGTGAAAGAAGAGGATTAGTATAAAACGTTCACCACTAAGTGGGGAACGATACGCATCTTAGAAAATTCCTTTTGGCTTATCAAACGCAGAAAGTCTTTACTTTCCAAAGAGCAATGGACATTGCTTTCAAGGGGTACATCAATCAATTCATCTTGGTTTACCTAGATGACATCACTATCTTCTCAAAGCGAAGGCACGGATCACATGGTGCATCTAGAAAAGGTATTTGAAAGATGCAGGGAATTTGGTGTGTCTCTCAATCCCAAGAAGTGTAACTTTGCGGTCCCTAGAGGTAAACTTTTGGGACATATTATTTCAAAAGAAGGCATTACCATTGATCCAGAAAGAATCTCAGCCATTCGGCTCTTTCCTTGCCATCTCACAAGAAGGCCTTGCAGTCTTTCCTTGGGAAAATCAACTTTGTTAGGCGCTTCATTCCTAACTTTGTAGGTTTGGTAAAGCCTCTTACTCTCATGCTCAAGAAGGATTTAGCTTTCAAGTGGATTGCAGAGGAAAAGACAACTTTGAGAAGATAAAACAAGAGATTGTTCAAGCTCCTACATTGATCAACCCTGATTATACCAAATATTTCATTCTATATGCCTACTTGGCTAAATCTAGGATAGCTACGATTTTAACTCGAGAAAAATAATCAAGGTCTAGAGTATCCTCTAGCCTTTTTCAGTCAAACACTGAAGGATTGTGAGCTCAAGTATAGCCACATTGAAAAACAGGTGTTTGCTTATCATGAGATCTTTGAAGAAATTCAAAAGTATGATTGTTGTTAATCGCATCAAAGTTTTAGTTTCACATCCCAGCATCAGAGACTTCATCATGGGATCAGAGATCAACGAGAAGCGAGCTAGATGGGTGACTAAGATCATGGAATATGATGTGACCATCAAGGCCACAAAATTGGTGAGAGGAAGGGCACTTTGTGAACAATTGGCTTTAGATGCCCTAGATCATCAAGGATCTTCCCTTATGAATCAAGAGCCTCCAAACCATGTTTAATGATAGAAGGATGAAAAAATGTATTCAATGATCACAATTGAATTACGGATATGACCAAGTTCTTGTTTATTGGCCTATCCTCTTGGGTTGAAAAAATCAAAAAGTAGACATCTCGGTGTTGCGGTCTATTCCTATGCATTGGGGGCGTTTTGTTCAAAAGAAATCTAGATGGAGTGCTTCTCAGGTGTATTGAAGGTGAGCAATGTGACAAGGTTCTTACCGAGTTCCATGATGGCTTCTCAGGTGGACATTTTTCTACTAAAGCCACAACCCGAAAATTATAAAAGTAGGATATTTTTGGCCTACATTATTTGTGGATGCTCATAGATGGGTGAGAAAATGTAAGGAATGTGCTCTATTCACTAGAAATAAAAGATTGGTAGCTCTCCCACTTCATCCAATTCAGGAAGATCAACCATTTACACAATGGGGTCTTGAATTCATTGGTATGATAAATCCTCCATCTAGTGTCAACCACAAGTGGGTTTTAACTGCAATGAGACTATTTCACCAGGTGGACAGAAGCCACGCCATTAAAGGAAGCTATTGAATTAGTGATTCGAATTTTCTTGAAGAAATTGTTACAAGGTTTGGTGTTCCTCAAACTATTATTTTTGATAATGCAAAGGCTTTCTAGGATCAAAGATTTATGATTGGGATCTTGGTCTTGGGATTTATCTTAAAACTTCTTCCAATTATTACCCCAAGGTAATGGATTGGCGAATATACTAACAAGAATTTGATTAGAATCATGAAGAGAACAATGGAAATCAACCAAAGGCAATGGCACACAAGGTAAAAATGCTCTCTAGGTGGACAAGATTACAATTAAGAAAGCTATTAGTACTTCTCCCTACAATTTTTTATATGGCAAAGAAGCTAGACTTCCATTATCACTTGAATTACCTTCACTTGAATTAGCTCAACTATTGGAATTTGAAGGCGCAGACAAAGGGAGATAAGAATGGCGAGTTGGTAGAACTTGAAGAATTTAGGAATGCCACCATGATTAGGATGGAACAACATCAAAAGTCAACCAAACAGTGGTTTGATAGGAAGGCTAGAAATCAAACATTTAAGGTTGGAGACCTTGTCTTGAAATGGGATGCAGATCAAGCTAAACCAAGAAGACACTCCAAATTTTATGCTATCTAAAGTGGATCATACATTATCACCACTTGTAAGGTGGCTAACTCATTTAAGTTATCTGATCTTGATGGGAATGTGCTTCAAATCCCAATCAATGGGATTTACCTCAAACCCTCTCATTAAGATATTTCATTGCATCTTGTATATAGTAGATTAGGATTTAAATTCCTCCAAGTGCTTTCAACACATTGCATTTTTGGTAGTGTAGGTTTCTTTCCTAAGTACCTTGCACATTGTTATTGCTTGAAGATAGTCTTGTTGCATATTTTTCATCATGTTTCAAGGGTCGCAATAGGAAGAAATTTAAGGTGTCAAGAATTAGTTGTAGTCTTCTCAGAAAATCAAATGCAGAGTAACTAAATCAGATTTGGGAAATTAAGTCCTATTTGTAAATCAATTTCAAGTTGGTCAGGCCAACTCCATGCCCAATGGATGCCACAGGCTATTGATTAATTCATCTAGCAGGCAGATGACCCCTATGAGTCACGAAAAATGTTGTCCATTTTTATACCCTTGCCAAAATTGAACAAATGGGATTACCATGGGTTGTGAACAAGGACCACGGGAGAGTTTAAGCAAGTTATATCCAAAGGGGAAAGCCTCCGAAGTTTGAATCATGCCATAGAAGGATAAACCATTATCGCGGATGTTTTAACAAGCCGTAATACACAAACGTCAAAACCGCGGATGAAAGCAAAATGGGTAAAGTCGCGGATTGAAGGAAATGGGTATGCAGATGTTGATAGAAAGTTGTGCCTCATTGGATCAACCATGGGTCAAGCGGAGAAGGTAGTAGAGCCACATAATAAGGGAGACAAAGCTGCAGAGGTCAAAAGCCACATAAAAATAAAGAAGAAAACTGCGTATTAAAAGAAAACAATAATTTTCCAGGAATATTAAATGGATATAATTTTGAATCTGATGATCTAGTCTTTACAAATCTTGCATCATTGGATGAATCTTGTCCTCATCCATGTAATAAAATCAGATTTCCTGAGTCAATTGGTGGTAGGTGGGTGAAGTAAAGGAAGACGTCTCCAACACGTGAAAAAGCCACTCCAATTTGCACAACCATTAGAATTTAATGTAGTACGGGCGTTGCTCCTTCTTTAACAAGGCAAATGGTGTAGGGAAGTGGTATTTGTAAAAGTGCTCGTGAATTTTCAAAGAATTAAATGAGGATGGTTGGTTGATGCATCTCTTTTATCCTTCTTTCTCCTTCTTTCTCTTTCTTCTATTTTCTATATATTGTAAAGTGATGGCTAGTTTTAATGTTGGGTACTTAGGAATGTGAGGGTATCATTTTGTATTGCACAAGTGTTTTAAAGGTTGCATGCCTTGGACGTGGTTTCTGTAAATGTTTTGCATCTTCCTCCCGCTTTATAATGATTTGTGCATAATCTTTGGTTTTGTGGCTCATTTTTGCCTTGGCTATTGTTTTATTGCCTTTCTTTTCCTTTCATTCACTCATAGGTGTGTTGTATGTGTTATTTCAGAATTTGTTTCTATTGTTCATCATGAAAATGGGAATCTAGATGTGGTTTTGATCTATGGATCTCATTTCTGCCCTCTTCATTATCATTTTCACTCATTTTTTCTCTTTCAGAAGTATCTTTCCCCTTATTTTGGTGTTATCACCTTCTCTAGTTTAGGTTTATGTTTTATGCATCTCCTTCTCACCCTGGTCCCTGGGAAGTTAGAGTAGAGCTAGATAGTTGCATTTCAATTCCTAGGAGTATTTTTAGCAGTAGAAATAAGTAGAGGAAGCCGACCTTCTCCAAAGGTCTGTCTCAATTCAAGTCCCACAACTTGGAGATAGTCCCATGTTGCCTCAAAGCCCTAAATTCTTGTGATTTAGGACAGGTGCAAATTTGAGCTCCAACAGGTACTGAAATGGATTGAAGGGCTTTGGTCATTACTTGGCGATATTGAGGGGAGTTTGAATAATCTCATAGAGAGACATCTTCACAGGAGCTTAATGTAGTTATTTAAGGACGATGTTCTATAGGGATGTAGTGAATTGAACTTAAGGTGCTGCGAGAATGGACACCTTAGATTTAGAAGTTGATGGGTTGGGTGATTCAAAGGAGAAACAAAGATAGAGACTTTAGGGTGGTCTTTCAACTCTTGTGTGTGAGCTCTTATGGTTATACAAATAAAATCTATTTGGAAGTGAGGGGATTTACTAGAGGAAGCCTTTTTTTTACCAAATGAGATATCGGGTGATGGTTTGGATTGTACATGTTTATGAAATTGTGGAGTCGGTTTGATTTGATGTTGGGACTTGGTTGTATTAAGGCTTGTGGGTGGCTTATTTTTATCTCGTGGGTAGAAGTCCTTTACTAACAAGAATTCAAATTATGGCATGGAGGGCTTTGTAGTCCTCTGTGTAGTGTCATGGCACTTTATGGTAAGCATAAAATGCAACATAGTTATACCAGGAAGGTTTCCACCTACGAGGGTTAGAGGGCTTGATAGGTAGGAGTGTTATGATCGATGACCAGATGAGTTTTTCAAGGATGTTAGTGTAATATCCTGATGATGAAGATGAAGGGTGAGGTATATCATTTGAAATTTTAGGAGTATGAGATGTTTGGGTAGTGTTTTGTGAGGTCCGTTTAGGTGCTTGGTCATGGGATCAATTTAGACTCTGTGATGGTGATTGTAAATTTAGATGAGGGATGAGGTCCCAAATAGAAGGTAAGGACATGTTACCTTGTTGTGTGTTGTCTAGTGGGTGTTTTTCAAGATTTCTTCTTTTTTATACAAGTGGTTTATACATTTTTGTGTTGGATTACCAAGACTTTGGGCTCAGTGTTGGGTGACATGGTCTTGGAAAGAGCTATTTAGGATTTCAATGATAGGTTTCTTTTGGTGATCCTGAAGGAATAGTGTCGAAGTTTGCGTACGGTGGATGCGATAGGATTTGGTTATTGTGATGTAGATGGGATTGTGATATGGAGATATGAGAAGTGATGTTATTCGGTCGATGTTCCAACTGTGGGAACAAATGATGTTGTAGATGTGGATGAGGATTGGTTGACAATATTGATGGTATGATGAGACCTTGCGACATTGAATTGGGGTTGATTCTTTGGTTAGGGGTGGTTCGGAAAATGTTGTTTAAACACATCCACATTTTGATTTGAAGGTGCATTCAATTTGTCAAGTTGTAAATTACCCGAATGATAAGGTCTTGGAAGAAATTTATGAATGAATGACATTTCTTGATATTGTGTCCTTAGACTTTATGATATTTACAATAATCATTGTCTCGATACCATGATGGTTTGAAAGTGAATATATAAATGGGACGGATAGGAGGGAGCGTAATCATACAAGTGGTAAAACATTTGTCAAAGATAACGCTATAGGACTCCCCAAAGGTGTGTATTTATGTTGAGGCTTGGATGGTTTTGGATCCGAATGACCTTTATACGTAATTTTCAAAACAACCGCATTTTCCAACCCTTTAGATTTGTCTTTTATGGAAGAAGGTTTGAAAGAGGTCTCAAGTTTTGGTTTCTTGGATCACATCTTAACCTTACCAACCTCGAGGGCACAAAGATATAATTTTCAAGCCATGGTAAAGGCCTTGTCAAATGTTTAGAAGGATTGAATTTGAAGAGTTAATGATACACGATTGGCATAGGATTGAGTGAATAACTTGATCAACTCGGTTTTTGGAAGAGAGAAAGAGAGTTGGTTGATAATCCCTCGCCATACAACGATGAAATCGACAATGGACTCGTATTTGAATTGTTTGATGGCATAAAAATCAGTGATGTAGATTTTACGGGTGATGTTGATGGATAAGTTTTCTACAAACAATTGTGCAAGTGGTGCAAATGAGAAAAGAGAATGTTGCGGGATATAGTTGTACCAATCAAGGGCGAGTCTAGATAAGGACATGGGGAACGTCCTCAACATGAGGTCTTGGTTGTGAGTGATAAGATAACATCCATGACAAAAGGACGTGGTATGTTGTCGTGGGTCCTCAGACTTATATAATTTAAGGAATTTAGGAGTTCCCGGTGTGGAGAATAGGCCTTAAAGGGCACAAATGGATTGATAGGTTTGTTACTAATCTATTCATATGAAAGGTCATTCTTAAGTCCCATACTAACAACTTACAAGTTAGTTATTATGCTTATAACTCTTGTATGGGATCGTTCTAAGGTGGCCATGGGTTTGAAGAAGAAGGCATGGCTTGATTATAAGTGTGAGAGTTTGATTGTTGATTGATACAAGTGGTATGGTAGTGGAATAAGTTGAGAAAGAGGAATACTTGTTGGGATATGATGAATATATTGAGAGACTAAGGGTTGTGAAG
Source organism: Taxus wallichiana var. yunnanensis (assembly GCA_018340775.1). NCBI lineage: Eukaryota > Viridiplantae > Streptophyta > Pinopsida > Cupressales > Taxaceae > Taxus > Taxus wallichiana. Next base: position 27,038,210 of record CM031243.1, on the reverse strand, counting down.
GTGGATATATTGAGAGGGGAACGTAATAGAAGCGTTGACATGGGGTTGTGATGGTTGTGAGATATACTAAGATAAGATATACCTATATTGTGAAATAGGTGCAGTGGATGCTTGTTGTGAAAAGGGAAGAGTACTAACAACAACACCGTGTTGATAGGTGGGATAGATGCAGGGATGGATAGGACTAGATTTGGTATCGAGGATGTAGGTTGTTGTGAAGAGACAGTCCCGAGACACAATCAAAGGGTTTATGGGGGAGGGACACCAACTAAGCTTGTAATAGGAAGAAAAGCAATAAAGGCTACGTGATTTGGATGAGTGTGGGGAGGTAGTATTATGAGCTTATGTAACCCGCATGCTAGGTGAAGAAGTTGATGATACTTGTGTTTGTTATCTAGTCATGTTCGGTGATGATATAGCATTAAGATCAAAACTAGCAACAAGAGCGGATGACATAGGTACCGACATCCTTGTATTATTGGTAAAAGGGTAAGGAGAGTTTTGTTCTATGACGGGTTGATAATCAAGGTCATAAAGCTTTGGAATGTTCATAAATGTTGACCTTAGTAGAGGGGCACCGTGTTGGATAGAGTTGTGTAAGTGAAATGAATACCTTTAGCAACAATGTAACCACTAAGGGAAATGGGATTGTTGTCTAAGAGTTTTGTAAAGACGGGGTCACCGCTTTAGGAGAACTGAGGAGGGTTGAAGCAATGAGCCTTTGACATTTTGGATTGAGTGTTTGGGGAATGCGGGGGTTCTAGGTTTGTTTATAAGGATTATTGTAATGAATCGACATGTTTGGGATGTTTTACATATGAGACTAATTTGATTCTAAGGATTGCTGAAGTGAATCTACCATATTTGAGAGGTTCTAAAGGAAAGATTGTAGTCTAGTAAAAACACAAACTAATCAAACAATCCCCGAAGAAAAAAGGAAAGATGGTTATTTAAAACAAATGAAAACAACACACACACAAAGAAAATTTAGATTATCTTGATTATTTTAAGAAAAGTGTGAAATGAAAAATGGTTGAAAAGGAACTATATAAGAGGTTATCTAAGGTTGGTTTCAAGTAAGTTCAAGCCGAAGTCCTCAATATACCGAAATTACGTGAGGCCTACCCCCTCACCTCACGATCCCAAAACAATAAGGATGTCGGTGTTTAGCAAATATACTACCCACTAGTTATTTATACTCGATCAGAACACCGAGTTGGCTTCCCTCTTGGTGATAAAATCCAAGTAGGTAGACACTGGAAGGGATTATTTAGATGCAAATTTGATTTACGATGTGATTTGGTTGTGTGAGGGGAAATTGTGAATGCAATATGTTAATCCCTAATTAAGCTATGTGAGCAAACAGAATGAAGCTTCGTTTTAAGACCCAAAAGAATGTTGATTTTAATGAAGACAACTCAAAGAAAAGTGCAATGCTGAAAGGAAAATGAAGGAAACAAAAATGTATTTGTGTTCACTATTCCTTTTTTGAATTTTCCAAATTTACGCATTTTGAAGAAGCGACAAAAAATCACTCCAAGTTGAAAAGTTAGATGATTCAACAAAAAAGAAACCAAGAAGATATAAAATCTAAATCGAAGAGAAGGGACCAAGGGTCCCTTTGGGTGTGCCAAAATGTTTGTGGTGATTTTCTGTTCATCAATTATAATGAGAAACACCAAAAAATCGAGAAGATGACCAATTTAATGATACATGCGCCGATAGTGTAATGTCGGGATGAATGGGTGTATAAAGGATGGGGGCATCCTTCTTCGAGTGAATGAGAGAACCTTCATGGAAAGACAACTAAACAAGATAGATATTAGACAAAGAGATGACAAGTTTCTTGGCAAAGGTTGATCCCAGGAACTAATGGGATTCCTCAAAGGGTGTCAACTCATTTTACAATTAAGTAATAATGATAATATCACAATTGACAATGAAGGAATGACTAGAATTTCAGAGGGATAAAGAGATCATGTTCCACGTGATAGGCGGCCCAAGCAAGGGCTACAATAATCTTGAACTCCTTGAAATACTCAAACCATAACTATTCAAATGCATCGCATTCTTCTTGTATAACTTCGGGTTGATCTTTGATGTCCTCAACGTCTAGTGTCAAGGTGATGACATAAAGATTGAGTTCATGCGCAATGTCAAATTGTTCCCAAATGAAGGGTTGTTGGATGATCGAAGGTTATATATGTTTATAATTGGATGTGCTTGACTTGGTACAATCATCTATAGAGAGACACAACTAGAAACATGTATATTAGACATAAAACATATTGATAATGACAAAAATGTGATCAATATGATTTAAGATGCTAAAATGATAGGGATCACTAATGACTTAGGGGAATTTGCTTGACGATTTTGATAAATCACTGGCGATTACTATATAAAAGATTGATTCTTGATAAAATGCAAATTGGATGTAAAACAAATAATCTAAAGACCGATATGGGTTATAATATGATGTGTTGCAAAAGCTAAAAGTGAAAATAAGTAACACATACTTACTTTGACTAAGGAATGTTTAAAAATGGTGTTGTAGGAACCTTCTTGTGTTTGTTGAGCTTCCATAGGAAGCTAGGGATGTTGAAAGTCTCAAGATGCTTGTGGTGATATCATCTAAGTCTCTAGAATAACAAAGCTTCGTTGCAATGCGTGAGGATCCTTAACCAGGAGGTTTGATGTTGCTTTTATAATCACTAACAATTCTGTTAGGGTCATTGGCGATCCAAAAATATGGGGAAAACCCGCTTGAAGTGGTTTTAACCACTTCCAAATAAGGTTTTCGGGCTTGGATGCGAGTGGAAATGGTTGAGAAGGTTTTTAGGGAGTTGGGAGGTTGGATGGTTAAGGCTATAATGGGTTAGAATAGGTTTTAGGTGGTTATGGGGGTTTAGGATAGGTAATTAAGTTTCTTGGGGTAGAAATGTGTTTTTACGAGGGTGAGGGTATGACTTAGGATATGTTTATGATTTAATGATAGGATTAGATTAATATTTGAGATATGAATGTGAGGGATGTAGGCGGGTCACCTAGGGTGTCAAAAATATGTTGTCTACATCAAGAGTTAAGGGGTTTATGTAGTGGTTAGTTATGTCCATATTATCTTCAAGCTTTAATTTGTCATCCATTTAATGGTTTCTTTCCTTTTCTTGAAAAATTAAATTAGAAAATCATAATATTTTGGCCATAGAGTAAATTATAGAGATGATACTAATAAATGTAATATGTGAAAAATCCGAATGACCATGCACTTGATACCTCTCAATGTATTCATATAGATGTTGTTAAGTTGTAAATCTATTACATTGTGATAATATGGTCCATTTAATTACAATTTGTGTTGTTTTAGAAAATGTGCAATAAGATTACCTGAGAAAGGCATGAGTTTTACATATTAAGATTTTGTAAATAAGAGTTGAATAATTAGGAAGGTCAAAGATAATCGACTTTCACTTTCCTAGATATTTAAGGGACCTTGATGGGTGGAAACTTATAATTTCTTTATGTTCTCTTTCAAACTTACTAAAATTCTAGATAATACCTTAACCTTATATGGTCATTATATGTCCTTTAGAACGTCAAAATGTAAATACATTATCTACCCTAAATTGAGTTGTGCATTCTATTAAGCTTTTAAAATAATTAAATTGTTGCCACCACTAACTTAGTTAATGACTTACTTTTATTAAGATAACTTATTTCCTAAACAATAGTTATTATGTAATCATATTCATCCAAGCCTTAAAACTAGAGATTTATCATCCTTATGAATTAAACCTAAAGGATGAACCACAACTATATTGTGTTTAGGGTTCCTAAATGTTGTTCATGTACATTGGCGATGTTAATCTTATAAATGGCTTACAACTTCTACAAGGCTTGCTATCATCTCAATAATGTCTAATATATCAATTTTTATGTTGGAGATCATACATGGTTGTATTCTAAGTTAGATTTCAAGATGACATTAGCTTTGAGAGTGTGTGGTGAACCTAATAATGCAAAACACTACGACTAATGTGGACAGTTTTCATGATAGCTCAATATGTATGTGATGGTATATAGTAAATTGATAAGACTATAAACACCAAGGTCCTTACGATTATCTTAGTACTTAGAACTGAAATATGTAGGAGGTACGTACCTTTCTTTAGTCTTACGGCCACAAGCACAACCCCTGTGTTGTTTTTTAATGGTATTTTAGTATGATAGATGTAGTTCACTACCATCACAAGATAACTTTGTTAGGTGATAATTTACACAATCAAATCTCTTTCTTGCCACATTGTTTCTATATCTACCCGCTTCATTAAAGTTTGGGGCCACTCCTTGTGTTTTTGGGAGGTGAGTGGAGGATATGCAAGTTTGTGGTTTGAGACAAAGTGTTCTAATGATACTTTTCCTCTCATGTGTGTCGGTTACGTAGGTTTAACTCGATCTTTTATGGATTCTTGGTACTAATGCATCGAGATACGTGTGTTGTATTTTGTACTCCGCTCGATGGTAAATGTATGTAATTATATTAATATGATTTGTACTCTTCTTATAACTAGAAAGCAAAAGTAAATACAATGAGAATTCTATTTTATAATGTGATTGATTGTTCAAGCTAACCAATCAGTATAAGATGAAATAGAAATGCAAAATGATATATTGACAAAAATGGGATAGATAAATAATGTATGAAATATTTAGTTATCTTTCTTTACATGAATTATGTTACTTTAAAATGTTTAAGTCCTAGATTAACTAAGTGTGTCTCGGGATTAGGAATTGATTAGTTGATTATGTGCCCTATCCTATTTCTTAGGTTCGTATGGTGAATTTTTCTCCACTTCAATTTTTCAATATTTAATTAAGAAATAACTACAAAAACAATCATTTTTACATAGCCAAAAAATGATTAATATATGTTAAAAATAATAAAGGATTTGAAGAATGTGAAAAATATAAGAGCGAAAAAATTACCTAAGGGAAAAAACAAAACTACAAACATATAAAACAACTTGAAACAATATGAACATAAATAATAATAATAATAATAATATTAAAAACAACGCTTATCAGAAATAATTCTGAACCAATAAACCATGAACACACGCGTACACTAGCACGATGATAATTTACAAGTCCCGTACCAATTACAAGTTGAATGATCAGCTCAACTAAACGGGAAGCTACAGTCCTTCCCGTGGGGATCTAATTAAGAAGGCCGTCGGCGGTAAATGCGTGTTAAGGGGTCCATTGGAGATTTTCCAGTGGTGGGCTTTGGAGAAGAAGTTGCTAGTCGTTTAAACGCGTCATTCAGTTGTATTTTAGGGCGACATCGAAGAAGAAGAAGCACAAGCAGAAGGAGAGATGGGTATAGTGAGTACAGTTTTGGGTTTGTTCGGTTTCGGAGTGGGCGTTTCCATTGGTGTGCTCATTGGCTACTTCCTTTTCATCTACTTTCACCCCAACGATGTCAAGGTCAGCACTTCGATCTGCTCTCTCTTTCATTTTCCTCATCGCTAATTTCCGAATTAGGTTAGTTCCAGTAAAATGGCAATCGTGATTCTGTTTGGTGGTCATTTAGGCCTTGGGAAACTGTTTGAGATATAACTCGACATTATATGGTAATCTGTGGGTGCTCTATACCACAACACAGGGTTTACAACCTTCCGGCACCGATGCAAGTTTAGAGACCAAATACGAGCTATTTCATGCAACCTGTTTTGTCTGTACCTCCACCCCTCTTTTCCCTAATGAAAACAGAAGCTGTTCCTTCATTAAAACATTTTAATGTAACCCACTCATAGTCGGACAAGGATGAACTGAAATGTGATTCCTATGCTTTTGAAGGATAAGTTAATTATTCTCGATTGTGATGCCGTGATGTCTGCAAAGTTTTCTGCATGAAACGATGATATGGTAACGGTCTTCCCCTCACCATTCCGAGAGCCAGGAGCTCGGCGTGTACATTTGGCTAATGGATATTTCATAACATGTTAGGGAATGCCTTCCCAGTAATGCAAGCCTAGAAAGAGATACAAGAACAAATCAAAGATAATCAGTTTTGTTTTTAAAGATTTCGCTTTTTTGATGGAAATTGGAGTTTCTTTTTGTTTTAACTTTTTTGATTTGTTTCATTTAAATATTGGTAAGTTGCAACACATTCCGAGAGAGGGGATTTTTTCAGTCTTGGAAATGGTGTGGAAATAGATACGTGTTTCAAATGCCCACAATCTTCCTATCTGTGTTTCATTATTTGGGAACTCGATTGGAAACATCCTGGTATGTTTTTCACATATATTTGATGTGTTACCTGTCTTCTTGGCCCCATTGTAGCAAAATCAATGTGAGAAAAATCTTGCTGCAATTTATACATTGAATGTATGGTGTTTATTTTATGGAGAATAGACAACACTGTTTTGTATGCAAGTGGTTAGAATCCTCACATTAAGATCTGTGTTGATGAATTTCTGAACAGAATATCCAATTAAAGATCATAGAGCAGGTTGTCCCTTTGGCTTGTGACTGGAATTAGCAGGTGTATGCTTAACAAGAAGAAGAAGGATTAGGAAGTTGTTGTTTTGAGTTTAGGAAGTGGAAAACCCAAGCCAAAGTTCAATTTTCAACAATGGCATATTTCGGATTCCATATCAACGAGGTGCATTTCATAAGATTGGAAGCAAGAGTTGCAGATCTCACCAATAATCTTGATAGGATTTTGAGTGCGCTCACTAAGATGCATGTAATTCCACACCATGAGGTGAAGGGAGATTAGCAAGGGGAAGTGGAAGATGGCAAGGAGAGCTCCAAGGAAGAAAAGGCTTTGGAGAGGGTAACATCAAAACTATTGTCCAAGATGAAAGCTAAGGCAGACAACTAAGTGACCTTGATGGCTGGAAACTTATAGCTGCTTCATGTTATCTTTTAAATTCATTAAAACTCTATATCCCATCTTAACCTTAATGGTCATTAATCGTCCTATATAACCTCAAAACGTAGATAACTTGTCTACCTCAAATTGACATGTGCATTCTATTAAACTTTCAAAATAATTGAATTTTCGTCATTACCCACTCAGCCGCTACTTTTATTGAGATAACTTATCGCGAAAGCAATATTTATCATGTTGTTGTAATCGTCTAAGCCTTAAAACTAGATATTTATTGTCCTTACGAATCAAACTGAAGGATGGACAACAAGTATATTGTGTTTAGGGTTCTTGAATGTTGTTCAAGTACATCATTGATGTCAATCTTGTAAATGATATGGGACATCTACGAGGCTTGCTATCACCTCATTAGTGTCATTTGTGTGTGTGTTGGAGATCATATGTGGTTGTGTTTTGAGTTGGATTTTGAGATGACATTAGCTTTGAGAGTGTGTGGTAAACCTAAGAATGTGAATCGCTGGTATAATGTGGGCAGTTTTCACAATAGTTAGATATGTATGTGATGGTAGATAGTAAATTGCTAGGATGTAGGCTCGGAGGTCCTTATGCAACCCTAGTACTTAGAGTTGGAATTTGTAGGGGGTACCTACATTTCCTTAGTCTTATGGCCTCAAACATACACTTGTGTTGTTTTTAAAGAGTATTTCATTATGACCCATAATTGTCACAAGATAACTTTGTTAGTTAATTATTAATAACTTAATTTGCACATTTAACTCTCGTTCTTGCCACATCGGTTTTGTATCGACCTGCTTCATTGAAGTGTAGGGCCACTCTTTGTGTTTTTGGGAGGTTTGTGGAGGATCTATAGGTTTGTGGTTGGAGGCTAAACATTCCAATGATATTCTCCCTCACTTGTGCCAATTTTGCAACTTCAAGTTGATCTCTTATGGATTCTCGTTACCAAAGTATCAAGATTTCTATTGCATTTTGTACCCTTGCCCGATGGTAGATGAATGTATTTATATTGAAATGATTTGTAGTCTTCTTGTAACATAAAGGCAAAAGTAAATGTAACGAGCATTTTATTTTATAATGTAATGGACTATTCAAGTTATTCAATGTGAAATGACTAATTTATATATGATGAAATGTAAATGTGAAATGACATATTGGTTTAGATGATGCATGATTATTCACTTAAGTACTATAATTTGAAATATTCGGTTATCTTCCTTTACATGAATTGTGCTACATTAAAATGCCTAAGTGTTGGATTAGTTAGGTTTGTGTTAGGGATTGGGAATCGATGATTGGATTCCTTTCCGGTTGTGTTATCTTGGATTCGTTTGGTGATTTTTTTCACTATTTGATTTTCTCGGTATTCGATGAGGATGTTGCTATAAGAAGTGACCATTTTTGCATGGCATGAAAATGGTCACTATTGTTGGGGTTTATTTCCCAAGCTTCCCACCCATAGGTCTACACCCCAAGAGTAGCCCATGAGCGATAATCTGATGTGTGTTGGTACATCACTTGGACTTTTAAGCCAAGCACTCACCGAAGCACGTGAGGGGCCGAGCTCTTATTGGGTTAAGGTTTGGGGTCTCGAAGGGCAACAATTAGGTAATTCTTGAAGTTAGTTGCTTTACTATCGACAACATTCATGCTCATTTCAACTTAAGATATCTATGCGTAACAACTAGTGCAATCCATCATTGGCAAGAAAGAACATACTAACAACAAAGAAAGCATGAGCTACACATATGACAAATTGGAACAAAAATTTGTATATATTACTCAAGGCGCTTTGTGTAGTTCAACACACAATCCAACCACATATTGATACAAAGCACTAATGTTCCTTACGATGCCCTAAAGGGGGCCTATTTATAGCATTACACAAAGATTTCAAATTCAAATTATTCGCCCAAGCTATAGGGGGTCGAGTTAGTTGGCCATTAAAGCGAAGCTACCCCCAACCAATCATGTCATGATTTTCACCGATAGCTTCCTTAGGATTTTCCATTGACATCCCGTACTTGAGTCGGGTAGCGCCCACGCTCCCTTGTTTTGGTCCTCGGTCCTTGCACATGTTTAACAATACTTGTGCCACTGACAACTACTCTACGCATAAAGAGTCTTCAAAATTTTGGGGTCAACATCCCCCTAGACTAATTTGGTTATTCGTCCCTAGGGAATTGCCCTTCCTTTCTTATCCACTCACTTCATTGCTACGGTGGTGCACTTCAAAAGCACTCCACTTTATCATGACAACTTTAATTTCTTTGGTGGCTCGGGTACTTTGCAAAATAACTTCTTAAGAGGTTCCCATTTTGCCTCCTCTTCGGTGATAGCCATGCTGCGCATGCAACTTTATAGAAATCGTGCTTGTGATTTCTTTAAGATCCTCCTCCTCCATGTCTGCAACTAGAGGTTATATGCATTTTCCGAGGCCTTTTGCATCATGCGATGCTTTTGCCCAAGATCTTTGAGACTTCTTGGTGGACTTATCCTCGCTTGGTCTTATCCTTGATTTAGAAGATCTTGGCCCCAAGCGCCTCCTTTTCATCTTCTTCGTTGAGGTTTTGCTAACTACCTCCGTGCACTTAAGAAGATGCCCCGCTAATTTAACTTTGTCTTGCAGCTTGACCATAGTTTGTTCTAGAGCATCCAATTGCTTTATCGAGTCTTTGCACAACTCAATCAAGGGATCTTTTTGTTTTGGCGCATGGGTTGGTCTTTGGAGTAGTTGATATGCTATCTAATCTAGGGTTTTTTGTTTGCATCCATGGTCAACATAGGACCTGCCCCAAGAACTCTCTCCTTTAGCGCTTGTGCATGCTTCTCAAAACTTTGCAGTCCCTTTTTGGCCGCCATGGCTCTCTTCTTTGCTGCGAGTTGCTTCAACTCCGTCTCCTCTAGGTGTACTTGCTTGCCTTTGAACATGTCCTCGTTGATCATGCTTTGTTGGATGACTTTGATCGCTAGTTTGATTAGTGTATATCATGCCCTTTCTTCCGACAACACATTGGGGCCCAGGATTACGACATCATGCCTTGTACTTATTTCCTCCGAACCTCAAAATTTTTCCTTGGAATTCGTAGTGGGGTTCATCTAGAAGTGTTGGTGGGCAATTGCGTTTGAGTGAACTTTGTGGAATTTTGAGGGTGCACGACCTATGTGAGATAAGACTCTCTTTCTTCCCGAGTGGTCTCTTCTTCCTCTTCATCTTCCGGAAGCTTCTGTGCCACCCTACGCTCTTTCCTTCCCTTCTTCATCTCATTCGCTTCTTTCATGGGCAATTTCCTCTTGGTGGTTTGATGAGCTATCAATATTAAAGATTTATGGCTGATCCCCTCCTCTCTTTGTTTGTTCTAGGCTACTTGAGACGTGCATTGGGCTATTCTGTTTTGGTGTCCTCACGAGTTCCTCGAGTATTGCTTCTTGTAATTTCCCATTACCCTCTAAGGGCATTCTCTCGCATCCCTCTCATCACTTAGGTTTTTTTTGCGTGCATGTGGGGACTTGGTGCCTTTGGAGGATTCTTTAGTGGGGTTTTTACACGAGGGATTCAGCAGCAAAGGAGGTTCTAATGGTGATTTTGGAGGCGGAGGTTGAGCTATTGACCGTTGTTGTGGGTCGCCGACTAACACCACTGCTTCTAGTGAGTGCATTCGTAGAAGTACCTACGAGGATTCTTCTTGGGCCACAAATTGGGTGTTCAAGCCTCCTACCGTCCCTCTCGAATTCTTTTTCTTGTGTAGTTTTTCTCTTGGGTCATCTTCTTCCTCTTTTTCTTCGTCTTCCCCAGTTCTCTTCAAGATCCGTTTAGTTCGTGGCACCTTCTTCTCTTCAACAGGTGGGTTATTTAGCTTTGGATGGAACGCATATGTAACCTTACTCTCATACGCCTCATTCCCCTTGTGCACTATGAGCTCATTTGGGGGTTTTACTCGGTTGTGTTTGTAATCGATTCGCTATCGAGGCATCATCTACATGGGGTACCTATTCATGGATCTTAGCACAAGGCTTTGCTCGTCAAGCTTCATCGGATCCACCTTCCTTTTTGTGTTTGTCACACATTCTAATGAATGCTCTAGGTAGTGAGTGTGAATGCATATGGTAGCTTTGCACCATCCCATCCATTTGCCATTAGTTAGCTTGATCCTTGCTAGGCACATTTGTTGAATGGCGCCAAGGGTTACATAGTTCTAACATGCACTCGGTACTTCGGGAGGGATGCACCATTCTTGTCTAAAAGTGGTCATGTAGTTCTTGTACCGTTAGTCTAACTTTACTTGTTATGGCTTGATGAACTTCTTGGGGTAGGGGTATTTTTCAAATCGTCGTGTAGGAGAGCTATTGGGTTCTTGGAACTCCCTTATTTCCTCCCCATACCCATCTTGTATGTTGATATCATCATCTACCATGATTGTAATCAATATGTTCTCCCATTTGAAAGGGGCTCCTTTCTCTTCCGACGTGCACACCTTCAATTATTTCCTTGCAAATTTATTTAGCAATATTGAATTGTTTCTTTCCGCATAGCTATCATGTGTGCGATGTATAGCCATACATGGCTAATACTATCCCACCTACCCGAGTGTGCAATCTTGTTGCCGATTAGCCTAGCAATGATGCACATTATTGGGTCGTTAAGCTCATCAAAGGGCATGGTGAATTTCCCCCTTGTAATTTAATTGCCTTGCCACTATCTTGATGGTCATTGCATATTTTAGGTTGTTTTGATATCTCGCATGCTTGTAAGATATCCCAATAAGCATGTTGATTAACTTGACGAATTTTTCTAGCATCGCCTTGCGAAATAGAATCAATTATCATGGACATGCAATATCAAGAAGTGTGTTAGGAGGAGCGGTTTTTCAAAGGGGAGTTTGAACAACTGCAATATCCCTATCTTCTCTAGGATTAGCTCGATCTAGATGTTGGACACTACCTCGCCTTTTGTGCCCACAATTTTGTTGGTCACAAGGCGAGTCCTCCAAATCTATTTTTGTTCTTGGCTTGTCATTGGTTGTACTCTTCAATCTTATTCTTTCCCACCTTGCTTTGGTCCACTATCCCAACTAGGCACTTTATTGGGAACAAGATTTTTAGAATTTCGTCAACCTAGACCTCTTCTATGGTGACGGTGCCTCTTCCTCTATGACGGTTTATCAATCACGCTCTTCATCTATCTAGTTTTTATTGGTTGGGCTAGGAGTTGAGTTTTCTTTAGTGACGTCTTTGTTGGCGTCATCTTTGTTGTCGCCACCATCTTCTTAGGGGCATTCGTGCCCCCCGTGACCCTAAGTTAACTCTCGGTGCTTGTGGCTTGCTAAAACTCCACATCTTGCCTAGTTAGGGCGTGTTCTTTAGCTATCACCTGCAAAACCTAACTCTCTTCCTCCCTCGAAGCCTTATTTTATGGGATTTTCTTCTCAATCCCTTCCATGCGACTTTGTTAGCTCCTTCACTATCTCTTTGCTCCATTGGTTTTCCTGTTGGGAATGTTTCAACTTTAGATGGCATTGCACAATGGTTGGATGTGCGGTGACTATCATGCGATGGTTGGATTACACGAGCATGCGGTGTGCAACGCGTCGGTGTGCAATGTAAGAGTTGTGAAGAATGACATAATCTAGTTTAGCATGCATGCAAGCGTAAGGGTACTTGAGCATCATGGAATCTGCTCTAGAGTAGCGGAAGCACAATTTGAACTTGTGCGGGATTGTGGTGTGGGACGAATGCGCAGAGAGGAGTTGCTTTATGGTGTGCACAGCGGTTGTGCAACATTGAATAACGACGGATTCATATGGTGAGTGTTATGCATTGTCAAGCATTTGTTAGGGACTGAAGAAGCCGAGAATGATGATTAGGCGATAGTTAGAGGGAATCTCGGGATTCTTTGTTAGTTTAATCATCGGGTTGTTGTAAGCATGCATGTGTTTTAAAGCATGTTAACTCTTAGGAACTAATCATTGAAAGTAGTTGGGACAGTTATTTTTGGGCTGTTATGGTTTCTATAAATATTAATTGGGTCTAGGATGAAGAAGAAGCGATATGTATGTAAGAGACATCATCCAAGTATGTGAGTTGGTGTATTGAGAGCACATTAAGTTTTGAACACGTATAGTATTGTTAGTAAGTATTGGAATGCGCAAAGGTTGTGTATGGACTACTAAAGTATTACAACCAAAGTCTTGTTCGAATCTTGTTGTGTTGCTGGTTTAGATTAAATGCAATAAGAAAGATATCTGTTGTTGGGTTTTTTACCTGAAAGGGTTTTCCCAAGATAAATTTGTCTATTTCTTGTGCTTTATTTTTTTGCGGTGTTGTACTAAGATTCATGACTGTCTTTCATCTTTTCTCCATTAGATTTATTGAAGTTTTGGTTGGGTATACATGGCTTGCATAGTCTTACATTCCCAACATCGTGTTTTTAGATTTAAAGAAATTTTGGGAATAGATCTTGAAAAGTTGTTTTGACTGAGGTGTGTGAATCTTGCGCATGGATCAAACATGTCTGGAAGCACTAGAATAGAGATTGAAAAGTTCAATGGGCAAAATTTTGAGCCATGGAAACTCAAAATGGAAGATCTCTTGATTGACAAAGATCAATGGGTCATTGTGTCACAAACAGGACCCATGGGGTTGAAGCAAGAGGAATGGGACAAAGTTGATAGGAAAGCAAGAAGTTCTATCCTGATTATGTTTGTCAGATTAGTACTATTACAAAATGTATCTCGATAAGAAGATGATAAAGAATTTGTGGGATAAGTTGGGAAAGTTATACCAGGCTAAATCTCTAGTTAACAAACTATTTCTACGAAGGAAGATGTATTCCTTGAGAATGAAGGATGGTGACTCAGTTACAAAGCACCTGAATGCCTTCAACACTTTGTTGAGTCAATTATTGTTTGTTGATATCAAGATAGATGATGAGGATAAATTATTATGCTTTTATGTTCGTTGTAGATGACTCTTGGGATAATCTAGTGATGGCGATCACTAGCACTTCAACCAAGCTCAAAATGGATGAGATTGTGTCTGCCTTATTGTTAGAAGAAGTAAGGTGCAAATCCACTGAAGATCACCAAGTGACATGTTGCTAGTGTGTGGGAGAGATTAGGAAAAAGGCAAGTGGAAGATGGGAGAAACGTGCAAAGTCTAGGGGTAAACCAAAGGCTTTAGACAAGTCCTCTTTAAAGAAGTGTTGGAACTACGACAAGTCAATACACTTTAAGAAGGATCGCAAGGTCAAGATGGATAAGATAATAAGATAAGATAAATATATTAATGTCCAAGAATGGAAAAGAATAAACCACCTAATGGTTCATCCTTTGGTGAAAAATCCACTGATGAAGGTGGTGATGCATACTTGGCAACTTTGAGTGTGCAGTCATGCAGTGAAGCATGGTTGGTCGACTTTGGTGGATCTTTCCAAGTGACCTCTCATAGACATTGATTTCGCTAGTATGAGAGGTATGGTGTGGTAATGTCTTTTTGGGAGATGACTCCACTCACCAGATTGTGGGTTGATGTAGAGTTAAACTAAGGTTCAAAGATGGGAGGATCAAGACTCTCCTTGGAGTTCTGCACATTCTAGGCCTTGTGAGAGAAATTTAGTGTCGGTCAACCAAGATGTGCGATGTTGGAGTGCATGTGTCATTCGCAAATGATGGTTGTAAAATGGTGTGGGGAGAATAGTGGTACTTTCTAGAGGAGTGTGCATTGGAACCTTGTTCAAACTAGATGTGAGTACGGTTATTGGTGCTTGCAACAACATTGTTGTTCTTGAGGCCAATGAAGTACATGAGAAAACCAACATGTCTCTAGTGGTGAAGACAATGCTATGGCATAATAGGTTAGGTCATATTGGCGAAAAGGGATTGCACACATTACAATCCAAAGGAATGGCGAAAGGGATTGATGAGGGTCCCTTAGACTTTGACTTTTGTGAGCATTGTGTTTTGGCAAGCAAAGCAAAGTGAAATTTCCCACAAGTATTGCACATGCAAAAGGGATCTTGAGGTAATACATAGTGATGTGTTTGGACTAGTAAAGGTTGCATCACTTGGGAAAGCCATGTACTATGTGTCATTCATAGATGACTTTTTAAGGAAATATGTATATATAATCTCTAAAAGAAGTTTGAAGTTTTCAAGAAATTCAAGGAGTTCAAAGCCTTGTGGAGAACTAGAAGGAGAAAAAAATCAAGGTGTTGCACACTAATAATGGGGGTGAGTTTTGTTCAAAAGAATTCAAGAATTCTGTCGAGGAGTGTAGAATTGAGAGGCAAAAGACAACTCCATGTACACCACAATAGAATGGAGTTGCGAAGTGGATGAATAGGACATTGATGGAAAAAGCCTTGAGTATGCTCGGTGGCGCATAGTAGAATTTTCGGGCTGAAGCAAAGTGGTTATTGCTTGTTACATGGTGAACTGGTCACCAACATCGGCATGGAAAATATGACTCGCAAGAAGCTTGGACTGGTAAGAAACCATCCCTTAAACACCTGAAAGTTTTTGGTTGTGATGCATATGTTCATATTCCAAAAGAAAAGAGGACAAAGCTTGACTATAAGTTTGAGAAGTGCGTCTTCATGGGATATGGGAATGGTGTGAAAGGGTACAAGCTATGGAATCCAAAAACAAAGAAGATGGTCTATAGTCGTAATGTTGTCTTCAAAGAATTGAAGAGGATTCCTACACAAAAGGATGTGCGCAGTGATTGATTAAGCTAAAACATCCGTAAAAGCAGCCAAAAGAAAAATCATTCAGAGTGCGGGTTGACATGGAGTTGAAGAGCCTATAACTGAATATGATGTTGCTAATAAAGTAGTGCTAGGAGAGGAAGAAGAATCTTGGATGTTTGTGTGCGTAGAAGGTCGAACGAGTGCGCAAAATGCTGGAAAGGTATAGTCCCCACCGATTATTTTTTGCTTTCCCTATTTCGGTAATAAATGGTGAAGATCCAAAAATGAAGATCAAAAAGGACCATTTTGAAGACTTGGGAGGTTAAGTTACCTCTTGGAATGAGACTTGGGAGCTGGTTATACGCTGGAAGAAAGATAGGTGTACAAAAAAAGTGCAAATGCACAAGGTAAATTAGAGAAATATAAGGCTCGTCAAAAGGTTCTCTCTCAAATCAAGGGAATTGACTTTAGTGAGATATTCTCTCTTGTTGCAAAATTGACTTCAATAAGATTTCTTTTAGCTATTGCAGTAGCTGCATATGATTTGGAGATAGATCAGATGGATGTTAAGACAACATTCTTGCATGGAGAGCTTGAAGAAGAAATCTACATGGTACAACACAAAGGTTTTAGGGTCAAAGGAAAAAAGGATTTGGTTTGCTGCTTGAAGAAATCCTTATACGATTTGAAACAATTGCTAAGGATGTGGAATCAAAAGTTTGATAGCCATGTGTGCAAACTTGGTCTCATGTGCAAGTGAGATGGATCCTTGCGTGTCCTTAAAAAAAGGAAAGAACTTCGTCATCATACTGCTCTATGTTGATGACATGCTGCTGATTGAAATTGCAAGGCAATGATCAAGCAAGTAAAGTCTTAGCTGTCTTCATAGTTTAACATGAAGGATCTTGGTGCTGCCAAATTTATTTTAGGCATGGAAATGTGTGCGAGCGGACATGAAATTTTGGTCAAGTAGAGGAAGTATGTTGAGATGGTTTTAGAAAGATTTAAAATGCATGATAATAAACTTGTTAGCACAACTTTCTCACTTGGCTAGAAACTCTCTTGTACACGATGTCCAAAAAGTCAAGAGACAGTTGGAGGACATGGTTGATGGGGGGCCGTATGTAAGTGTGCGGATGGGAAGCTTGATGTATGCAATGGTTTGCACAAGACGAGTTTACACTTGACATTCGCACATACAATAGGAGTTGATAGTAAATACATGGGAAATCACTTGGGTAGGAACTTTGGATGAGCCATTACGTGCTCCGTTTGAGGGTGTCGTTTTCTCTAAAAGTGTATATTTTCTAAAGGCTCTATGCATTGATGGCAATATTTTTCTTATTTTCATAAAATTGGTGAAAGATATATTTTTAGATATTTGTGCAAAATGGATCATGTGATTTTATTTGCGATCAACAAAGTCTTGGTGAAAGCAAGGTATGAGTTTACATGGTTTTGTGGACTTTCACTGGATTGGAGATTTGGATTTGCGCAGATCCACCACCCGTAGGGTACATGTTTTCAACTTGTTCGGTGGAGGGGTAAGTTGGATGAGCAAACGTCGAGCAAGTGTTGCTATTTCCACAACTAAGCGGAGTATATGGCAGCTACTCATGCAAGTAAGGAAGCAATGTGGCTTTAGAGATTGTGTTCCACTATTGGGGTCATCTAAGACACGATGAGAGGATAGATTGTGACTCGAGAATGCGATTTGTCAGGCAAAAACCCGAGTATTATGCCACATGATAAGCACATTGATGTGCGATATCATTTTATAAGGGAAATGATGGAAGAGAAGAAGCTGCTATTGAAAAAAGTGGAGACCAATCTCAATGTTCATGATTCATGACCAAGGCAATGATTGTTGAGAAGTTTATTTGGTGCAAGGAAAATATGGGCTTAATTGCTTGTGTTTGCTAAGGAATGAGTTTGTGCTACCTTCATGCAAAGTGTTCAAAAGGTGGGAGAATGTTGAATGTTTCAACTTTGCATGGCCTTTGTGCAAGACTTATTGTGCGATGGTTGGATTGCGTAGACATTGTGCAACTCCGATGCACAATGTTGGAGTTGTGAACAATAGCGTAATCTAGTTTTAAGCATGCATGCAAGCGTATGGGTGAGCATCTTGGAATATGCTTTGGAGGTGTAAAAGCGCGGTGAAGCTATGTGGGATTGTGTGCGGGGCCAATGTGCAGTGGGAGTTGCTTTATGGTGCACACAAGAGTTGCGCAACATTGGATGGTGACAACTATGATAGTGATTGCTATGTGTTGTCAAGCATTTGTTAGGGATTGAGGATGCGAGAGCGACATGTTAATGATGATTAAGCGGTAGTTAGAGAGAATCTCAGGATTCTCTGTTAGTTTAATCATCAAGATGTTTTAAAGCATGCATGTGTTTTAAAGTACGTTGATTCTTAGGAGCTAATCATTGAAAGCGGTTGGGACAACTATTTTGGGGCTGTTGTGTTTTCTATAAATATCAACTGGGTCCAAAATGAAGAAGAGGTGAGGTGCATGCAGGACACATCATTTGAGTATGTGAGTTAGTGTACTGAGCATGTTAAGTACTGAATACTGTATAGTATTATAAGTCAGTATTGTAGTTGCGCAAAGGCTATGCATGGTCTACTGAAGTACTGCGAACAAAGTCTTTTCTGAATCTTGTTGTACTGATGGGTTAGATTAAGTGCAATAAGAAAAATATCTATTGCTGGGTTTTTACTTGAAAGTGTTTTCCTAGGATTTCCGCTGCTCTATTTCTTCATCGCATTGTACTAAGATTCATGCTTGTCTTTCATCTTTTCTGCATTAGATCTATTTAAGTTTCTGGTTGGGTATGCGCGGCTTGCATAGTCTTCAACTCCAACATTTCCGCTGCTCTTGTGTCATAAATTTCTCCTCTCTACTTGGGGTTTTGTTTGCTACGTGCTCTCTTATACTCTGCTTGCTTGCAAAGTTTGCAAATGCTTTCGCAATTGGGGGTCTCTTTATATATCTGGCTGATGGTATCATCATGCATCATTGATCCATTAAAATTTGAAATGCCGACTAGGGTTCCATGCCTATGCCCTTTCCATTGGATGCATTTTCTCTCCTTTCTTGGTTCTCTTTCCTGACATGACACACTTTACCTTCTCTTTTCCCTTATCCTTTGGTCGGTACACATGGGCAATGTGCTTTTCTGCAATTCCTTGTTTTCATTTTTGAGTGTTTCCCTTTATCTGAATGTGCTACCTCATTCCTCATTTCTCCCTGGACTTATATGGAAAATGTTCCTCCATCACTCTTGTCCATCTTTACAGCTTAGTTCAGTCTTATCCCCCTCTTTTCGTGCAACGTCCACCTATTTGTCAATCCCTCACGCGCATGCACGTGCTTTTGTACCCTCTGTTTTGCGCGCACACCTATCCTTTCTTGGTGACACCCTTGTGATTCCCTCCATTCCTTATTTTCCCAAGCCTGGAATTTTGTTGCCTGGTCAAAGTTTCTTGACCTGATTTGAACTGCTGTGCATGCACGCACATATAAGCACTTTACAAAAATTCCTATAAAACAGAAAATAAATTAGCAAGATAGTTGGCTTTTCTGCCTTATATCTAATATTTGTAAGGGTCCATTAGGGATGCTATGCTTTTGTCTGCTCCTATTAAAATTTACTGGAAGCAATTCACCATCTAAGGTGTGTGCGGTTTACAAGCACTGGTCTCCAAAATGTCATGGATGATGTTGGGTCCCATCCATCTTATATGCAGTTTACTTGGGTTCTTAGCATACCTTGAATCATACAAGAGCACATATGTGCCCTTGGCCAACACTTTATTCTTGCACTTATCATGCCATAACTTCTGACGCGTCTACCCCACTCCTTGACTCCATTTGGCTGAAAGCCTCTTCTCATCTAGTTGCATAAGTGCTTGGAGCTTTTCATCTATTGCTTTCTTATCATCCAATTCTATTATGAGGGCAATGCACAATGAAGGTACTATAAATTCTATAGGTAATACTATCTCTTTCCCAACCACTAGCTGGAACGGAGTATGCTTTGTCAACCACTTATATGTTGTTCTATAAGCCCAGGATACTGTTGACACTAAATCATCCTAGTTAGACCTTCCCACATCGTAGATCTTTGTTAATTCCATGCTCTTTATTCTACTTGGTTTTGGGGCTGATTGCTCTATTCCATTCCACTAGAGGGCGAAAATCCTTTGGTGTGGCAAGCAAGGAAGATGAAACCCTTCCTTGTTCAAGGTTGGAGAATGAAAACTCTCCAATTGGTGGTTCCAAGGGCTTCAAAGAAGATTATCTTACTGGTTGGCAGCTAGGGCTTGAAGAAGAAAGAGATATCAAGGTCTTCTACATCAATTTGGCACCCTCTCCTAGGGTGGTGACTTGGGTGGAGAAGGGTTTGAGTGCCTTCTAGGGCACCAATTGACATTTTGTGTTGATATTCAGATTCCTCCTAATTTATAAGGCTGATTTCTCACTTCATTGGTATTTGTTGGGGTTTGGAAACATCATTTTCAGCCCTTATTGTGAGTTGTACTTCTGCTGGTTATTTAATTAATTCCAACTGTGGTTTATCACTTGTTTCTCCTTTATTTATGAAGTATATTGGCTGGAATAATATCTTCATGATTGGTTAAAATATTTGGAATCATTCTTTGTCATTTTCAACTTCTTGTTGCATGAGAATTGCTGCCCTTAAGTGCTGTTACAGTTCGCTGCCCTAGAGGGTTTATTTACTAATTTCCAGCTGGTTTTTGATGCCCTAAGGGTGTGATTTCAGTTCGTTGCTAGGGTTTGATGACTGCTGTTCCAAAAATCTGATTTCTTGCATTTGTTTGAGGCCAAACCCTTATTTTCAGATTCAGCCCTAGAAAGGGACATTACACAAACAAATGGCGACAAATCAATGAGAGAATGTTTACCTCTGTGTTACAAATAGGATATCCCAATCCTCTCACTTGCATACTAGATGTTGTGGATCTACCTTTACTTGGTGTCAAGGGCCATCTAGTTTTCTTTTCTAGTAGTCCAGGGCACGGGGACAAAGGTGTATCATGAGTTTTTTTCCTCAACTTATAGAGGCTTGTTAACCTCCGGCGTTAGGAGAGGTTCTAGGAGAAGTACATGGCTTCCTCCTAGGATTGTCCAACTTGCTCCCCTTAGCCTAGGACATTCTCTCTGCGGACATTACCACATCATGCATTGGTCCAATTGGGTGGTGGATGATGATGTTTTTGGTACTTTTTCTTATTTTACAAGTGTTGATATAAATCAGCTACAGTGCTAATTTCCTGTTTCAGTCTCCATCTTATGTCTTCATTTGCTCCTTGTTTGTCTTGAGAGGTCCTCCCTCGCATGGCGATTTATATCTTTACTTGCATATAATAGTGAGGATTTTGTGCTTTGGGTTTAGCTCCTATGGTTCTTTGTCACCCTAGCAGTTTTCTATACCAACTGGATGTATTTATGAGTCTGATCGACTTACTTTGGCCACTTGTGGACATTAGTAATTTTTTTTTCTGTTCATCCTTTCTTTCTAAAGGTTCTTGCTTTTAATTGGTGGTATAGAGAGAAAATCTTGGATATAAGAGATTAGTGTCAAATAAGCAAATGAGATAATCAATCACACTAGCCTTATCGCTACAAGGGAAACAAATGCATTGTCAGAACCAAAAAAATCAAGAATTATCAGTGAACATGTCAGTTGGGTCCCTATTTTGGCATGGAAGTTACCCAAAAGGGTGATATCTCTCAAAGATGAATAGTGTGTGGTCTTTGGGTCTAAGTCAAAAGTAAAAATCTCTATAGGTGGGTAGAACAAAGATCAAGGAGGTTGGCTGAAAGTAACAAATGTAAACGAATACATCTGGAAAGGGAGAAGCCCTAAGAATTTGGAACTAGTTGCATCCACAACTATAACCGAGACTTCACACACATGATCACATGCAACAATTTGAAGGGATTCTTAAGCTCAGAAATGCTTACAACAACAAATAAGAACGTATCTCATTTTATTAGCTACATGCATCAAAGTATTACATAGTGACACAGACCTTTTAATGCTTGGGAACTCATGACAACAATTTTATTGTTTAACTTTCTCAAAAGCACTCGTAGGTGCCATAACCTTCTCTAGTTCATTCACCATGTCTCGTTCCCTTGTTGAGCACTGTCTGCAAGTGATGGAATCTCTTTGGCTTCACAATGTTGAGCAATCACTAAGTTGTCTTTGTTATTTCCTCTCCCTTTGTTTGAGAGATTCTGCCCAAAAGAGACTCAATTCCTCCATTTGTAAGAGGATACTTTTCCCATCCACATGAACCTTATTTTCACCTTATGGAAATGTCACTTCAAATCCTAAGGACTCCTTAAATGCCCAAGATTAGAAAACCTATTGTTATGGACTGTTACGCTTTTTTAGAAACTGACATGGGTGAAACTGATGCCTAACACAAAGCTGCAGTTGCAAAACCACCTCTTAATGTAGACTGGCAGTTTCAAACCGCACTCGAGGTTACAAAACTGCCCTAGCAGCTGTGTCATTGTGCAAAGACTGGCAACTTTCTAAGGCCCCAAGAGTTTCAAGACCACCGCTCCAGGTTGCAACAGTGCCTTGCCGGTTTTGTTATTGTGCAAACTCCTGTAACTTTTGCATACAAACTCAAAATCAGGTTCACTTTGTTGAAAAGTGCATAACTTTTCGAGGAGAATCCAAATATTCAATCACATTTTAGTTTGGAGGTATTCTCCATGATGTTTTGCCTCTCCATCATGAACTATCATTATTAGATAATCAACGGTTGAACCACTTCTTGAATCCTACTAATAGTCAATTAGCTAAACTGATTGAGTTTGAAGATGTACATGATCCTACTCCATGATGAAACAGTGAGATCACACTGACAAATTCACCTCGACACACTACCCATATTTTTGGTTGGTACATGATTGCAGGGACTTCTTGGATGCTCATACATCAGACACCCGAGGTTAGAAAATTGTGAGCTTCTGCTCACACATGTAGGGTAAGTGATAGAACCATTCTTTTGGCTAGCAACCATGGGCATGGTGTTCCCCTCCACCATATCAGGTATCTCTAAAATTTTTCATTCATTGTCTTCCTCTTTTTCCAGCCACCTATTGACCATAGACTCTCTTCCTCCGTGTTGTTCTGATTCTCCTCCTCCTTTTCCATCTTCTTGTGAACCCCTCCACCAAGTTCTATTCTTCCTCTTGTTCTCCACATTTTTTCCAAGTCTTGACTCACCAAAACTTCATTCTTTTCTTGAGTTGCAAATGGGTTGTGTCGACTAGCCATAGCACTCATTTCTGCTGCTAAAAGAGCCTCTGTGTTGCTCACTTGTTGATCTGATGGCCATATTGACATTTCTTCAAAATTTGCTGTAAAAGCATCCTCTTGCTCTACTTCAACCTTCACGATTTCTTCAAACAACTCATCCAACTCTGTATAAATTGCTTGTGCTGCTGATTGTTCAAACAAATGGTTATTTTGGAATTAATTGTATATTTGCCCCTCCACTTTCACCATTTCTTCTTCAAGGGAGGAACAATCCTTATTTTCATTCCCATGATTACATGTTGGGTCTTCATAGGATTCTTCCATTTCATACGATCCTCTGGACTTCTCATTATTTGTTTCTAAAGATTCTAAATACTAATCTATCTTTAATGTCCCTTTCCTCTTCACCCTCAAACACAGCCGAATCATGATCTGAAAATAACCATTTCCATTCCTCGTTTGCTTTTATTTGCATTCCCTGCCTCTGCATTGAGCAAAGCCAAATGACTCCTGTGCTTCACAACACCACTCTGTTCATTCAAGGGAAGTAGTCTCTACCTTTTCCTATTCTTCTCAACTGAAACTAAGTTATCCCTTTCAAATGAATTGTTACTTTGTCCTTGCAGCCTGAAATAAGTCACTCTAGTTGCACACACAATCACAACTAAGGCTTCACATACAACAATTGAAAGAATACTCATCTCAGCTTATTAGTTACATACATCAAAGTATTATAATACTACAGAGACCTTTAAATGCCCGGGAACAAATGACAACAATCTTATTGACTCACGATCTAGATTGAAATCCTGTCACAACTTTGCTCTTAGCTTTCTCAAAAGCACTCTTGGGTGTTTTATTCTTCTTTAGTTTGTACCCATCTCCTTTCCTTGTTGAACACTGTTTGCAATTGATGTAATCTCTTTGGCTTCACAGTGTTGAGTGATTTCTGAGTCATCTATCTTATCTCTACCTTTCTCTGTTTGAGAGATACGTCCCAAAAGAAATTCAATTCCTCTAAGGAAACTCCTTTCCTCAAAGGGTACTATTTTCCCATCCACACTAACCTTCTTTTCACCTTTGGAGATGTCTCTTTGATTCCCAAAGACTCTTGAAATTCGGAGATGAGAAAACCAATCATTCTAGGATGTTACTCTTCTTTTACAACTGATGCGGGCAAAACTACTACTTAATGTAGGACCAAAATTGTGTTACTGTCTGGGCCGTTACAAAACTGCATTGGTGGTTTGAAACTGCTGCTTAAGGTTGTAAAACTGCCTTGGTGGTTTTGTTAGTGTGCAATGTCTTGCAACTTCTAGAGGCCATAACTTTTGCATACGAACTTGAAATCAAGTGCTTTTTTGTGTAAGTACATAATATTTTTGGGAAAAATTTAATTATGCAGATTTTACTTTCGGTGTATTCCCATAATGTTGTTGCTTTTGCACCAAAACATATCATTATTAGGTCATTAACAGGCACAACCACTCCTTAAATTGTACCAAGCATCGATTTACTCAACCTACTTAGTTTGATAATGTACATGAACCAACTCCAGATGAAAGATCAAGATCACATTGACAAATTCACTTTGAGACACTACCCAATTTTTTTAGTGAAGTAAGATTTCTGGTACCCCTTGGATGCTCTTGTGTCATTAGGTACCTTCAGTTAGGGGATTAAGGACGTTAATGCCCTGGAGGAGAAGAATCACAAATCACAGCCCACAAAATCATTGTCAGCTATTTTTACTTCTTGCTGCTACTTTTGCTCGTGTTTCAAGATCTTTTACCTAGTTCAATTATCCTTGTGAATTCCTTGCGTAAATGTGTATTTGAGAAGTTGACGACCTGTTTTAGTGATCTGAATTTGGATCCCAAATGTATCCAATTCATGTAATTCATACTTGTAAGCACTTGTAGAAGGCCTTCTTGTAAAAACACATAAGATCATATAGTTTTTGGGCTTTTACAATGTATGGACTTCATCATATGTATGTTTTGATCACATTTATGGGTTCCTCTTGAAAAAAACACACTTCAAATAAAAAGGCACCCGATTTCGAGTTTGCATGCAAAAGGTATATCTCATGGAAGTTAGAGAACAATTTTTGGTTGCAAAACCACCCATAGAAGCAGGTGGCACTTGCATTGCACAAGTGTTACTGGCGCTTTTGCAAACTGCCCCGACAGTTGTGCAACCATCAGTCTGCTGAAACCGGTGGTTTCACCATACGTCCAGAAACATGTGGATTGAAACATTTGCAAACATTTCAACTTCCACAAGCCGTTTCTCAAGGCAGAGGGAATAATTACGAGTTTGATGGATGTTAGGGAGGCATCAAGAAACAATAGAGGAGCTTTGGAATTGGATATCCCATTGCATTTAAGCAAGTTGGAGTCTTGGTTCAGAATTCATTAGTTTCCTAGCAGTGAATGATGGTTTTCAGTGCTGTAGTGAGGAGGTCTGTAAAGTGCTAAACAATTCTTGTGCAAGCTTTGGAGAGGGAATTTGAAGCTCTGACCATAAAGGCCATACTTTTGGCAGTCACTTATACAAATATGTGAATTACATAGTGGAAGGGGAGTGCAATTGCCTCACTCACTAGAGTTTTTTTCCTTCTTGGGTTTCTCTAGGGTAACTCGTGTTCATGTGTGTTTGAAGCTGTCTTTACTTCTTTTGTGTTTGTTAGATATCTTACACATTCATTTCCAGCATTTCATAGCTCTGTTTATAAGCAAATTTGAGTCTATTCATTGTCACTTGTTAATGCTAGGTTGATAGGATCTGTGTTGGTGAAACCTAGTGTGAAATATCCACCTGGTTTACAAATCAAATTGGTATTAGAGCTGGTGGTTATCAATATTGTTCTTTGTGTGGTTTCTTTGGTATTTTACATTGCAGTTTATACCCATCACCAAAGCCAATAGTGCCAGTGGTGAAGGTATCTTAGCGCCCTTTGAAGCATATATTTCCACAAGAAAGCGGAAGTAAGGAATCCAAGTATGGCCCATACTGATGAAGGAGATGCCGGTACAACAAAAGAGAGATTTCACAAACTTGAAGATGATGTGTCTAACATCTCTTTTTCTATGAGTAATCTTGACCGGTTGGAGTCTATCATGAGACATCTGATGGAGAGGTTTGGTGTGTCTATGGAGGCATTAAGAATGAACAAGGAGAATGCTCTTGAGCATGAGGAGGAAGAACCACCCCTGTACAACCATTCTCCACCTCCCTTCAAGGCTAAGACAAAGATCAAGATTCAACCCTATGATGGAGATGTGAATGGTGAGAAGCTAGACCATTGGCAAGCCTAACTTGAGGTATATTTCAGTTTACATCAGATTAATGAAGGCCAACAAATTTCTTTTGCAAGGTTAAAATTAACCAATCATGCTTTAACTTGGTTTGAAAGCTATGTTCATACTTTGGTTGTTAAGAAGCTTCCTCCTATTACTAAGTGGGATGAATTTAAGATGCTAATCAAGAAGCAGTTTTATCCTATTTTTATGAGGAAGAGAGGTCCATGTATTGGTAATATTTTAGGCAAAAGCAAGGCCAAAGCGTGTAAGAGTACACAAACGAGTTCTGCAAGAAGGCTGTCCAAATGTGCCAAGACATATCGGATCAAGACATCTTGATGAAGTATGTTGGTTGACTCCATAGCCATTTGAAGAGATTCGTCCTCTTATCTAAGCTTATAGATGTAGATGAGGCTTGTTCTCAAGCTCACTACTTAGAGATGGATATGAAGAAAAGTTCATTTTCCTCTCAAAGTGCTCCAAAACAGCAAGGTGATATGAAGTAAAAGTGTGAAGGAAAGGGAAAAGGAAAGAAAAACGCTGTGTCATTCTCAAAAGGATACTAAAGTTCATTGTGGTGAATGTAATGTTGACACTCATTCTCGAGGAAAATTGTTGAAAGCTTCATCCGGAGTCACACCCCTTCAAGAATAATAATAAAAAAAGGCTGTGGTTGCCTCCAAGGAGAGAGAATATTAATTGTAGCTCGGATGTGGATAAGATTGTCTTGTACCTCCATCAAAAAAGAGGTACGTTTGGGTAGTAGTACTAAAAAAATTGAACTTGCTAAGCTCTTCCATATTAAAATTTAGATGAAGAAAACAAAAGTGGATGCTCTTTTTGATACTTGTTCTCAAGCTAATTTGATAAGCAAAGAGTTAGTAGATAAGCTGAAAATAGAGACTTACAATCGTCCAAGCTTGTATTCCTTGGGTTGGGTGAAGAAAGGTGTAGACATCAAGGTAACCGAGCAATACAAAGTTAATTTTATTGATGAAGTTACAGTGGATGTTGTGCCTCTTGATGTGTGTGGTGTAGTGTTTGCCATCCCCTATTGATGTATTCAAGATGCTATCTTCACGAAGAGAGCCAACCAATATTGCTTGGTAAAGGATGGTAAGAGCTATGTTATTTCAGCCTACAAAGGAAACTCCAAAATCTCTTTGGTATGTGCCTCTAAAGCTAAGAAACTTATTAATGCTAGTGGGAAGTTTGATTTGCTTCTTTTAAGAGATATTGAAGATGAGGACATTATTGCATCTAAGACTTCTTATAGCATGTTTACTAAAGAGCAAAAACAAATGAAAGAGTTGGTACAACATTTCAAGGAAGTCTTTCAGAGCCTATGAGGTTACAACCTTCTAGGCCAATTGAGCACAAAATACGTTTTTGCTATTGAACATTCCGCTTTCAAATTTTGGTTTGTATAGGTAGTCCTTGAATGCCAATGAGGTAAAACAATAACTACTCTTTGATTAATCAAGGTGTATTATGTCCTAACACTTCTCCATGTGGTTCTCCTATTGATTTTGTACCTAAAAAGATGGTTCATGGAGATTGTGTGTTAATTATAAAATAACCATCATGAATATGTACCCTCTTCCACAGATTGATGATTTGCTAGATCATTTGCAACATCCTAAGTTTTTTTCTTAGCTTGATTTGAAATCTAGGCATCACCAAGTGTGAATAAAGGAAGAGTGCATTTAGAAAAACATCATTCAAAACTAGGGAAGGGTTTTATGAGTGGTTCGTTATACCTTTCGGGCTATGTAATGCACCCGCTACCTTTATGTGGTTGATGAATGAGGTAATGATTCCATTTACTAATTTCTTTTTCATTGTGTATTTGGATGATATACTGTTTTAAACAAGACTTTTGATGAAGATGCTATTCATTTAAAACAAGTTTTGCAAGTTTTGAAGGAGAACCAGTTAGTGTTGAATGAGAAGAAATGTGAGTTTGCTCAACAATCACTTGTTTTCTTGGGGCATGTGGTTAGAGATGGGGAGTTGAGGATTGATTCAACCAAGATAGAGGCCATTTTGAATTGGCCCAAGCCTTCTAATGTGACCGAAGTAAGGAGTTTTGTTGGTGTATTTCAGTATTTATGAAAGTTCATCAAGAACTTCTCCTCCATGGCTGCACCATTGCATTCTATTATAGCAGGTGGTAAGATTTTTACTTGGGTTAAGAAGCAACAAGATGCATTTGAGATATTCAAATATTACATTACCCATGCTTTAGATTTAGCTTTGCCTAACTTGCAACTTCCTTATGAGGTGGAAACAAATGCTAGTGATTATGCTATGGGGGCTGTCCTACTTCAAGGAGGTAGGCCCATGTGTTATCATTCGAATTGTTTCATGGTGCAATTTTGAATTATTGTACATATGATAAGGAACTGTATGCTCTTGTTCAAGTGGTCAAGAAATGGAAGCACTATTTCATGGGTAAGGAAACTATTATTCATACGGATCATTAACCTCTTCAATATTTGCAAGCTCAAAACAAACTTCAACAAACTAAACACTATAAATAGATGGGTTTCTTACAACAATTTCATTTGATTATCAAATGTAAGAAAGGTGTGACTAACAAGTTAGTTAGCTGATATGTTTTCTAGACCTCCTTTGCTTTTAGCTATGGGCACCATAACTCTTCTTGAGCCTTTTGTGTGTGAGTCCTACATAGAAGGATATGAGCAAGATTTAGATTTTGGGGAGCCATTTATTTAAGAGAGAAATCCCCAAGGCACGGGTTTTGAGCCCAAAGGGGAGTACTACCTCCAAGATGGGCAAGCTTTGTGCGCTTAAGGAGGAAAAAGTGCAGCTGATGAGAGAAGCACATACTTCCAAAGGTGCAAGTCGTTTTGGTGTTACAAAGGTATGTTTATTGGCCTATCATGCACGTTGATAGGATGTGTATTATGTTTAGTACCAAGAAGCCTAGTTACTGAAAGTTAGGGTTATATATGCAATTCTTGGTTCATTTTAGGCCATAGAAAAGTATCTCCATGGATTTTGTAGGCGGGTTGCCTATGTCAAAGAAGGGGCATGACTATCTTTTTGTGGTTGTGGACTGGTTTAGCAAGATGTGTATTCTTATTCCTTGTAAGAAAACCCTCAAGGGCAGCGATGCAACTGAGTTGTTTTTGCTAATGTGTGGGTTCATTTTGGTTGCCTAACTCTATTATTTTAAATTGGGACTCAAGATTTGTTGGCAAGTTTTGGGCTACATTGTGGGAGTTGGATACGAAATTGAAGCGGTCTACCGCTTTCCACCCACAAATTGATGGGCAGACTGAGGTGGTAAATAGAACATTGGTACAACTCTTGAGAGGGTACAATAGGAAGCATCCTAGGACTTGAGTGAGAATTTGGTATATATTCAACATTCTTATAACCAGGTGGTTCATGCTTCTACTAGTAAAACTCCTTTTGAACTTGTTTTGGCTATCTACCTACATGTGCATTTGATGTTGTTTTGAGACCACCATGTAGGAACAATGGGAAAGTGGATCCGGAAGTCCACAAAGTTGAGAAATTCATTGAGAAGATTTAACAAATTCACCTCCATGTGCAAGAGAGGTTGAAGGAGTCACAAGCCAAGTATAAAACATGACATGATCAACATAGAATTGAGCATTCTTTCCTTGTTGGAGATAAGGTATGGTTGTACTTGAGTAGAGAGAGACTCCAAGGTAAAACTAAAAATCTCAAGCCTCTAGATATGGTCCATTTGAAATTCTAGAACAAGTGGGCAAGAATGCTTGTAGTGTTGATCTTCCTCATGTGAAGATTTATTTAGTTATCAATGTTGAGAACTTATGTCTCTTTGAGCCTTCTATGCTAGACAATGAAGATGAAGGGTTGTTGCTACCTTCTATTGAAGATCTTGCTCCTGATAGCCAGTTGGAATTGGAGGAGGATGTTGTGTTACAATGGAAAGAAAGGACAACATGAAGATGAGGGAAAGAACATTGGCTTGTTGGGTTAAAGGGTCAACTACCTAACAAAGCCAAATGGTATTCTAGAGAAGATGTGGGGAAGAAATTTCCTCACTAAATCGGTTCTGAAGTTTTTGGGACTTAGAACCCTCAAATTGGAGAGGCATGATCCAAATTTGGATCTTAAATGTATCTAATTCATGTAATTCATACTTGTAAGCAGTTGTAGAAGGCCTTTTTGTAACAACACATTAGAGCATATAAGTTCTTTAGATTTTACTGTGTATGGACTTGATCATACATATGTTTGATTACATATTTGGGTTGCTCTTAGAAAAATTCACACTTTAAATAGAATGCCAATCGATTTTGAGTTTTGTTGTGAAATTTATGGCCTATGGAAGTTAGAGGACTTTTTTCGGTTGCATAACTGCCCATGAAGGCAGGTGGCAGTTGTGCAAGTGTCAGTGGTGGTTTTGCAAGCCGTCCCATTGGTTTCCAACAGCAACAATCACTGGTTTGCTGAAACCAGTGGTTTTGCCATGCATCTAGAAATGCATGGATTGAAACGGTTGCAAACATATCAACTTCCACAATCCATTTCTTGCACATCTTGGCAGTTTCTCAAGGTGGAGGGAATAATTATGGGTCTGATGGATGCTAGGGAGCATCAAGAAACATCAAAGGAGTTTTGGAATTGGATCCCCCATTGCAATTAAGCAAGTTGGTTTTTGGTTCATAATTCATTAGTTTCCTAGCAGTGCGTGATGGTTTTCAGTAGTATAGTGAGGAGGTGGTCTGTAAGGTGCTAAACAATTCTTGTATAAGCTTTGGGGAGAGGGAATGTGAAGCTCTGTCCATAAAGGCCATATTTTAGGCAGTTACTTGTACAAATCAGTTGCTTCACCCACTGGAGTTTTTTCCCTTGGGTTTTTTCCAGGATAACTCTCGTGTTCATGCGTGTTTGAAGCTGTCTTTACTTCTCTTGTGTTAGTTTCATATTTTACACATTCGATTCCAACATTTCGTAGCTCTGTTTATAAGCAAAATTGAGTCTATTCATTGTCACTTGTTAATGCTAGGTTTATAGGATCCGTGTTGGTGAAACCTAGTGTGGAATATCCACCTGGTTTATTGATTATTTCATTCTAGTTTTTAGATTAAGACAACAAGAAGTAGATAACTTGGAAACCATTTTTTAATATGGTTACTGTATGTACGATGTTTATGTATGAATAAGAGAGATGCTTGGGGTTTAGCCTCAATGGTTTTTTGTTCTCAGCAATTTTGGAATTCAATTGCCAGAGGAGAAAGTCAAAAGCTTATGGTTAACAATAAATCATATGCTCTTCATCCATTAGATTATTTGAAAGGATTGCAGTTTATAGAAAACTATACTTTAGCTAAAGAGTGAGAATTACGTTAAGTTGCCTTTTACTTTGTCATATTTAGAGAATATTATCTATCGGATTGGACTCCTGAGCGGTTTTAAATGTCTTGACCGTGGAGGTTGGATTGGATGGGATTTCACATTAGATGAGGAGGATGCATAGGCCCCTTCCTATTTAGCACAATTGCTTTTTTAATTAAAAAACAATTGTTTGTATTCATTATTTGATTTTGTTTTCTATTAGGTTGGATATACCCTAGGCGGCCCTCATCATAGTACTCAATTATATATCCAGTCCTTTGAATTTTTTTCTTGGCTCTTTACAGATACTAATATAGAATTTGTTTTCCTTGAAAGTTATGGTTGCCTGTGGGTTTCCAAGTCATGTCCTCTTTTCTTTTGTCTTTGAGGTCAACGAATTCAAACGTAGATTTTAATTTTTTGAATTTTTGATGGATATTATTTCCCATATAAATTTAATGTTCGTGCTCTTCTTTTATGCTGTTTTTAGTCCTTGATAATTATTTTTCCTCAACTTAAATAACCGACAATGATTTTTTTTTGGTATGTCATCTGAGTTACTGTGCAAATTGTATTTTATCGTTAGACAACTTTTTATAAATAACTTTCAAATGGCATCAAATAGACATGTTACAATGCTTTACAGGACCCTGTGATCAGGCCTATTGGAGAACTAGACTCAAAGACTTTGGAAGGACTCTTACCCGAAATTCCATTATGGGTGAAAAATCCTGATTATGATAGAGTAAGAACATTCTATGCCGCATCTACAAGTTTGAATCTCTCATAGAAATTGTTAGAAAAGTTGAACTTAGACATATATATAAGGTCAATGCCAACTTTTGTTTGTTGGTCGGTACTACTTTCATTGAAACTGTGTATATTTGCAGGTTGATTGGCTTAACATGTTTATCCGTGAAATGTGGCCTTATCTTGATAAGGTAAATTGTGTTTTGGCAGCATGACTTTTCGTTGCTAAATGCAATTTAGATTTTGAAGTTTTCGATGGTCTTATGTTTTTTTGATGTATTACATAAACAAGATAGAAAGAGGTTCAGTGTTATAATTTATACTATTATTTATTTAAGAAAACATTTATCTACTTGCCATTTGTCTTTCATTTTGTTCAGGCAATTTCTAAAATCATAATTGACACTACAAAGCCAATGATAGAGAAATATGTTGGGAAGTTCAAAATAGAATCTATTGAAATCGAAACTCTTACACTGGGCACACTTCCTCCTACGCTACAAGGTTAGTTATTACGTTCACCTCCTTTGGAATGTATAGGCTTTGACGTTTAACCTTGTTAAAAGTTTACATTCTTGTGCTGTATTTTACAGTCCCTTCTAAATTCTGTAATGTATTAACATCGATATTTTACCACATGAAGGGTATACATTCTTTGGCAGCTTTATATTTTGTTACTTCTAAATTTGAGTACAAACCTGCTAGCCTTTCTCTGCATTGATTTAATATAAGTTATAAGGATCTGTTATATTATTTAAATAATTTCATTCTTAGATTGATGAAATAGCTATGAGATCCTGTATTTATTGCTCTTATTTATCTTTCATAGTGAAGCTTTTAGGTTAGAAAAGGTTATCTTTCATAGGTGAAGAATTCCCAGAACTAGGAACGATTTTAGCCTTTATCATGATGATTTCATTGCACCCAGAAGCTATCTATAAACCAGCCAGTACAAATGATCTTACATATGAACTCATCTCACTCAACATTTTATCGTGAAAATTATATATAATCTTTACTGCCTTTCTTTTTATTCAAAAGGATATCATCTGCCAGTAATTTAACATGGAGAAGGTAGCATTATTATTTATCTTGCCCACTATGTCAATTATAACTTATTTAGTCTGATCATCGGCTTCACATTTTTGAGCCCATCTCTCTAAAAAGTTAACAAAGAATGTTATTTGAATCCAACTGGAGAGTGATGGAAATTCGAAGGAATATTTTTTCTCCAATTATTTACCTATACTTCAAAATTGAAAATCATGAATTGGTTTTTTATGGGATCAAATTACAAATTAATTATATTTTTACTGTCATAGAAACTTTTAGTGGCGAATCTTTCAAATGACTGCCACGGTTTTGGATGGCTTATTTGTTGACTCTTGTCGATGTTTTCACCGGGAATTTATTGAATTTTTAGTGTCTCTCTTTTAAATTGTCATGCCACGTTCAATTCGGTTTGCCATAAACATGAATTTCACCTTAATTGTCTGTTAAGTAGCTAGGTCATGTTCAATTTTGTTTGCCACAAACATGAATTTTGCCTTGATTGATAAGTGTGATTTGTGTCCCAATTGCCCAACCTTCATAGCACACGTTCTATCATTGGCTTTGATTCACCGTTAATTTAAAACATAATTTGATATTTGAGCCTGTTCGCCGCACATGTTTACTCATAGGGACCTGTTCATTTTAGTGCACATGGTTCCTCATTAAGTCTGTTTCACCATTCATTAACTACACTCGTTTCTTATCTGGGTTCTAATCGCCCTGGATTAACTAAAATTGTAACAAAATTGGCGGGACTCACTATTTATAATCGATACAAAAACAAAGAGGTCTGGTAATACACGCTCGAAAACTTCAGTCACTCATTTGGATTCAATATTCTTCTGCATGTTGTGAGACTTTTTATGTTTTGATTATAATTTCTTGAAGTGGATGTTGAGGAAAGTTCATAGATTTTATTTTTGAGCTGCATTGTTGCACACAAAAGAGATTCAAAATTCAAATACCACCTTTCAAGCCTGTGTAAGGTATGTAACATGTTTTTTAATCTTATTTTATGTTTTAGCCTGGTTTCCGAGCATCCCATTTCAGACTCAAACATAATGAGTTTTCAGACACAAACTGGATCCAGGTCTTTATCAATATGTAACTCTTGGAAACAGCTTTCCAATGCACCAAATTGTATGCAAAACAGAGCTATGATTGGAAAGATATCAGCAAAAACCCTTTTCTAGAAATAATTCAGTTTTTCTTTAAGATAACCTTTGAGAAAGAGATGGACGACTAGGATTAAAGGATACAAGATCAATGATCAGGTGTAAAACGCGTTTGAGTATGTGAGGGCCGTCGATTTTCACAAGTTACATCTTGATTGTTCATCATGTTTTCAAGGAATGAGCCATGGTACGTGAAAGGTATTTGGAAGCATGGCGATTGTTGATCTTCGGTAATTTGATCTTGACCAGACCATCCATCATGTATTCAAAGGTATGTTGCATTGAAGGAAGTGTTGTCTTGAAAGCTCGACGGTCTTTGATTTTGAAAGATATAATCTGAACTGTTCATTTTATTGTTCAATGTGGTTTATTCAATGCTGTGGAAGTTATTCAGAAGCGTGATGACCATTGATCTCCAATGCTCTAATCTTAAACATCCATTTTCCTTTTAGAAGGTGTGACATATATATAAAAGTGTTGACTTTGAAAGCACAATGGCAACCGGTCTTTAAAGATCTAATTTTGGCTGCATCATGTTTTCGAATGCGGTTTGCTCAACATTATGGGAATAATTTGGGAGTGAGTTAACCGTTGATCTGCAATGATCTAATCTTGACTGCCCATTCCCTTTTTGGAGGCATGATCTATACAATGAAGCACGCTGACCGTTGATCCCTAGTGATCTAAACTTAACCGTCCATTCCATTTTTGAAGGTGCGATGTGACTGGTAGAGACATAGATTTCCATAAAAGAAGATTGTTAGAAAAATGATGAGAAAGAGCTCGAAGAGAAATGGAAGGAATACGACACACTAAGATATGTGCATGTTCATCATTTTATTATTCGTAGAAGTTACATTGTAGTTGGGGAAGTTTAAAACCAAACATTAGCTAATTACGCCAAAGGACCTTAGGGGTCTTTGACATGTGCGAGTTGATCCGTGGCTCTAAGTTCAACGTACTTTGACGTCCATGCGGCTCCTTCTCCGGCCATCGATTCGCATGAGCAAGGTTTGTTTTTATTTTTATATTTGGCGAGTTGGGCAAAGGACGACCAGTGAGTTGACGGTGGTGGAGGTAGTGGTCATGGAGTCATTGGGCATAGTGGGTGAAGAACAAGTCTCGAGCCGGAGGACCAACAAACCGAGCGAGCTATAGGAGTCGCTCTTTCGCGGCCTCCACCTCCTTTGCCATAACGCTCGCCTCCACCGTCATGTATGATGACAATGTTCTGCCGCCGCTCGTCGAAACGCTGTGGAATGTTCTGCGAGGTGATCTTCGGGGAAGGAGGAGTTCGCATCCGCCGATCCACAAGATGAAGCCACACTCGGACCAGATCGAATCGGCGGCGCTGCTCGAGTGACTACTGCGGTTGAGCCCGTTTGGGACCTTTCAAGGAGTATTACAAGATCGATAAGTCAAGAGGCCGAAACAAAACCACTATGCTCCGAGGTTGAGCCCGGTGGATGGCTCTGTAGTGCATAATCAAAGACGCCACCACTACAGTGGAGATGGAGATCAATTCCGCCAATGATAACCTCATCATCGACCATGCCAATGACAGGTAATGCATATCATTCGTCGTTAAGCATATACTTCATAAATATAAATGTTCTTTGGTGAATGTTTTGTGGTAAAAGAAAGGGCATAATGATTACCTTGTTGGGGATCTACATAACTATTAGGTGCCTTTGCATCGCGCGCAAAAGGCCCGACATATCCTCTTGAAGGGATCATGCCCAACTCTTTTCTCCCGCGGGCCGTCGTCTCTCAAGTCGCCCATAACTCGGTTCCATTCGTTGAGAAGGATTTTAAACATGGCGGTTCCACGAGTTCTGACGGGTGTAATGAGATCTCGGCCAAGACGCGGCGGTAATTCCATGAATCCTGTCACGCCGAGATGAGATTTGACGCCCATCCCGAGCATTTTTGGTCAGAAGACCTTTTTTATAGTTTTCTACAAAAGAGAAAACTGTTTTATAAAACTTTTTTCTGGTTTCACGAAACCGTGAAAATGCCATCCCAAAATATTAGCAAAAATGTCATTTTTGTTAATACCTAACAATTTTCAGTTGGTCTGCGAGTACTTATATGAATTATTGGTTAGTTCAGTTGTATTAAATACATGTTTCAATGTGACAGCTGGTGTCATCGACTAACCAATACCACCCCATCAATCAATTTATTTGCATTCAATCCTCGTGAATTTTTAAAACATACATTTGATATTTAATAAATCTATGTTGTATACAAATATATTTTCATTGTGATTTGAGATTTGGCAATTAAATATGCTACCGCCGAGTCCACAAACAATGATGTGAACGTTGCCAACTCCATGACGATCTTATTCATGCTCCCATGGTGGAGCTCCAAGATCTTGAAGCTCTTTGGCCCTTCACCATGTGAGGATTTGATTGTATTGGAAAATTACCTCTCACAAGACGAACATACCTTCATCACCACCAACACCACCAAGTACTTCATTAAGTGTGTCGAGGCCATGCCTCTCACTAATGTGACCGACAACAAGTGCACAATTTATCTTCAATCAAATCATCTCCATTTTGGAATTCTAAAACAATCAATTTTGACAATGGAGAGAATTTCAAATGGAGAGAATTTCAAATGTAAAGAAGTGAAGTGACTCGTACAAATTCAAGATCAAGCATGAGTAAAAACTTCCGTAACATTGTCAATGCAATGGTCAAGCAAAATCCAACAATAAGATTCTCAATAAAATCCCATAGAAGACCATTCAGAATCACGATCGATTGGCACCTTAATCAGTATCCCCTGCATTTTAGGCGTAGGACACTAGTATCCATACTACTACTTGGGCTACCCCTTTCTCTCTACTCTATGGCTTTGAGGATGTCTTCCGTGAGAAGTTGAGCTGCCCTCCCTCACATTTATTTTAATGGTATCATCCCCGATGAAGAACTTTCGAAGTCCATCTTCACTCTCTTAGTTGGTTGGATGAAAAGCGTGCTAACTCTATCCTACATAATCGTCAATATAAAGCCCTCATTACAAAAAAACACAACCAACTTATAAACCATTAAAACTTCAAATTGGAGAACTAGTTTGGAAGTTGGATTACACCCACGATAAGGAGGGAAAATATGCCCAAAAATGGTGGGGTCCATGCCTAGTTAAGGATATATTAGGATTGAGCAATTATAGATTACAAACGAGCAAAGGCCATATCTTCAAGGAATAGACAAATGCTCGATTCTTCAAGTACTATGCTTAAACTTCTCGGTTCATCTATCCTTTCTTGTACATAGCTTTCTTTTCTTTAATTGTCGTACTTAGATATGTTTATAATGAATTTTCATTTAACATGGTTTTGATTATGATTAAATGTACTAATGTGGTACCAACATTATATGTTTCCTTGTATAGTATCCTATATATACCATATGTTCTTATGCTTCATCCTTGTATTTATAGGCCTGCTAGTTTGTTGAGCCCTCTGTATCCCTTCTAGAACTATGATCCTTACAAGCTAGTTATTTTGACGTTCTTAGCTACCCCTTTGATTCTTGTATTTATGGGTTTGCTAGTTTGGTTGAGCCCTAATATCTCAACTAGCACCTTACATCGTCTATGATCCTTTAGATCCTTAGAGATTGGCCAATTTGATGCTCTTAGCTATCCCTTAAAGAATTAGTTTTGTCAATACCTTTTCCCGACTAGTACCTTTTTCTTTGGCTCATAGATTTGTATCCCACTTTTACCTAACTTTTGGTATTTTAATGTGATCATGCATTTTTTACTTTTAGGATATTACTACCTACTTTATGATCTAGATTGTTATACCCTCCAATTTTTAGTTTGTGAGTTTGCATGGTAAGACCTTGCGCCCTCCTCACAAGTGCCCATCCACTATAATCACCTATTTATTACATGTATCCTAGCTAGGTGTCCTCTAAGACTGGAATATCAATAGTATCATTTACTCACTTCAAGTCAACCGTGCTTCTTGTAGCTCGGTTCTTGTAGTCTATCCGTCTCCTTGTCTCTCATCTATATTTTGCCCTCTTGTCATGAAAGTATCAAATCTCTATTGTGACATCCCTTTTTATATTACGCTTGGGGCCACCAAAGCATTAACTCACTATCTACCTTTTATTGCATACTATCTATCGGGTCCACCAAGGTCGCTATCAAGATAATACTCTCTTTTATAGTGCATTTCTAGGAGTATCTAAGCGTCATGGTTTGTAGCTAAGTTGGCGCATTTGAATTCGCTGAGGATTAAATTCGTGAAAAATTCGTTGCTAAAAAAATCAGCGATAAAATTCGTGATTAAATTCAACCATAAGAAATATACATTTAGATTAAATATATAAAAATGGAAGATAATTTCACATTTCAATAGAGAAAGATAATATCACATTTCATTAAGTAGCTATCATAATAATGTGATTGAAATGAAAAACTTTGAAAAACATGTGCTCGCAGCTGCATACTAATATTAAAAAAGTTTTCAAAAAGTGATGGATCAAAGTCTTGAACTTCCCTATGTAGTATGGGCTAAGGTCTACTTATTACATCAAAAAGCTCTAAATCATCTAGAGCACTTGGCTCAATCTCATCATCACTAACAACATCATCATTACCAATATCACTAGATTCACCCTCATGTTCATCAAAATCAAGATCATCTTCATTAGAAGAGTCTTCTAGGACATGCTGAAGTTTTTTTTTTTTCTTTGAAGTGCATGCATCTTTTGCCACCTTTTTCATAGTCAATCACAAATTGCTGCGAACATAAACAAGGTCCCCAGCCTTCCTGATAACAACCTATTCCTTTTCTTTGATTGAACATGGTCAAAGCTACTCCAATTCCTCTCACATGCTGATGCACTTACTCCTTGACTCAAGACTTGAACTTCTAAAATGTTGTAGTTCAGGAGTATTTGCTCCATAGAATCTCCACCATTCATCTCCATCCATGTCTTCCCTATCATCTATTGCTGATTGGGTTCCAAAC
Source organism: Taxus wallichiana var. yunnanensis (assembly GCA_018340775.1). Classification (NCBI taxonomy): domain Eukaryota; kingdom Viridiplantae; phylum Streptophyta; class Pinopsida; order Cupressales; family Taxaceae; genus Taxus; species Taxus wallichiana. The sequence goes on along the minus strand of CM031243.1, from coordinate 26,998,648 downwards.
AACCCATCTCCTCTCTTGTATGCTCTAAGTTGCTCTCTGGTTTTCTTTGCAACATCTCGATTTGGAACAAGCTTTTCAATGGCTGCATAAAACCCACTCTTCGCTTCACGGTCACTTTTTCTGTCAATGTGATAAAGTATCGATTCCAAATAGCATGTTGCTGCATGCAAATGAGTATGCATCATCTTCTATCTTCCATCACAAATATCCCATATCTCATTATATTCTACTTCCACATTATTGAATGCCTTCTGGATGTCTTCTTTACAATGGTCCATACCCTCATAAACCATGCCCATATAAGGAGTATCACCATCAACCATGCAAAGCATACGAACAATGGGTGCACACATTTTTAAAACCTTGACCGAATTTTCCCAAAAGTCAGATTTCAGAATGATTTGCTCCACATGCTTGCCTTTAGAACTTTTGCAAGAATGGAATCTTCCCACTCTTTGCTACAAACAACAATTCAAAGGGCTCCTTTCTCCTCAACAACTCTTTTCAATGTGATATAAAAGGAGGCAAATCTTGTGTCACATGGCTTTAACAACTCCTTAGATGCATGCCTCCTATAAATAGTCAATGTGAGACGATGGTTTTTTATAAAACTGACAATTGTTCTTCCTCTTTGAATTGCTTCATGTACCCAAGGAAATTTGGCCAAGACATGGAGTAGTAAATCAATGCAGTGGGCTGCACAAGGACTCCAATAAATATGTGGATACTTCTCTTATATCAACTTTCCAACTCCCACATAATTGCTAGCATTATCAGTAACATCTTGAACTACAGTTTCTACACTAACTTTGAGAATCACTTCATAAAAAGCATCGAAGACATACTCTAAAGTTTTATTGTGTTCCATGGTGTCAATTACTTTTAGAAATACAACACCTTTAGGGTAATAGACCAACATATTGATCAATGGTCTTTAACACATATCTGACCAACCATCACTCAAAATGGTGCAACTTGTTGACTTCCAAGAGTCTTTAATATCTGCCAATTTTTTAGTGACCCTATTTTTGGATCCCTTTAAAAGTGTAGTCCTCAAAGCCTCGACTCGAAGTTGTGTGCCCTTTTCAAAACGAAATGGATTGTTGAACTAAATTCTTAAAATAAGGACTCTGGCGACATGGAATGGAATGGCAGATTCATAAAAGAAATCGGCCCATGCATCATCAACTTGCTCTTTTTCCACAGGCTTCCAAAAGCTATTTAGTGTTGTTGACCCAGTACTGGAAAGTGGCATTGCAAAGCTTGTAGACATGGTGCATGAGAAAATGTGTTCGACACTGTGGGCCTAGAAAGCTCCCCTTGGATTCGTTGTTTTTTCGCGCCTTTGTTGATTTAACACTAATGAATGCTTGTAGTCTTTCTCCAACGCTGCTTTTATTTCAGGACTGACATTCCGACATGCTTCAACACCACCTCCTTGACCACCCGATATTCCAAGAAGATGGTCCATTACTCTTGTTAATGCCAAGAAAAGAATGCTTTGACTAAAGTGCATGTGATATTGTTTGTCCGCCCCTCACGACTCATATATTTCCATCCCGTTGCACTTGATTTTGGAGGTGCCCAATATAATAACCTGCATTTTTTTGGAAAAAACAAACAAAATTAAAAATAAATAAAAAATTTAAATTAAAAAATCAAATTATACAAAAATTATTATCATGTATTTAATTTAAATCAATGATAATAATAATAATAATTATCATAGATTTGAATTAAATACATGATTTTAAAAATTAAATATATATAAATAGTAATACATTCAATTTACTGGATATGATATATAAAATTATAATTTAAAGATATAATATATTAATTTTTATGAAATACATTATATATTTATTGATATTATACATGTTTTTTATAAAATGTATTATATTTCGTATTAATATATATTTTATAATACATATAAATATGAATAATTTTAGATATTATATTAATTTTATATATATATATATTATTAAATTTCATATATAAATACATTCAATTTATTATTATAAAATTTAGTATGTTATATTATTTAATATTAATAATGAATTTTATATTATTTAAAAGTTAAAACCTTTAAAATATTAAAACGTAACTTAAAATATTAAAATGTAAAAATGTTAAACGTGAAATCTGTAAATATAAAAACTTTAAACGTAAGTAAGACATAAAAATAGTAAAATATTAAAACTTCAAACTTTATAATATTAAAATTTCAAACTTATAATATTAAAACATAAATTTTTAAACCTAACAAACTTTAACTATAAAATATAAACTTTACACTTTGAACATAAAATACCTCTCACTGTGCAGTTGACATCACATGGTTGTGGCGAGCTCCATATGAGTAGACTATGGACACAATGACGACAAACCAATTAACTATGCAATATGCACACACCGACAAATGAGTGTAAAAGCTTCAAGGCTCTCAAAGATACATGTTAAGCAGCAATTTTCGAGCTCACGAGTTGTTGCAACTTGCAATAATGGTGGACACGGAACATTCGCGATTTGCAGTGCTGTTGATCAACAAGCTCCTTCAACCTCGTAATCTCCTTCACACTCACACAAATCACACTTAAAAATTCAAACCACAGGAGGGTGTGTGGAGCTTAGTGCCACCGTAGGAGATTTTATACACAAACAACAACGATTAAGGTAGAAACCTAAAATGCAAAAAGTAAAAACCTTAATACGAATTTCAATGATTTTCAACCTTGATTTACAACAATTTGTATAAAAATTCATGTCCGGATTTAATACGAATATAATCATGATTTTAAATGAATTGTTTGTTGCCTTTTGATATCTGGTGAATTTTGATTTTTATTCCTTTTGATTTGGCGAATCCGGTTACTTAGGTTTGTAGGTTCTCTTTTATAGCGACTAAGTGCAATCATTTTAGTGGTAGTAGTCTTACACACCACTTTAATCAGCCTTGAGAATCCGTGACGGAGGAGCAACAATAAAAGCCTAAAGAAAAAGCCACATTATCAAAGAAAAATCAAACAAAAGGCAATTAAAATTACAATGAATAAAAGTCAATCACAAACACAAAAGATGTGATATAATGATTTGGCACATCTCCTATCCTAGTTGAAACTTAGTTCAAAGCTCAAACACCACAGCTTGGCCTCATTATAGAGCTTGACATCCTTTGGGGTACGGTAGTTTTTTTGTGACTAGGGTAAGAGGTCACATATCTATCATTTATCGCCCTTGCCTTTTCGTGACAATATCTAATCCTCGTAGTAGGCCTATATCTCCTCAAGTGAGGTCTTCGGGAGCGGGAATGGGGATGTAGGATGCACCATTCATTTAGTAGTAGAGAATCAAAATGTTGTTCATGATGATGAATTATTGATTATGATTTGAAATGTGTCGATCAAAAATCTACAATGTTAATCCCAAAAATCATTACTTTGATATCTTTATACTCCACTTGTTTTCCTTGATTGATACCTACATATTTTGGGTTCCTTCAGTCTTTGATTTCGAAAATTCCTAGTCTTGCCAATCGATTAATGTGTCTTGATTATGGTAAAAGCTCGTGCTTCGCCTTGGTGGCATACATCTTTCCTTATTTTACATCATTTTATCCTTTGTCAGACAAGCGAGATTCCAAGTCTTTCCCATCTCTTATTTCCTTTTCACCATCTCTATTTAGACATGTTAGTGTTGTGACAAGCATTAGGTTTTAAGGACATTTCCATATTGTATCCCTACTTGAGTATTTTTGCATCTCTTGGTTTTCATGGTGTTCTCTTTGACTATTGCTATTTCCTCTCTTGGATTTATCCTAGCTACCTTAAGGAATTTGAGTGTTACATCCTAGTGACTAAGTTGTTTATAGCATTGCTAGTTCGGTTGATACCTTTTCCGACTAACACCATACATCCTACTTACATATAGAGGCCGACTAGATCGACATTCATAGCTACCCGTTACATCATGTACTACCTATTTACGATCCTTAGTCTTGTTTGTTCAGGTTGATACTCTTCTTCGCCAACACCTTGCATCCTATTTATTTACGGCGGTAGTTAGTCCGAGTATTTTAACTACCTCTTTACATTCTATATAATCTCTAGGCCTACTAGATTGTCGATTAGTTTCTACTACTAGCACCTAATTATATTTTGATGAGATTTTTTCTCCTATTTTTGTATACCTAGTTATCATATTCCCTGTGTATGCTTACATTGTTTTTCCTCTCCTTGTAGTCTTATATCTTTAGGGTTACTTAGCAGACTGTGCCCGCCAAAGTCGAGACAAGAGGCATCATGCGTCATTTGGTTGCGGAAAGGTAATCGTGCGGTAGGTATATTTCATTTGGGTCGAGTTCATAGTATTATAGGTTGAGTTAATGCTTTTATACTTTATATATAGCTATCTCATTTTCGTCATTTTGATTTCGATGTTGCATTTTTTCCCCCGAAGACCATCTCATTTAGACCTTTTGTGACATGTGATGATCTTTGGTTACGACATATGCATACACCTAATTTTTCACTCTTACGGACGTTTGCTTCACAAGACCTGTTAGGGCATTGGCTTCCTTAGAGTGATGTCCTTAGGGATATTGCTAGGAGTGGGAATAACCAGAAATGGGTATATTGGGCTTCTTGATGATGGTATTTATGAGAAGGCCTTGATGTGTAGTCCATGTTATGACACCTTAGATATCTTTTATAACTTTATAGTCATCCTTTTACAATCTCCCTACAACATCACCTTGATATTTTTATGTTTGCCTCCATATTTACTTACAACACACATAATTTTTTCATATTACCTTTCAACAACTCCAAAGTCTTCATCCATAATCCGAGACTTGCTTTTAGGACCCCTTGATGAGGCATTACCTCAAACCGACAATTTTGACCATAGTCCAAGTTGTTTGCATCTATCTCTCGATAGTCAATTGCATCAACCATGATCGATGCCGTTGGCTAAAAGGAACTTTGATGTTTAATCATGATCCCCGTATATACACGGCATTTGAGCGCTCTTTCCATGTCATCATCAACAATTATTCAGCTTTCCTCGCGCTCGAAATCTGCTCTTCAAGTCTTAGAGGTCTTGAAGTTAGTATTGCTTATCTTTCAAAATTCATACTGGAGCATTGGGTCCTTAGGATTCCCAACATAGGAGCTGCACTCTCCATGATTTTCCAGCTTTTGGAGTCTTCGACAAGTGGCTTTTCTAGGTTTTCTTCTATTTGATTGTGATCTCCCACACCAACTCTCTCTCATAAGGTGCTACCAACCCAGGGGGATGTTAATGCACATATGGTTGGTGCACAAAGGTAAGTATCTCTAACCTTTCATTTCTTTTATGTTATTTTATATTTGATTGATTGTTTGATTGGTTATGCATAGATTAGAGTAGAGTAACATATTTTAAACCTATTGCATTATTATCTAGCGGTCCTTACCTTACCATGTTCCCTTAGGGCTTTGTAAGCTATTGATCCGTACAATCCTAGATTAAGTATCTCTATCTTGTTAAAACCTTGTTACAACAAAATCTATAATCAAGACCTAGTTAGACGCCACCGCCCTATATCGAGAGTTAGGGTATGGAAATCTATCTTTTATAGAGTGTGGATTATTGCCTTTTTATATTCACGTCTTTAGGAAGGTAAAGGGAGAAGAACCCCTATAAAGTGTGCCAACACTTGCATTTATACAATTTGTGGAATGAAGAAAGAGAAGGAAGAGAGAGAAAGGATCGCTGAGCTGGAATCCATCCTCTTGAAGATGCGTGAGCGCCATGATTTCTCGCAGAGCTTGCTTGCAGTATAGGCATGGCCGACTCGGATAAGTGCCAACAACCACAACACAACCCCTCGAGTCTATGACACGCCATAAGACCACATAAAACGATGCCATTCTTCTTTAAATTTTGGTGGTTGGCTCTTTGATTGAGTCCGATGCGGCCATGAGGCCTTCGCGGGTTTTTGCTATGTCTTGCGGCTTTCACCGTGGTGTTTCAATTTTTCTCTTTCGTGGACCCTCACAACTCTCTCCCCGCTTGCCTCGATGGGTGGAATCATTTCACACCATCCCCGAGGGTCTAACTATTTGACCCGTGACTTTTGACCCGATGGCTATTTCCTTCGTTCTGCGGGTTTGAGAACAATGCGAACCATTACAAATTAGTGAACCCACCGAACACTAGGTTCATGTTCCGCAGACTTTGGAACTTAGCCAATTACTTCAACTCCCTCGCAAATATGCAACTTTGTGGTTCTCTCTTTGACCTCAAATGCAAGGGACTTAATTTCTTAGTGCCACAAATGTTGAAAAGATGTCGTGCAACATTAATTTTACCAAATCTTGTCTAAGCCCCTGCATTCACATTTTTGTTCATGCGGGTTTGGAGAACCCGCAGAACACTATTTTCCTACATTCTATGGTAAACTGAATTAGTGCACCGCAACTTTTCTAGAGCACAAAATGGTTAAGTCCTTTCGATGAGTTGATCAAAATTACATGGGGTGTAATTTTTGGACAACAACAGCGACCTCGAGGACATCAACTTGTTAGATGATGAAGACCAACTGCCTTGAAGCATTCCAATGGGCATGGAGTCAAGCTTAATCTTGTAGAAAACTAATCTCATCCTTGAAAACCTCGTCTCCGAATCCGCAAGAACTTAACATTTGAATCAAGATGATCTTGTTGGCATCTTGCTTTGCATAAGTGTTGTCATTGATGCAAAACCTCATTATTGACAAAGTGGATGATCGTGTAGGATCAGATGATGCTTAGAATGATGATGATACGAAGATACAGGTATGTTCTTGGCTACACAGGTTGGTTCGGTGAGGATGGCTTGTTCTAGCAAGCTTATTTAGGTGACCTAGCTAGCCTAGGAGATGTGCATGGTGGTTGGAGCTTCTTGGTGACTTGAGAAGCATATTGGCATGTTAGATAACATGTTTTGGGAGTGCTTGGGCACTCACATGAGTCAGGGTGCAAATATAGGTTGGTGACCATGTTTCATGTGCTTATTTGGAACATGTATGGATGCTAAGAGGCATGAGGTTGAGCTATGGAGCTATATGAGCTCATGGATGCATATATTAAGTTGTATCATGATGTATCAGGTATGTTAAGACCATTTGGAGTGTTTATATGATGTATTATGAGGTTGTTCTTGTTGACCCTAGCCTTTACAATGCAAAACCCTAAGGGCTAGCTATGCAAGTCTCAGTGGATGGAAATATTGAGAGGTGATTATGACATTATGATGATTGGAGATGTTAGTAGGGTGTGTCCTTGTGTTGTGGGAAAAATTTCAGGTTGCCATGATGAGTATTTTGCATGATACATCAATTTTGGTGAAACAAGGTACTTGGTAGTGTGTTTTCTAGCTCGATTTGGACCTTCTGATGCTCACCTTGAATTATGTGCTTTGCATGGGACCTTGTGGCTTTTAGGGATGTTTCTATATTGAGTTTAGAAGGTTTCAAAAAATAATGGGGTAGTTTGATCATCTAGTTTTTATGAACAATCGTTAAGAAGGTAAGTTGGTTTTAAACCCTAGTAAAACCCTAGTCAAGAGCAGTTTGCAGAAAAGTGTGAATACTGAGTCTGTTTTGATTTCTAGTGGAAAAGTGATGATTGGATGATGTAGAGGACTCCTCCAAGTTTCTGAAAGATATGGTAGGGCTCATGGTGATGAGTGGACCCCACTCAAACATGTTAGTTTTGAAGTTTTGTTTGGGACAAGGTTGTCTAAAGGAGTTGAAAAATAAATGGACATTGTTTTGAGTATGTGAGTTTTTCTTGATGTCCAAAGAGGTTTTAGGTCATGAGGATGCATAAAAATAGAAAAGTGTGCCCTATTTAAGGTTGACTGGTCAAAGGGCAGTTTTGGAGCAGTAAAAAGCAGTCTTCAGTAAATTGGACATTACAGGAGCTACATGAGGAGTTAGGAGGTGATTCAAGTTGTGTTGGAAAGAGGATTTAGAGAGCTTTCCAGTGATATAAGGTTTGCTTCATGATGATAAGATTTGATATAGTTTCTAGGTCAATTTGTGAGCAAGAATATTTCTTGCTATTTAGGACAAAACTGCTTTTGCTGAAAGATTGAGTTGGTTAGTGCATGAAATGGATTTGGTGATGCTTTCTATCACTTGGAATGTGAAGAGGGATGAATTTGGCATCTAATGAATCCATTTTGAGGTCTTGAAAGGTCTCAGAAGGGTGCAAACCAATTGAATTTGGAAAACAACTTTTTGGGAAGCTTGGTTTGGTGAAGGCAAAAGTTTGTGGTTTGAACCAGTGAATGTTTCATGGGTTCTAACTTGTTTAGGAGTGTTGTACAGGTTCTGCCATTTCCATAGAATGGTCACATGCCATAGTTGAGGTGTTCTTGGGTGACCTTGAAGCCAAAAGGTAGATTCAGGGTGCTAGAAACAGGTGTTTGGTGAAGGCAATAAGCCACTAGGCCCATTAAACGAAATAATTTGATTGGTTCATGAAAATTGTGACCATGTATGATGTTTAAATGTTATTTTAAACATGTGTGATGAATTTTAAAGCTTGACTAAAAATAGTTTTGGGATTAGGAGATTTTTGGCATTCCAATGCATGGGTTTTGAGGATTTTTGGTGCATGGAAGAAGGGTTTTAGCTAGGCCAACCCATATGGGTCACTTATAGCTGTTATGAAAAGTATATGGGATATTTTTATGATGTATTGGTTGTGCAAAAGGAGGGAAAAGGGCTGAGTTTGAATTTGAATCAAGGAGAGGCTATAAAAGTGATGTTTTGAGTACATTGTTGCTAATCTTTGGAACCCCTTTTATCTTTTTTTGAAGAACCCTTTGTTGCAAGCAAAACCCCTTGGGCCTAGCCCAAAACCCCTGGAATTTCATTCTAGGTCAGTAGCTGGTTGTGTTTTCATGAGGAGGATTTGAGTGAAGAAAAGATGGTGATGTTTCTTTGATGGCGAGTTGAAGGAGGGCAGATTTGGAGTCTTGTGTTTGGATGCTACCTTCATAGCATATTGATGTCATTTGCAGGTTTCAAGTATTTGCAGATCGATATTGAGTTGAAGTCATTTGCAAAGAAGTATATCTTCTTATGTATTCATGAGACAAGGTTGATTGTCTTGGTATCTCTTGATTGTATCTTGTTGGCTATTGTTGAAGACATCAATTCATTGTGATCTGATTTGAATATCAATAAAGAGTGGTGATCTGATTTGAACATCAATAAAAGTGTTTTTGTGTTTATCTTATGATCCTTGCTTTGAGTATGTTTCATGGTGAAGTATATTTGTTTGTGATCATTCATTGATATATGTGCTTCATGAGGTTGTGTGTTTGATGTTTTGAAGTATAGAGTGAAAGTTTTATTGGGGATTGATTCACCCCCAACCCCCTCCTCGATCCTTGTCACTTCAAACAGATGTGTGGAGTGGAAGATAGAACTAAGAACTACTCCAACTATCTCGATTTCCGCCATGAAATTGGTTACGATATGATTCGTGTGTGATTGCAAGTGGCCCAAAACTTATGTATAAAAGAGAAGATCATACATGCTTCAAGTGAAACATGCAGAGAGTGCACAAACACTTATTACAAACAAAAAATCACCACGAGGATTGAGGAAAAGACACTCAATTAGTGATCAACACACAACAAAGGAGGGAACTTCCAACAACACAAAAACACTCGCAATATTTACAAGATGCAATGGAATAACTTAATGGGAGTGTTTAAGATTAATCCCACTGACCGAGATTTGTAATAATTCTCCATCAAGATTAGACAACTCAAAAGAGTTGGCCTCTTTCTGCAAGCAGTGATAATATATGACCCGCTCCAAAGTGCATCAAACTTGGAATGCTGCCCTGGTTGAACTCCATCTGTTGGACCATGATTGCCGTTAGACCAAAACCCATAGGTGTTAGTCTCCGCTACAATCGCCAGAGTTAGGATCTACAAGAGGCGGTTAGTCCATGTCATGAAACTCATGGGGAGCGTTGGACACACATGCCAACAATCTCCCCCTCAACGTTACCCAAGTGAGTTTCGAACTCGAGACCTGTCGCTCTGATACCATTTGTTGGACCACGATTGCCATTAGACCAAAACCCATAGGTGTTAGTCTCCGCTACAATTGCCAGAGTTAGGATCTACGAGAGGCAGTTAGTCCATGTCACGAAACTCACGGGGAGCGCTGGACACACATGCCAACACTACCCGTGTCCCATTTGAGGACGAAATCGCCCGCTTTCAAGATCCGTGGCTTAGCTTTCTTGTCAAACCACTGCTTGGTAGATCTTTGATGCTCTTCCATTTTAACTATGGTAGATTGTCTTAGTTATTCAAGTTCAATCAATTCCGCCATTCTTATTTCTCTTTGATCCGCTCCCTCAAATTCCAATTGTTGAGCTAGCTCCAATGAAGGTAATTCAAGTGACAATGGGAGCCTAGCTTCTCGCCATACACAAGGACAAATGGGGAATTGCCAATTGCCTTCTTTGGAGTGATTCTATCAGCCTAAAGAGCACTCTTTACTTTAGTGTGCCATTGTCTTTGATTGACCTGCATAGTTCTCTTCATGATTTTGATCAGGTTCTTATTAGTTGATTTTGCCAAACCATTACCTTATGGGTAGTAATTTGAGGAAGTCTTCAAGTAAACTCCATGTCTAAGAGCCCAATTAGATATTTTGATCCCAAAAATGCCTTAGCATTATCAGAGATGATGGTTTGAGGAATCCCAAACCTTGTTGCAATGTCCTCCAAGAAGTCAAGGATGACTGATTTAGTAGCCTCCTTGAGTGGTATGGCCTTGGTTCACCCAGTGAAGTAGTCTGTTGTTGTCAAGACCCATTTGTGGCCCATACTTGAAGGAGGATTGATCATACCTATGAAGTCAAGTCCCCATTGAGCAAAGGGTTCATCCGCTTGAATAGGATGAAGGGGAAGGGCCGCCATTTTCTTCTTACCAGTGAAGAAGGCACATTCTTTACATTTCCTGACCCATTGATGTGCATTTGCGAACAAGATGGGGCGAAGTATACCTTGCTCTAAGGATTTTCATTGTTGTGGTCCTGGTTGAGAAATTCCCACTAGAGAAACCATCATGAAATTCTGCCAAGACCTTATCTATTTGTTCTCCTTCAATGCACCTTAGTAGGACACCATCAATATTCCTTTTGAAAAGAATTCCATCAATTAAAACATAAGGAATTGATTGTAACTTGAGGTGTCTTCTTCTTGTTTTACTCAAACCGGGAGGATTACCTCTGTTGCTAGAAATGTTGCCATGTTGTCAATCTAACTACCGTGGCTCTACTTGAATTCCTTGATCTCACGGGTTCTCTTTGTTATGCGGGTTTGCTTGTTGAATATCATCCATTCTCGCAAATCATCATCGACTTGTTCTCATTCCTCCTCCATGAAGAAGGAAGTTTCTTGATTATCCTGAGCATCCAAAGCAAGATGTTCACATAATGCTCTACCTCTCATCAACTTTGTGGTCTTGATGGTCACATCGAACCCCATGATTATGGTTACCCATCCGGCTCTCTTTTCGTTGATTTCCGCCCCATGATGAAATCTCCCACACCGAGGTGTGAGACTAGGACCTTGATCTGGTCGGCGGCTAACATGGCCTTGAATTTTTAAGAGCCCTCAAGATGACAAAAACCTAGTTCTCGAAATGACTATGCCCGAGCTCGAAATCTTTCAACGTTTGGCTGAAGAAGGCCATGAGCTGCTCTAAGTCTTCATCGTTCTTTTGAGTGAGAATTGCGGCTATGCTTAAGGTTCGTGTACCGTAAGCATAAAGGATAAAATTATTTGTAAATTTCTGGGTTAATGAGTGTTGGCGCTTGGGCAATTGCAGCGTTGATCTTAGTGAAGCATTCTTTTCCTTCTACGGTTCATTTAAAAGCCATGTCCTTCCTCAACATCAAGGTGATGGGCCTGACTAATCCTGCAAAGTTAGGAATGAACTTCCTAACAAAATTGATCTTGCCAAGGAAGGACTGAAGGGCCTTCTTATGAGTTGGCAAGGAGAAGGAGAGGATGGCGCAGAGACTCTTTTTGGGGAAATTGTGATTCCATCCTTTGAGACAACATGACCCAACAACTTACCATGGAACTGCAAAAATGCATTTCTTGGGGTTCAATGACACTCCAAATTCTCTGCATTTCTCGAACACTTTCTCCAAATGCTCCATATGTTGTTTGCCCTGCTTAGAGAAGATCGTGATATCATCCAAATAAACCAAGAAAACTGGTTGATGAGTCCGTGGAAAGCAATGTCCATTGCTTTCGAAAAGTAACACCATGCATGGTTGAAAAACCAAAAGGCATTTTTGATATGCACATGTTCCCCACTTGGTTGTGAATGCGGTTTTGTACTAATCCTCCTCTCTGATCTTTATCTAATTAAAGCCTGAATAACCATCAAGCATGGAGAACCTTTCACACCCAACTACCATTTGGAGTATTTGTTCCATGGAAGTCAAAGGATGGTGATATTTCAGTGAGGCCTTGTTCAATTCCCTAAAATCCACACAAAGCTTTATCTCTCCATTCTTCTTCTTGACATGAACCAAATTTGCCACCCAGGATGAATACTTGATAGGAAATATTATTTTTGATTCAATGAGTTTGGATAACTCCATCCTCATGAGTGGCTCAATCTTGGGGTTCACAGGCCTTTGTTTTTGCTTAACTGGTTTAGCCGTGGGATCAATATCAATAGCATGTTGAGCAATGTTGGGGTCAAAGCCTTTAGATCCTCATAGCTCAATGAAAATATATCGTGAAATTTCGTCGAGAGGCAAATAAAAGTCTGTTCTTCTTCACTACTACATACCTTTCCCAACAGTAGCTCCTTTCCTTGTGCAACGGTGATTGGCTTGCAATCTCTTCTTGCTCTACGTACATGCTTCTATTTTGCCCTTTGATCTCATCATCATAATTGAAAATGCCTTCAAGGGTGACTAATCCTTTGGGTAGCTTGTTTGTCCATGATTGAATGATCGATCACCATAAGCTGTCTTGCAGGCCAAATTGCAAGCCGGAGGAGAATTCAACCTTGTTCTAAATTAATTGGACAATTTGCTTGTCATTCTCAAAAACTTGCCAGTTAGCTTCATTATCCGGAACCGATGGTCTTACAACCATCTTGACACGTTAATTTCCTTGGATAAGATCCTCTATGGGAGAGAACCGAGTGCCAACGATTGCCATTTGATCTGTCTCCTTATTTCATTTATGCGGCCACACGAAGGTTGGCAGCCTCAAAACTCTCAAGGAGATCCCAAACTTGGTGCCTATAAGCTCTCAAAAGCTTGTTCTTAGTCGCATACCCGCCTCTGACTTGGTGGATGAACAATTCAGTATCTCCAAAGACTTGCAAAACTTTAATTTGTTTCTTTTCCGTAATCAACAAGCCATGGACCAATGCCTCATACTCTGTCAGATTGTTGGAGCATGCAAATTATAGGCTATGAGCATAGAGGAATTTCTTGTTCGTTGGAGAGACAAGAACTATACTCGCTTTAACTCCATTCGTGCTTTTGGAACTATCAAAATACAACTTCCATAACCCAAAAGCATCATTATCTTCTTCTTTATGCGGTATGGGGATAGTGACGTTTTCTTCATGGATGCAATAGGTGCCTAGACTAGTCTCCAAAACCGCGTCATAGGGGGCAAACTCATAGTGCTCCTTGGCCCATTCATCTAGCATAAGATTAGGAATTGAAGTTGATGAATGTATTGTTTCAGCTGGTTCAGGATCGTAGTTTGTCTCCTTGGATCATACAATTTGCATTGATGGGACTAGTGTTAGGAATTTCAACATAAGCTGAAATAGGTTCAGCCTTAATTGTAAATCTAGTCCCATACCTCGTTCTAAGCAGCATATGAGACCAATCGAGGAAAGATATCTGCCAACCTTAGTCACAAATCTTTGGAGAGGCAAAAGGTGAATAATGGTGGCAAGTTAATCACATAAATATCTTGCATTATGGTTGAGCTTGGGAAAACATGTAGAGTTAATTTCAAATTTTTAACTACACCCAAGACTTGCACTATTGAACCATCGAGTTGTAAGACACCCTTAGAAGTTGGGTTGTACTTGATAGTCAAGATGTTTGCAATCTTCTTTGGCATGATCAAGTACTAGCACTATAGTCTATCATGCAATTATGAATGAGGTGTTTTCCAACTATGAGAGACATGTAGAAAGGAGGAGGTTTGACAATTGAACTTGTTCCTCCTTTGGCTGACACATATTGACCGTGACATTTGATTTGTTCATGGTGGGTTCTAGAAGTGGAAGTTGCTTCAGGGCTTCTTGCAATAAATCCCTTTGAGATGGGATAAATAGGGCATCCCACATTGTGACATTGAGATTTGTCTTCTTCATTCGCTTCACAACGTTGAAAGGAATACCCGCGGCTTTCTACAATGAAGGAAAGATATATTCTTTGTTCCTCCCATGGTGAATGGACTCCCATTCATTCAAGAAAGTCGAATGTGTGTATAGGTGTCAAATGGGCAATCATTTTTGACATTGATTTGACAATCGTAAAGCATGATTGACCAAAGAAGTATTGGACCTGGTACATGCGGATTTGCATTGTCTAATGAAGACACATACATTATCCGGAGCTTAGTACTTTTGTTAATAATTGATGATTTTTAGGAAAATGTAGGTTTATTTTCTAGATAAAAAGTGAGATTGTTTCTGTAATTTTGTTGCATGGAAAACTTTGGTAGAGAAACAGATAGGTAGACATGTCAAAGCTCTCAAATTAGATAATGGAGGCATGTTCATCTCAAAAAGTCAAAAAAATTCTACTAGTGGGAAGGTATGCATCGATAGGGTACTACATACACTCCACAACAAAATGGAGTTGTGAAAAGGAGGAATATGACATTGATGGAGATGGCGTGGTGAATGGTGCATAGCCGGAATGTACCTTATCGGTACCATATATAGAATCTGCTAGTTTACATCCTTAAAAGTCCTTGTAAAGCCTTGAATAATGCTATTTCGAGGAAGCATGGTAGGGTAGAACACTTGATGTGAATTTTGGGTTTTTTGTTGTGTTGCTTTTCGCACCAATTCTTAGTAAAAAATAAGTAGTTTAGATACAAAAATAAAAATATATATGTTTTTGGCTATGACGAGCAATATAAGATATACTTATTAGTAGATGTCTCTACAAACAAAATTATGGTAAATAGAGATGTAAACGTAGATGAGAAAACACCAATCTTCTCGGATAATGGTAAATCTATAAACAGTAGTGTATGGGTAAATGCTGCAGATTTTGGAACAAGTTTTAATATTGAAATCAAATAGGTCTCAAAGCCTAAAACATCGAAGAGTCAAGTTCGAGCAAGGTATCTACCGAGGAAAAGAAGGATTCTCAATCTTCACAACAAGAACAAGAGGGCTAACACTAGACACCAAAGTGGCGTAATATCACATTGAAGGATGTTCGGTAGGGTGAGCTTCCACATATAATAAAAGGAAGATCGATGAGCTTAGAGAGACAAGTAGTGCAAAGAGGTGGGCAGGTAAATTTTGCTCTTTCTTTAGTTGTTTCACATGTAATGTTTTCTCTTACTTCAGTTGTTTCATAGGTATTTGAGCCCAATGTGAAGAAGTCAAAGGAAGCATGAATGGGAATTTGCATGAAGGCTGAATATGATGCTTTATATATATATTGACATGAGCTTCACTTCATTGCACCCGCTATATATATAGATCTCTCAAGCATGCATAACTTGAGTAAGGTTGTCGAGGTTCCCCTATCTACATTGAAATGTCCCACTTCCTAAAATAACCAATCAAAGACCTTTAGCCCAATTCTGTTTTCCGATGGCTAAAGGGTGATAGAAAGGGAAACTTATCATAATAAATTAATTATAAAAGTGCAATATAAAATAATATTATAAGCACTTTATATTAATTTATTAATGATAAAGTCAATTTAAAAATAGAAAAGACAAATATAAAGTGATAAAGTAAAATAATTAAAGAAAAGAAATGTCACTTTATAATTATTATCCCTTAGGAGAAAATGCAACCCCTTTTGGAGGATGAAAAAGGGTGGAAAAAACATTAAATGCGGGAGGTGAAATCTGATTGGAAGATGAGGGTGGCTATTTGGCCAAGTTCATCTATAAAAGCAAGTCTACTTGTTTGTTGAAGGCATGCTTTTCTATTTTATACAAATATGAATTTTGTCTGAGCCTTGAAGCTTTACAAAATATTTTCTAAGGATGAAAACCCTTAGAAAGAATCTCTTGAGGATGAAAACCCTCTAAGGGATCTAGAAGAGGAACGAAAACTCTTCTTCTAGTTGAGAGGATTCTCCATACAGGGGTTTCCATTGCATATCAAGGAGTTAGCTGATTTTCCAGTTGTTTTCCAATAGTATTGAGGGTTGAAGTTGTAGATTTCAAGTAGGGGTTTGAGGGAAGAAGGTTGTCGCTGTATTTTCCCTCTATTTCTAGCCATTTCTATGTGGAGCGACCATCTAAGGAGCTGATATATGATACTTTGGAGCTGATTTAGTTGCTGATCATATTCCTGATTTTTAGAAATCAAATCAGCTATTTTACATAATTTTTGGAGTTGAAGAAATGGTATTTTCAGCCCTGTCTGAGGATAGTTGTCTGCAGAATTATATAAAATAGATTCAGCCTGTTTTGAATTTCAAATCTGGTATTTCTTTCATGATTCCACCTTTACAAAATCTAGGGGTTTTAATTCATAATTGGTGGGTTTTCATCTCTATACCTAGTCACATTTTCTATATAATAATCTGATCTGCATTCATAAATTTTGGAATATCTTTTATAAATTGCTGCATTAGATTGGGATTTGCTCAAAATCCATTTGAAGTGGAAAAGTGTCCTTTTGGGGACATTACAATGGTATTAGAGCTCAAGAGAAATATTGAGGATATGATTCAGATTTGGGCCTTGAAGGGCTCAAGAGAAATATTGAGGATATGGTTCAATGGAAGGGAATCAAGAGTGCAAAGGGCAGTCAATGCAATTTTACGAGGTGTATACAACAGCATTTTCAGAACAACAGTTATATCCTTATGGTATTCAGCCCCAGAAGGACGAGCATGGTCTAATTCCCAGTCATCTAATTGGTCCTTACCTAAGTAGGATCACTACACAAAGGTATGAAGCCACTTTCATTGTTTTAGAGGCTATTTTGGGACCATTGCCTAATCTTCATCTTGCTGTCATAAAATTTCTAAGTGATGGGCTGCCAACTGTATGGTTGATTGTGGAAGTTTCAAGCATGAATTTGGTAAGAGTTGTCTTTCCTAAGGATTACAATTCTCATAACCCATGGAATCTAGTGAGGTGTGTGTTCAATGGTAGCTTCCTAAAGGGGGATCTTGATGACCTTGAAAGGTATGGAATGAGTGAGATAATGTCATATTTATTGCTGCATATTCAGATTTATTTTCCTCTTGAGAAAATGATGAGTTAGAAGATGAAATCTGCAATATAAAGTATGTGATACCTTTGATGCAAATTTGTGTATATGATCATCTTGAGAGAGGTATATGGTGGCAAGATCTATCTCACTTAACAGGTACAAGAGCCCGGATTCGGAACACTACAACATGTTTTGTCTCTTGTGCATGGCACTTGAACAAATGAGTTCAGAATTGCTCGAGGGCAAGCAATTTTGGGGAGGACTGAAATGGCCCACTTCCTAAAATAATCAGTTAAACACTTTTATGTGATATTTTTGATGCAAATTTGTGTATATGATCATCTTGAAAGAGTTATATGGTGGCAAGATCTGTCTCACTTAACGGTACAAGAGTCCGGATTCGGAACACTACAACATGTTTTGTCTCTTGTGCATGGCACTTGGACAAATGAGTTCGAGAATTGCTTGAGGGCAAGCAATTTTGGGGAGCACCGAAATGGCCCACTTCCTAAAATAACTACCAAAGACCTTTAGCCCAATTCTGTTTCCTATGGCTAAAGAATGATAGAAATAGAAACTTATCATAATAAATTAATTATAAAAGTGCAATATAAAATAATATTATAAGCACTTTATATTAATTTATTAATGATGAAATCAATTTCAAAATAGAAAAGACAAATATAAAGTGATAAAGTAAAATAATTAAAGAAAAGAAATGTCACTTTATAATTATTACTCCCTTAGGAGAAAATGCAACCCCTTTTGGAGGATGAAAATGGGTGGAAAAACATTAAATGAGGGAGGTGAAATCTGATTGGAGGATGAGGGTGGCTATTTGACCAAGTTCATCTATAAAAGCAAGTCGACTTGTTTGTTGAAGGCGTGCTTTTCTATTTTATACAAATTTGAATTTTGTCTCGCTTCTTGGAGCTTTGCAAAATATTTTTTAAGGATGAAAACCCTTAGAAGGAATCTCTTGAGGATGAAAACCCTCTAAAGGATCTAGAAGTGGAATGAAAACTCTTCTTCTAGTTGAGAGGATTGCCCATATTGGGGTTTCCATTGGATATCAAGGAGTTAACTGATTTTCCAATTGTTTTCCAATAGTATTGAGGGTTGAAGTTGCAGATTTCAAGTAGGGGTTTGAGGGAGGAAGGTTGTTGCCGTGTTTTCCCTCTATTTCTAGCCATTTCTATGTGGAGCGACCATCTGACTTGCTGATATATGATACTTAGGAGCTGTTTTTGGAGTTATTTAGTTGTTGATCATATTCTTGATTTTTAGAAATCAAATCAGCTATTTTCATATTTTTTGGAGTTGAAGAAATGGTATTTTCAGCTGTGTCTGAGAATAGTTGTTTGCAGAATTATATAAAATAGATTCAGCCTGTTTTGAAGCTCAAATCTGGTACTTCTTTCATGATTCCACCTTTACAAAATTTGCTGATTTAATTCCATTAAAGATCCTTGGGTTTTAATTCATAATTGGTGGGCTTTCATCTGTATACCTAGTCACATTTTCTATATAATAATTTGATTTGCATTCATAAACTTTTTGATATCCTTTCATAAATTGCTGCATTAGATCGGGATTTGCTCAAAATCCATTTTAGGTGGAAAAGTGTCCATTTGGGGACATTTCATACATAAGTTGCTCATTAGAAATAGATAGAGGGGCCCCAAGTCTTAATGACAGTCAAAGAGGCTCTATACATCTATGGGGACTTAGAGACAGGGATAGATTGTTGTGCTTAATCCCGGGGATGGGTGGGCATTTATGGATTGATTAATGTCGAGGTCCTATCATGGGTATTTCAAAATTACCTTGAGGTAAGAAATCCATTGGTTGTAAATGGATCTATAAAGTTAATTATAAATTAGATTGTTCTGTCAACAAGTGCAAAGCTCATCTTGTTGCGAAAGGATATGACAGTGTTGGTGCTCAAATTAGTCTCACCCCTTTTGTCATTGAAATCCCTCAGTTTGTGGCCTCTGTCACGTTTTTATCTCCCGTGTTGGTGCTTGAAAGACTCTGTCCTCCATTTGGTTGTTGTGATCAGTCCCTTCTTGGGTCGAGGATCACTTAAAGGTCTAGAATTTGTTTTTCGTTTCTCTGTCCATCTGAAGGAGTCTGTAAATTGGGCGTAAAACTTGGGTTGCTCCTTTCTTTCCATTTTCCGGTCATGTATTGTTGTCTCTGTCATTTTTGTCCCAAATACTTGAGGAAACAAGAATGGATGTAGCTTGAAGGATCATGTTTGAAACTTCTAACATCTCCAAATTCTCTGTTCTTGAAGAAAAATTCATCTCCGGGCTCAAATGGTGGTTTTCCTGCATTTTTACGGTTTGATGGTTGAGTTTTCCCCGTCAAATTTACATCTCTGCATTAGCGGAAACGTGGCCCTTTTTGGTTGGATGCGGCTCGGTGGGACACTCTAAAAACTCTGTGGCTCGCTTTAACCCAAAACTTGTCCACGTGGAGGGATTGTGCGTGTTTGGTGATCGGCCCCGAGTTTTATTTTGAAGAAGCACCAGGAGGACACTTGGAGGCTTCCGCTCACTCTGCCTTTTTGCTTGGACTTTTCAACGGCCGAATGAGACCGTCTCGGACCTTAGA
Organism: Taxus wallichiana var. yunnanensis; assembly: GCA_018340775.1. NCBI lineage: Eukaryota > Viridiplantae > Streptophyta > Pinopsida > Cupressales > Taxaceae > Taxus > Taxus wallichiana. The sequence goes on along the minus strand of CM031243.1, from coordinate 26,978,548 downwards.
CACATGGCACCTTCCGCTAAACCTTCAACTTTTTAACAGACTCACTGAGACACGTGTTGAGCCCGCGCTTGTTTGGGGTCTCTACTTTTGGGGACCATCTCAAAATGTGCCATCGAGACACGTGGCAAGGTGGGGAGATGGAGAAACGGAGCTTTGGGGTTATTTAAGGTTTTTGCCTTTTGTAAAAGGGGATAAAATTGTAAGTTGGAGCGCGGCCCCGATAGGAAAGTAATGCCAATGTTGAATAGTCAAAAATGGAGTTGCGGGGAAAATTTGAAATTTTTTCTTTTTTCCAAAAACGAGGTACAATAGCAGAATTGAGCCGCGGTTCCTCTGGGAACCACATTGGGACACGTGTCAAGCTCGTTTTCTAGGGGCGAAGGGGCGGAGAAAAATCTCAAAATTTTACTTTTTTCCAAAAGTTATAAAATGTCAAAAAGTGCTCCCAGGCCTGTTTCCAATCACATTTTGCCATGTGGAAGGCTCAGATTAAAAGTTGAAAGGCAAGATCAACGGTAGCTATGCATTTCATTTGATTTTGCCGCCATTGAAGCTCCAGGATGTTTGGAGATGCATTTTTTGCATCTTTCTTCATCAATTTTTTGGCAAATTTGTGTCGTTTTGGTCTGTAAAGTTCAATTGAATCAATTTGGGAGCTCAATTTGTAAATCTGAGGTACTTTTGAAGTGGATTTTTGCTCGGGCTCGTGCAAAAACGCAAAATGCCAGATCCAGAAGTTGCAGGGCAGAAATTGCAGAGGAAAAAAGAAGAAATGATGAAAGTACATGTGCAAAAGGTGAAAAAGGCGTTGCCTCGAGAGCAAAAAGGGATGACCTATCAAGTCCAGCTATGCAGAGGCTCGAAAAATGATTAAAAAGGGGATTTCTCACATGACAGAATCATAATGATTAAAGGGACTCCAAAAGTTGTGGCATGGCATCCTAGTCATTAGTTGAGGGCCCAAGAAACGTGATTAGTTCATAATTGGTCCACTTGTCAGATTTCGGATCTGAATTTGTTAAGCGTCATTGTTTGAAACAAATTGGTAACAAGCAAAGGTCCCTCGAATATTCTTCTCTTTTGGGGGAAAATTGAGTAAGCAAAAATGTATAAATGCAATGAGAATACTCTTGCAAATGGTCGGAGTTTGAATTCTTGAGAAATTTTTTGAGAAAGCCGTCTTCTCGAGAGACCAAAGTTGAGATTACCTGTTATTTTCTTCTATATTAGATTTTGTTGTGTCAAGTTGGTTGCAGATGTATAGCCATTGACAAGCACTGAGATTGCTCTGGAAGCTTTCCCTTGCTGATGAATCTAAGCAATTTTGGAATTAATTTGTGTCTAATCTCTAGCAATTTTGTGTTTGCTTTATTTTCAGAATGTCTGCAAATAGTTTCTTTCGTTCCTATTGCAATCTTACACTGAAATTTTTGTGAAATCACACAGGATCTCGTCCCTGTGATAATCTAATGGTATTTGCAATTTCATTTCAAGAAGAGCCTTCATCTTGGATGAGATAAACAAATTTAAAATCAATTCATTGTCATTTGTTGATAAAGATTGTCTGTAAGTCTTCGGGTGTACCTTAGGTGTGATTAATCAGAAACTTTAGTGTTTAATTGAGTCTTCCAATTCGAGCCTTCGTGTTGGAGTCTCAAAGATTATGTGAAAACGTGTTGATCTGGGCCTCCATTGAAGCACACCTTCTGGTTGAAGGAACGTCTTGACTATTCTGAAGCTTTCTATTGTGAAGTTGTTCATTATTGTGAAGTCCCTCCAAAGATCCGGTATAATCAACTTTATCTTGCTTCATCTCCCACCAAAATCATTTAAAAACCATTGATCCACCCTGAACTACCCCTGTTTGCCCTGTGTATCAACAAAGGAACAAAATCTACTTGCAAAAATATGTAGAACAATCAGGATTTCTTAATGTCTTCAGTAACCTTAGCCTTGTGTTGAAAATATCTCCATCGTTTAGAAGTGACAACTCTTAAGAGTTAAATCATGGAGCATTGACCGTATTTTCCCAAGGTTCTCTTCATAGAATTTGTGCAAAAGGAAGGATATCTCCATCTCCTTCACCAAATAGAGGTTACACTAAGGGTCCTCTCACCCTGGTCGAAGAGGCACGGCCTAAAGTAGTGAGGACAGGTCAAATCCTCTTAAAGGTGCTATCCATCTCTCCACAAATCTGAGTAACAAAGGGTCAGTTAGATCTCATCCCTAGCTACAAAACGAAACACATTATGATCTATTTGCCTCTAAGCTCCCTGTCGAATCTGTGTTGCTGCTCGGCCTGAAAAGGAGAATGAATTTGGATACCAACAACAAGTAGAAGGGGTAGATTATAAAGAGTTTTTTTGTCCGACTGTAAAAACAGAAACTTTTTGGTTGGTCATTACTATTTTTGCCTAGTTCGGATGAAAGGTATACCACATGGATGTTAAGGGTGCCTTATTGAATGGAGACTTAGAGGAAGAAGTTTACATGATTCAACTGCGGGATTCAAGGTTCTTGGAAAAAGCATCTGGTTTGCAGGTTGGTGAAGTCATTGTATGGACTCAAGCAAGATCCTTAGAATTGGTATTTAACATTTGATAAATACCTTAGAGATTATGGTTTTAGAAAACATGTTTCTGAAATGACTCTCTATGTAAAAATAATTAGTGATGACAATGGTTCTAGTTGTCTATATTGTTGATCTAGCCATCACCAGAAGCAATTCCCGACTTAATTCATTGGCTGAAATGTATTTTTTTTTGAAATAACAAATTTGAGCTTGTTTCAATATTGTTTAGGAGTAAAATATTGGCAATCTAATCATACTATTTTTATATCTCAAACTAAGTATGCCAAAGCTTTGTTGAAAAATTTAAAATGTTTGATTGTAATACAACTACACAACAACTACGAGTGTGGAAGTTGGGATACAACTCTCTACTAACACTAATTCATGACCGGTCAATGTAACAATGTATCGACAAATGGTAGGTAGTTTGGTTTATCTCACTGCCACCCAAGCAGATTCATGTTTTGCAGTAAGTTTTCTTTCTTGCTTCATGTCTAAACCACAAGAAGAAAATTGGCTAGCTGCAAAATGAGTTCTATAAGTAAAAAGGACTCTAGACTTTGGCATTCTATATTGGAAATTTATTGATTTTGAGCTAATATGATATATTGACTCAGATTTGGCAGGATTAAGTTGATTCATGAAGGTCCACAACATGTTATGTTCTCACTCTTGGTGTAGGAGTTTTGTCATGGCAGAGCAAGCTTCAAAATATAGTTGCCTTATCCTCCACTAAAGTTGAATACAAAGCAGTAGCTACCGCAGGTTGTGAAATCATGTGGATTCAAATAATATTGGAGGATCTTCAACTTAATCGAACTGCACATACTCCGATTTTGTGTGATAACCAAAGTGTTCCCAAGATGGCGAAGAATCTAGTCTTTCATGCGTAAACCAAGCACATTGATGTTCATCACCATTACATCCGCCAATTGGTTAATAATGAAGACATTTTTCATTATTATTGTTCTACAACAAACTAAATTGCTGGCATGCCACCTAATAACTAAATCTCTTGGTAAAGATTAGTTTGTAAAGTTAAGAGTTAAACTTGTAATTGTTTTTGGTTTAGTCATTAAGGGAGGGTATTAGATTATAATAGTCTATATTAGATTATGCTCTATAATCTATGTCAATCTACAATATAACCTTATCTCGAGTATTTGTTGTTATTCTAGTTCATGTAGATTCTTGTGCTAATGTTAGCACATAGGTAGTTGGATTGATAGAATGTTAGTTCTTGTGCTAATGTTTTTATTTTGGTTTGTTAAAAGAGGACCTATTTAATTCAATAGTAGATAAAAAAGTTACACCGTCTAATTTCCAAAGATACACACTACAGACCCTACCTAGCTAGCTTGAAAAGTAGTTGGATCGATAGATTTCGTACTTTGCATCTTTTTCATTAGCTATATATTGAGCCATAGCAATGTAATTCTTATGGCTTGAATCAATAAAATAAAAAGAATCGTGCTGCACCTCTCCGACGGAATGGTGTCTGGTTAGCTGAAGTGGACCCACACATGCTCAAAGCAGAGCTTTGTAGTTTCTTCAGATTTGGCCGCTTTGTACAGGGCACCAACATTACTACCTTGGAAAATCTGTCAAGCACAACAAAGAGACAGTCATGACCATGCATAGTTGTGGGTAACCGTGATATTAAGTCCATGGATACCGACTCCCAAGGTCAGTTACGAATTGGTAGTGGTACGTAGAGCCTGTACTTTTTGTTGGCTGGTTTTTCTATTGCACGGACTATGCATGACCTGATATACCTGTCCACATCACGAGGAATCTTCTAACAATAGAAGCATTTCTGGAGCACTGCCACTATCTTTTCCACCGTGAGGTGTCCTATAACTTGATTATATCGTGCCTCCCAAATCATTTTTTATTGTTCTAATGTTGGAACATATAGGTTTTCCAAATGACACAAAGCCCTTGTTGTTGGTAGTTTGCAACTTCCCCATATTTTGTGCTTGATATATGGTGGAAATATCAGAATCACTAACGTAGAACATGGGCCATTAAGAAGTCTCGTGGCCACATGAATCTAGGATTATTGTTTTTGCTGCAAATGGAGGGCGTCTTAAGTAGTTTGCAACACGACTGGAACTGCCTCTTTTTACCTAATATTAAGGTGAGATTATGGTAGGTAGAGACCATTTGTGATGGTGATCATTCTGTAACTTTCCTCGTGTCTGCATTAACTGCAGTGGCTTGTTATTTGTGCGGAAGATAGTCTCTACTTGTATAATGTAATGCTTCCATTGCCTGCATGCCTAGACAACGGTATAAAATTCCTTGTTATATGTAGGATGATTGCATACTGTATCTGTGAAATTTTTATTGTGGTAAGCAATTGGGTGCCTATGTTGGGCGAGAATTGCACCGAATGCATTTTCTGAAGCATTAATTTCAATCTTGAAGGGCTGTTGCAGGTTGGTAAAGAAAGGACTAATGTTGAGAAAAGATGCCATTTAAACTCCTCAAAAGCATGTTGTTGTGTTGTCATCAATACAAGTATGTCCTTTGCTCCACCCTTTTGTTTCCTGGTTCAGGGGCCATTCAAGAGGAGAGAATCCGAGCACGAATGATAAAAATTGGCTTACCCGAAAAAGGTTCTAAGTTGTGTAAGTGTTGGCCATTCTATGATTCTTCTGCGTCTTTTTTTTGGGTCAATGGTCACACCATACTAATCAATGATGCATACTAGATATTGTACAGTTTGCAAAGAAAAATAACAATTATTCTTGTTGTCTTACAAAAAATGGCTCAATATGTACTTTATGGTATTCTAACTTCAAATCAATTTTTGTGAAGGAATTCGCTCCCTTGACCTGGTCTGGGTCATCAGTGCATGGCAGTGGATACCTGTTTTGGACAATGATCTTGTTAAGGGCCCTATACTCAACACAAAGTCACCACGTCCCATCCTTCTTTTGAGCTAACACGATTGGGCTTCCACAAGGGCATGTGCTAGGTTGAATACGACCTTTATGGATTAGCTCATGGATTCATTGCTTGATCTCTTTATTTTCCTGCATTGAGCCTCTGTATACTGGTCCATATGGGAAGGGTGTCCCAAGGATCATGATGATGGGATGTGGCACATGGTAGTGTAGGGGCAGACCGATATGTGTAGTGAAGACATTTATATAATTTGTTAAGATCTGCTCCACCTTTTGTCGCTGTATAGTCCGGTTCTGAATGACAGCTTGTGTCGATGCAATGACCTGTCAAGTGCTCTTGGGGCTGACAAACATTAGCACAACCTTCCCAATGTGACCAATCACACATCTACACTACTTTGTTCTAATCAAGCTGATTTTCTTCTTAGGAGGAACCTAAGGATCATGTAGGATTGCCCTTCCAATGTGAAAATGACATTTTGGGTCTTGTATGGACAGATTCTCTCTCGTTTCCACATATATTGATGCTCAAGAAAAGCGTTGCAAACTTGCTGGGGTGCCACATCTCACATCACCTCATCTTTGAATGGCTTGATTGTGTATGGGAGAATACATTGTGGATCAACATGAATATCTTTGCCTTGGTTCAGTCATCTGATGGAGTTCTCTTGGTGAGACGTTATTAGACTTATTTTTCATATAGTTTTGCAGGGATCAAAATTTTCTCATTCCCAGTGTCCACGATGAAGTCTAAAGAATTCCCTTGCACCCACATCTTTGAATGAAAAAAAATGTTCTTCTTAGGTGACAATGTTGTAATCTGTGTTGTACCAATAGTAAATAGGGGTCAAAATCCATTATATGCTTACCTGGAACAATACAATGAAAGAAGTGATCTTCCTCAGCAATTGCGCATATCGGATCACATTCATATGCCTTTGTAATAAACGTTCTTTTGGAATGATGTTCGCCTTGTTGCGAGTCACGCTTCTTTGGTTTTCACACCATTTCCTAGTCTCCTACTGGGAGGCTTGCCTCCAATAATTTTGTCAAAAACCTTGTGGTTGAGAACATTTAGTTTTGCCTTTGTTGTGGGGCCTCTCTTGTTTGTTGCTTGCTTCTCTACTTGAAGTTTGCCTCTAACACTTAGTCGTGTCTGTTTTCATGCAAGGAATTTCCCTTTCTATTTGAACTTTTCTCGATTTTTGTTGCATATCAATGGGTTGTTCCCATCATTTCAATGGCTAGGAACCCATTTTTATATTTGAACTTTTTCTTGATTTTTGTTGCATATCAATGGGTTGTTCCCATCATTTCAATGGCTAGGAACCCATTTTTGTTTGGATATACCAATGCAGACCACTCTTGTACGTGATCGCTCTATACCTTTTAGAATCCTTAATTATGAGCTTCGTTGATAGAGTTTGGAAGGTATTTGTGTTATCTTGCATAGATTGGCCCTCCTATCGTAACAATTGCCATTGCTTGTACATTTCCTTATAGTCATCTTCCAAACTTTGCTTATCTTTAACAACATTAACAAAGGCAATCCAAGAAAGATGTGTGATAATTATATAGTCATCCTTCGCTTCTTTGTTAAATTGCTCGAGGTGAGCCGCCATGATTGTTGCACTTGGGGTTCAGCTTTGAGTAGAGTAAATATTATTATTTTTGAACTTGAGAAAGTGTTTATAGAAAAAAATTCTCTAATTTTGGAACCCAATTTTCAAGGGCATTTGCTTCTATTTTACCTTCGAACATTAGACTATCAAAACCCCATGGATACGCACCCGGTGCGGATACGCCCTGGTATCGGTATTGATATGTCCACTGCATGCGTGGCACGTCTTGAGTACATTTTGACGTATCCGGGACGTACCTGAGACATATCAGTACCGTTGGGCAGTGGGGGGCTCCAAATTTATTTTATTTTGACTAAAACAAACTTCAGTTTTATTTAGGACTAGACTAGGAGGGCATGGCAACCACGAGGAAACCTAGAGATTGTTTAAAATCCCTCTAGCTAATTGAAGCGAAAATATTCGAAGGATATCAAGAACATTTGAGGTAATTATTTGGGATCATCGCAATTGGCCAAGGAAAGAAGCTATTCATAGAAATTTGGACATATATGTGAGCCTCCATACAAGTTATTTATGAGATCAAATCTCAGGTGATCTTCAATACTAAAATTTGGAACTGCAAATTGCATAGCTTAAAGTTTCAAAGAGCATCCTTTCCTAGAAACTATCAAGGCACAACATTGACTCCTTCCCGCATCCTTAAGGAGGATTAGAAGGTGATTTTGGATAATATGAATGCAAAAACCAACCATTAGACCGACCTCTTTAGTTATCATTGGCAGGTTAGAGTCAACCTAATTAAATAGGTCCTTCAGAGCTCCCAATATACATCTTTTATGGGCACGATTGCAGCACAAAAATTAATCTCAAAGGAAATGGATGAAACGCAAAGGAATATAATATTCGTATATCATAGAAAATGTAAACTCTTAAGTATATTGAATGTTTTGAACATTGATCGTACTATATTTTTCAAGTTTTGTATTTCTTATGGACTAAAAATGAGTAAAATGAGTATATGAATAATATATATATATATTTTTTTCAATATATATGTACGGATGTATCCAAGATGTATCGTACCCAAGGGTTTTTTTAAATTGACGTATCCGCATATCGAACCTGTACCCAAACTTGTATCGTGGCAACATAGAAAATTACTTGTACCTTAAAGGGTGTGGACCTTTTGAAAGGCCACCTTTCTGGAGCTAACGACATGTTTTTAGGCATTCGTTGGAGAATCTGCGTGAATTGGGTCATCATCTGAACCCTTTGCTTTGTGAAAGCCTCTTCAAGCATCACCTTTATTGGGCCTGAGGAATTTGTTCCTCCTCCATCCATTTGTGGTCGCTTGCATCTATCATCAGAAAGATGGATCTCTTGTCGTCAAGCCATAAATCTGATTGCTTGACCTCATTCAATAGGACATGCATGATCTAAAATGCTCTGATACCACTGATCTGGATTGAGGATTCAATTTGGAGGACAACACACTGATTATTGTAAATTAGTTTATATAATAATGCAAACTCTTCTGTACTGAATTGACACAAATTTGCAAGAGTAATAAACAAAGCTTTATTGCAAGATAACTGAGTTTCTAAAAAGAAAGCAATCTCTCTGGAAAAGATATCAGTTGTCCACTTTGAATTGCAATATGGCAAAACCTGTCTGATAGCTTAAGAAAACTAATAATAGTAAACTGTTTTAAAGTTAAATAAAACTAACTTAACATTCACTCAACATACATAGGTATTTGAATAGGAGTTTTATTTAAACTTAATAAAACTAAAAATTTCTTTCAACATGTGTAGGCATGCAAATAGGTCAGCTTCTAACTTCCTAAGAATAAAAAATCTGCTAGAACTGCTAATAATAGTTACGCCACCCTGCCGGGGCTAACTTTTCTGGATATTCTCCGATTTTCTATTATAACATGTTTCTAGAAATCTTGGCTCGCCTGAAATACATTCACCTAGCTAAAGCTTGGTGCCGAGGCCCTTGAAGCTTCAAATACCTCTAAAACTGCCATTTATGCACTTGAAATTTCTAGGAAAATTGTCATTTTTCGAAACTAAACCATTACTCTTATATGGTGGTCTCGAGTCATTATTGGGATCAGGTTGTTCCATTTTCATTTCTTGCAGCAAGAGAATGTTTGGGTTTTTATCCAAGATAAGCTGTTTTAGCTACTATGCTTGTGGGGGCATTCAACCCCGTTTATATTCCAAGAGATAAATAACATGAGGGGGATTTCATCCCACTGCTGCGGGTGAAGGGCTTATCCCTCCCAAGTGAAAGAGTCTGTTATTTCCCACTTTTTAGATTCCCCTAGTAGGATCATTTTTCCTTTCCTTCATCTATCTTGCAGACCACACACTGATCCTCCTTTTCTCCCCTCCTTTTTTGTCTGATTTTGCAAACATCTCCTAGATCTATTTTTGACTGCCTTTTAATAATATTTATTTGAGCTTCCAAGTTTCTTCAATTTGACCGAGGTGGTTTACCTGGTTTTTTCTTGCCTTGCTGAACGGATTTTAGAGCTGATTTGCTCATTACAACCTGACCCATTCCAGATTCGGTTAGCACCTCCTTATAGCTGAGAGTGAAAGAGCTCTTCCAATTCTACAAATTCTTCTTCTTGCCCCTCTTCATCATCACCATCTTCTTCCTTCACTTCGTCCGTGGTCAATATTTAAGCTAGAGTATTTGGATTTTCTGATGACTGTGTCTCTTCTGATTTTTGTGACTGGTCTTGAATGTTATGTAGATTTTGGGAGGTATGGTTTCATTAACCAGAAAAACTTTTTCTCTTCCATCTTTGAAGGCATCATATTTATTTTTGGATTCAAAACCCTTGGGTTTGCAAACTTTTGCTTCTTTTTTGCCAGTGAGTCTGGCTCTTGTAATGGGGTTTTAATCATTTCAGGGCAGTCCAGAAAATGTCCATATTCTTGACATATTCTACACCTGAAAGGGATGTGAAACCAGAATTTGTTTTTCTTCCTCAAAAGCCCCCCTCTTCGCTTGCATCTTTGAGGGCATGATATTATTTTTGGATTCAAAACCTTTGGGATTGCAAACTTTTACTTCCTTTTTGCCAGTGAGTCCGGCTCTTGTAATGGGGTTTTAATCATTTCAGGGCAGTCCTTCAGAAAATGTCCATATTCTACACCTGAACACCTGAAAGGTATGTTTTCATAGTCTAGATCCTGTACCCACTTGGGAGATTCAAATTTGAATTTCATGGCTTTGGGCATGGGCTTAGATAGTTCAATCATGATGCATATTCTGACAAATCAAAGGAGACTTGAAAAAACCCGCAGGGAGAAGTATCATCTTTTTGCCACTTGGATTCTCCAGATTTTTCTCAACCAATTTTTCAAATTCACAACGCTTGGCCAAAAGCCCATAAATTTGCATTGGGGCACTTTCTTTGAGCTGTTTGATGACTGGTTTGATTACTTTGTCTTGAATGTTGTCGTTGGAATCTCTTCCATTGCTGGATTGATTTGTGAATCTGCGCTCCTCGTGATATTCAAGGTTTTTATTTTTAGTTGTTATCCATGGTCTTTCACTCTCAGACTTGTTGTCTGCCTGGGTTGATTTCTCCTTTTCTGCCCATGTTTCTCCTTCCTCCTGGTCGCTTCTTCCCTGCATTGTCCTGCTCCTGTGCTCTGCTTCTACATTCATTTTCAATCCCCAAAATAATAAACCCTTCATATATTTTATTGGTTTGGTTTTGACATATCCACTACATAGTTATTGTTTAATAATTAATGAAATAATTTGTATTGAACTCTGCTTTCCCAGCTTCAGGTACATCTGAATACTTAAGGTAAGCTGTCTTATTTAACCAATTTAGATTGAGAAGTGTTTTCTATGATATCAATATTTTACAGGAGTGAAAGTCTATGATACTCAAGAAAAAGAAATGATCATTGAACTTGCTCTTAAGTGGGCTGGTAACCCAAACATTATTGTAGCAGTGAAAGCATTTGGTCTAAGAGCTACTGTGCAGGTATGCTCGTTTTTACTGAAAAATATTTCATGTTTCTAAATGTGTGGCAATCCTATTTGTGAAATGTACTGATAGCTGGAGGATGTACACATTTTCAGTTGGTAGATTTGCAGGTTTTTGCAATTCCACGTGTCACGCTGAAGCCGCTTGTGCCAACGTTTCCATGTTTTGCAAAGATATTGGTCTCTCTTATGGAAAAGGTAAGAAGCTAAAGTTAAATCTGTTTTTATTTGGAATTTCATATTACTGAGCTCAATGATTTAAAAAAAAATCTCTTATATGGTTAATAGATTGAACAAAAGATGAATTATATATCCAAGTACAGGTGTAAATTGATATGCACGAGTTCATTTGTTTCACACCTTAGAATTCTCTTTGACGAGTTGATTGGAATCTCTTTTTATCCTTCATTTGCAGCCCCATGTTGATTTTGGATTGAAACTACTTGGCGGTGATCTTATGGCCATTCCAGGTCTTTACCAACTTGTGCAGGTTATTTCTGTTCCCTTTCTGTGGCGTCTCTTTTGAATTTTTTTCCAGTCAAATTAAATAAAAGTGGATCAATTCCTGTGCATCTACCTTCAAGTTTGATCTTGGAACTTTCCTAAAGATCGAGCACTGCACTAAGAATGCCTACATCATTATAATTTATACTGTTCACATAGCAATTACTTGTAAGAATATCTTATCATTTGAAAATTATTAATACTTTTGTGCAGTCCTATGATGCACGTTTTATTTATTTTCCTTACCTCCAACAGCTACAGTTATGACTATGGTGTCCTGATACTGGTCATTCTGGTTTTAGATCAGAGTCAAGAGAATGCCACTCCTGTGAATCTGACAACTTCATCATAGTTGCCAGAAAATAGAACCTCAGACATTAAAAATCTTCTGTCATGAACTAATTATGGCTAGTCATGATATTTATTCCTAATATGTCTAATGCTTTGAATGGTCTGTCTTCTTGGGCACTCTTTCTATAATTATCTTCCTTAAACATGATTTCTTTGATTCTATTGGCTTCTTATGAGGTTCTTAACAATTGGTATATGTATATTATCAATTTTGAAACACTTTCCATTTGATCTACATCTCTGTATTATTTTTTCATTTATTTTTAATTTATAGTGTAGAGTTGAAAGAAATAGTCTGAGGGTGGAGGTGATGGATGACAAAAAGTAGCAATGTTATCAGTGTCATAAGGTAGCATACTTCTTGCTATTTTTAAAAATCCAGTCTAAACATTCTCCACACCTGACACATAAGGAGGACAGTCCAAATGCTTTCCCACTATAACATGATGTGTTTTCTGAAGAACGCAATAGTAATTCTGATGGCCTATATAGAGATAACAATAAGAATGCAAGGTGCAGAAGAAATAGATTGACTTGAACGGTTGTGTACAATTGCAAGACTCCGATTTCTTGCACATCATAGTCATAATTAGTTTTATTCATATTAACAAGATGAGTGGGAGAAGGGCATGGTCCTTGTGGAACTTGGGTACTTGGAAATGTTTGTGTCCTTTGCTAGATCTTAGCTGGCATGGTCTCTGTATGCAAGGAAAACTACACCTAGCACACTCGACCTCCTTGGGTCAGGTTGAGAAAACTGAGAAAGGGGAAAGTTTGGTTCCAGGATTTTTGGTGTGGTGGGTTGGCTTGTTGATGCAAAAGTTGTCTTTTATCCTAGGCTTATTGTAATGTAACCAATAGTCTTTGTTGCCTCGGAGTGGACACTAAGGGCTTGGAATTTTATGCAGAAGCATTTGAGGCATATGAGCAATCTTGCATCACCAAAGAATAATAATAGTTGTTTTTGCTCGAATAAAAGGGTCACATCAATTGTAGGGCCCATGGTGGCCATCAAAGCTCTTAATATTGCATGACAGGGTCCCAAGCTCTTTATTTGGTGAGCCCAGTTAAATCATAAGGGAAATAAGCTCACAATTTATTATAATCAAAGCTGGTGTCTCAATGTTTATAGAAGTTGGGATTTATTTTGTCATAAATATTATGGGGTACCTTTATTCATAAACGTTAGCAGGGTCCTTTTGTTCTTTGTCCCATGGGTGCCTTTACATAAAAGATTTGAGGTCACTTTTATATTGTTTGGGCCCTTAACACTTAATATCTACGTGAGCCCATGAAGTCTCTGTAGCATGAGCCCTGTTGAGTGTGACAGATGTCACATGCGCACGATTGGCACACGACAAACTTGGAGTCAAGCATCCCCACGGAGTCTACTAAGGTCGAGAAAGCTTGAGTCATTGTGATTGTGACAAGTGTCACAATCATGGGTCCTTTGGATCACAAGCTTATAGTGCCTCTTCTTTGGTCATAAGTCAATCTAAAAAGTGAATGTGAGTCCTTGCGGCCGACATTTGGTGTGATGTCATATAGGATCCCAATCACGTGATGCTGACACATGGTGTGTCCCAATCTATTGCTGCACATTAAAGGGCGACATAGTGAAACTTCAAATGGCCATAACTTTTGAACCAAGGCACGAGAGAGTTCAAGCTTGGACTTGTTCAATGGCAGTGGTCATGGGGTCTCTAGAAGTTTGTATATGGGGCCTGACAAGCATTTAAATGCTTGGAAGGTCGTTGTAAATGTTATAGAGACCAAAATGAGTGCCAAAATGGATTGGGACACACGAAGATCAATGAGATTGAGGAGCATATATGTTCAACATACATTGGGACACGTCCGTGTGTAAGAGATCTCTAGAGCTTTCTAGAGTTATATGGGATATCACTTGAAGCCTCTAGAATGCGTCGAGGAGCACGCAAACGCAAAGTTTATGAAGGGGGAAGCTGAGAATACCCTAGAAGAGAGGAGAGAGCAAATTTTAGAGAGATAATCTAGAGTCATAGAGTATAGAGATCTCAAGAACGCATTGTAGTAGCATAAGAGGTGAAAAAGCAGAATCTCTGAAACCATTTGTGATCTGTAGATGTCGTATGGCTTGTGTTTTTAATGAAATTAGTGATTAGGTGTATCTGTTTCATCTTTATGTCCTCTCTTTGTTACTTTTCTGCATTGACTCGTGTTTGCTGCTTGGTTGGGAACTTTTAATTTGAGCCCCAACCTTGATTCATTGCATGATTTGTGGTATTAGAGCCCTAAGTCGATTCTTAGGAGGATTTGAGAACTTTTGAGGTTGAGTGAACCCCTGATAGTCCTTATGACATATGTAGGATAGTGACTCTGTTTTCATTTAGGTATGTATGTTTGAGGTTGTAAGTGAAAGAGTTGCACAAGGTTGTAACTGAGTTTAAGTCATACAGTATTACACATTAAGTCAAAATGCCTCCAAGGAGATGGGAAAATGAGATGCATGTGGTGCTTGAAGCAGTCAGAGATGTGCAAGCTAGAATGGAAGCCATGGAAGAAGAGAGGAGAAGAGAACGGGCAAGAGAAATGGGTGAAAATGAGACAAATGAAGAAGAGAGGGCTGAAGCAGCTGCAGATGATGATGAAGATATTGATGTCAGGGAAGGAAGACTTGTTAGAGCTATTTCTTAGATGAGAAAAGGAACCAAGATTGAGGTGCTTAGTTTCTCAGGAAACTTCTTGAAGAGCTAATTGATTCGGTCACTGAGATGGAAGAATACTTTGAATGTGAAGAGATGGAGGATCTCAGAAGGGTGAAGTTGGCACAAACGAAGCTGAAAGGGCACGATGCACTTTGGTCAAAGGAGCCGCAGGATGAAAGGAGAAAGAAGGGGAAAGATAAGATCACAAAGTTGGCAAGGATGGTGATGAAGCTCAAAGCGAAATTTCTGCCTACTGATTACCAGTTGGATTTTCTAAAGAGAATACAAAATCTAAGGCAGAGAGAATTGACTGTGAAAGGTTACACTAAAAAGTTTACAAGATCTCCATCAGGTTGGGACACAAGTTTGAGCATGAAAAGGTTGCAAGGTATGTGAATGGTTTGAGACCCAATATTCAAGATGAATTGAGCATGGTGAGACTGGGAAATAGTTTAGGAAGCTTGTCAGTTTTCCTTGAAGGTTGAAGAGAAACTCACAAGGAGACAAACAAGCTCTGCTAGAGGCATTGGTGGGTATTATAGAGGTAGAGGACAATAGAGCACAGCAAGACGACTAGTGAGCTGATCAGGAGGGAAACATTATAGAGAGGTGTCTCATACTTCACAATGTGAGAAGAGTCACTGCGATACACTTGGGAAACCATACTCATTTAGAGGAAGCATGGATTTGGAAGTGGCCATGCTAGGAGCTTCATAGGAACCTGCTTTAGATGTGGGCAGGCTGGGCACAGAGCATATCAATGTCCACAAGCTGTTGGTGAAGGATCAAGATGAGCTGAAACAAGTGTACATGTGGCCCAAGGGGAAGAAGAGTTTGAATCATCTATGAATCAGACAAAGGATCCTGAGAAGGAGAAGCATTGATGATGAAGAGAACACCACTGAAACCAATGAAGCAAGAGGAGAAATTTGTTCCAGGCTGTCTGCAAGGCAGGAGGTAAGTGTTGTCAACTCATGGTTGATGGTGGGAGCACTGTTAATCTAGTTTCATGTAAAATGGTAGAAAAGCAAGGGTTGGAAGTTGATAGCTCATCCAAACCCCTACAAAGTGTCTTTGTTGCAAAAAGGGCATAAAATCTGGGTTGATGAACAGTGTCTAGAAAGCTTTCAAATAGGCAGTTACAAGGACGAGGTATGGTTTGATATTGTGGCCAAGGATTCATGTCATGTTGTTTTGGGAGACCTGAGCAATTCAATAGGAAGGCTGTTCATAATGGCAGGGCTAATACATATAACCTGGAGAAGAATGGGAGAAGGCACACTCTAAATTCGTTGAAGACCAAGGAGGCAGAGGTTGTGAATAGTTTGAAGGCACTGCTGATACCAGGGAAACAATTCTTGAAGGAGACCAAACATAAACATGTGTTTGGCAGTGATACCTAAGGTCTTGCCAATTGGAAGAACAAGTGACAGCAGCGATGCACCTTTTGAGCTACAAGATTTTTGATTAAATTTGATGAAATAGTGCCAAAAGGGCTGCCACGAGTTAGGAGTATTAGTCATGGTATGGATTCAATTCCTGGAGCTAGTTTACCTGATAAGGCTGCATATAGATTAACTCCAGCTGAGAATGAAGAGGTTAATAGACAAGTGCGAGATCTCTTGGATAGAGGATTGACTAGGGAGAGTCTAGGCCCATGTGTTGTACCTGCTGTATTAGCACCCAAGAAAGATGGTGAATGGAGAATGTGCATATACTCGAGAGCAATTAACAAGATTACTATTAAATACGAATTTCCATTGCCTAGAATAGATGATCTCATGGATTGTTTGGGAAGAGCCAAATACTTCAGCAAGATTGATTTGAAGAGTGGGTATCATCAGAGATTATAATAAGAGAAGGAGATGAGTGGAAGACTGCATTCAAGATTAAAGAGGGACTATATGAGTGGTTAGTGATGCCATTTGGGCTAACAAATGCACTGAGCATATTTGAATGAATTGCATAAGCCATTTTCAGGAAAATTTGTGATTGTTTATTTTGATGTCATTCTGATCTACAGTGACAGCAGGGAGGAACACTTAGAGCACGTGGGACAAGTGTTACAAAGGCTCAAAGAGGAGTAGTTGCTGATTAATCTCTAGAAGTGTAGCTTCATGAAATAAGTAGTCAATGTGGGTTTTCTGATTTCTAGAAGAGGATTGCGAATGGATCTAGAGAAGTTAAAGGAAATTGTGGAGTGGCCAACTCCCAAGAACATGTTTGAGGTAAGGAGTTTCTATGGATTAACAATCTTCTATAAGAATTTTATTCGTAGTTTCTCTGTCATACCAAGAGGGTCCATGAGAGAGAATTTAATCAAGGAAAAGCACAGCGGAGGATTGGCTGGACATTCTGGAGCCGATAAAACTTTTGCACAGCTGAGTGAAAGATATTATTGGCCCAAAATGGGGAGTGATGTCAAAAGATTTATGCAAGGATGCCGAGTTTGTCAATATGTCAAAGGAATGAGTTAAATCACGGGACTGTATAGCATGGATTTTTGTGCTTGGGTTGCTGTGGATATAATAAGGCAATGATTCAATCTTTGTTGTTGT
This sequence comes from Taxus wallichiana var. yunnanensis, assembly GCA_018340775.1. Classification (NCBI taxonomy): domain Eukaryota; kingdom Viridiplantae; phylum Streptophyta; class Pinopsida; order Cupressales; family Taxaceae; genus Taxus; species Taxus wallichiana. Next base: position 26,961,358 of record CM031243.1, on the reverse strand, counting down.
CGATAGACTCTCAAAGACAGTACATTTTATCACTTGTAAGAAGACAAATGATGCCACCCAAATGACTATTTCATTGTTTCAAGAGATTGTCAGATTGCACGAATTGCTTAAGAATATTGTCTCAAATCACGATACTAACCTCTTTGGGTCATTTTTGGAGAACACTATGGAAGAAGTTGGGTACTTATTTAAAATTCAGTTCTGCATATCATCCATAAATGAATGGGCAAATTGAAGTGGTTAATAGAAGTCTTGGGAACTTGTTAAGATGTTTGGTTGGGGATAAACCCAAACGATGGTTTTTAGTATTGCCATAGGCTGAATTTGCATACAATATCCCAGTTAATAGGAACATGGGTAAAACTCCACTTCAAATTGTACATGGACGCAATGCCAAAGGGTTTTAGAGTCAAACAAGCTTGTTGATGTAATGGGACACGTGAAGATTGCTGAAGGTGAAATGTATGCCGAGTATATGTCTGATATGTAAAAACAAGTGAAGGAAAAACTTGAGCACAGTCGACATATTTATAAGGAGCACGCTGAGCCCAAAAGGAGAGAAGAATTTTGAAGTAGGAGACTTGGGTATGGCTCAGTTGAGGAAGGACAGATTTCCATACCAGAATTATAACAAGCTGAAATGGATAAATATTTAGCTTTGTAAAATGAGTTGGAACTCCCAGAAAAATTTGATATTTCTCCAATTTTTAATGTTTCAGATTTGTATGAGTATCATGAAGGAGAAGTGACGCAAGGAATTGAAGAGGATGAAGTACAACAGCAAAAAATTGTAGGAACAATTAACAGTTTAGGAGAAAGAAGAAATTGAAGAGATTTTGGACACAAGAATGATCAAGTAGACACAAGACAAATAATACAAAAAATATTTGGTTAAATGGAGGAAAAGACCAATGGAGGATGCATCATGGTTGAGCCCAGCTGATCACAAGCGGATGCATTTCAACTTTAAGCCAAACTTGTGGGGCAAGAACTCACGTTACAAATACATTTGGTGTCTAATGCAAAAACATTTGAGCTGTATGAGCAATCTTGCATCACCCAAAAAGAATAATAGTTGTTTTTCTCTAATAAAAGGGTCATAGCAATTGTATCTCTCATGGGGGCTATTGGAGCTCTTAATATTGTATGACAGGGTGCCAAGCTCTTAATTTAGGTGAGCCCAATTTATATTAAGTGAAATGAGCCCTCAAGTCGTTATTAACATAGTTGGGGTGCCAATGATTTTACTATTAAGTAAAGATTTACTTTATAAAAATATAAAGGACCCTCTTTATTCATAAAGGTTAGCATGGTCCCTTTTGTTGTAAGTTCCATGGACCGCTTAGCACGAAAGATTCAAGGTCACTTTTCTATTGTTCGTGCACTTTGCAACTTAATATCTATGTGAGCCCATAAAGTTTCTATAGTACAAGTCCTTCCGAATGTGACATGTCACACTTGCACGATGTGCACTCGGCAGACACTGAGTCAAACATCCTCACAGAGTCTACCAAGGCCACCAAAGCTCGAGTCCTTTGGAGGACAAGCTTATGGGGGCATTCTTTAGTCATAGGCCAACCTAAAAGTGAATGCAAGTCTTGAAGTCGACGTGTGGTGTGATCTCGTATAGTAACTCAATCATGTGATGCTGACACGTGGAAAGTCCCGATCTAATGTTTGATAGTGAAGGGTGCAGCATGAAAATTCTAACCATTAATTTTGAATCGCGGCACCGTGAAAATTCTAACCATTAATTTTGAACCAAGGCATGAAAGAGCTCAAGTGTGTACTCGTTGTAAAGCTCTCTCTAAGAGCTTTCTAATGGCGGTGATCACGGGGTCTCTAGAAGCTTGTATTCTACCAACCAAGTTTTTAAAGGCCTCAAAGATCATTTTAAATTTTACAGAGACCAAAATGAGCGCCAAAATGGACTGGCACACCCGGAGCTCAATGAGACCGAGGAACACAATTGTTCAGCATGCATCGAACCATGCTTGCATGGAAAAGATCTCTAGAGCTTTATAGCGTTGTATGAGATCATAGGAAGCCTGTAGAATACTTTGAGGAACACGCAAATGCAGAATTTATGAATGGGAAGCCAAGAATACCCTAGAAGAGACGGGAGAGAGTTTTGGGAGATAATCTAGAGGCACAAAGTGTAGAGAGCTCAAGAATGCATTGTAGTGGCATAATAGGGAAAAAGTAGAATCTTTGTAACCATTTGTGATTTGTAGATGCCGTATGGCTTGTGTTTTTAATGAAATTAGTGATTACGTGTCTCTATTTAGTTTTTGTGTGCGCTCTTGGTTAGTTTTCTGCATTGAATCTGTGTTTTCTGCTTGGTTGGGAACTTATTAATTTGAGCTGCCAACCTTGATGCACTGCACCATGATTGAAGAACTATCAAATGGGGGTAGGGAGTGGATATCAGAACTTGTTGACGGAGTTGGTCAATGTTACTTTGATTGGATGTAGCAAGATTTGTTACTTATTCTGTGGAATCCTCCTGCCTCTGAGGGCCTGAAGTTTCTTTGGAAGTGTCATTAATGAGGAGACAGCAAGAGGCAAAGCTAAAACCAAAATCTACATGAGAATCTGTTAAGCAGGATTGACTAGAAGGTAGATAGAAAGGATAGACATAATATTATGTGCTCAGAGTAGCTTGATGACTCATGGCTCTAATCTACTTGCAATGAAATATATATTGCGGCTTTAACCCAGTAAAGTAACTACTACAAATTTGAAAATTTGTATAAAAGTAATAAGAAAACTTGCATAATCGATTAAAAGCTAGATTTGTCTCAACTCAAAACTAAAAGTCATACTTGATCTCGAATCATGTTTTTGAAAGTTAGCAAAAGATCTACTCTAAATGCAATGAAATGAAACTAACAAACAGTGTTTTTGGTTGTTTATATGATGATATAAGACTAATGATTTAAATCCTCTTGCACTGTTGTAAAATTATGAATTGCAAACACTATAAGCTGGAAATAACCAGAAAAGACGAAGGAACAACAAAGCGATGAAGACCCAAGATATTTGAAAGTCACAATGAATGAAGTAGCTAAGAGGACCGCTGAAATGAGAACCTAGAACCTGAAAACAACAACTGTATATCTGGGAGCGAAGAACAAGGTAGTGAACAGCAAGTGAAAAGCGAACATCAATTATGGAAACAAGTGGTCAATTGGAATGAGTAAAGTAGAAAATCAAACGAGCAGAATGACTCAAATAAAGGCAAGAAAAGGGCTTCCCTAGACCTGAATCAAATGATGTACGTAAGAGGACAACAAACAATAGGGACACGGAAAGTGAACAGCAATGGAAAGAGAAGAGTTATGTTAAAAAAATTGAGAACCGATCGGAAGAATAAAGAAGAGTGAGTGAACAAATACCCAAATCTGAACATCAAAATGGTACAATGCTTTTAAAAGAGTGTGAGATAACCACAATAGGTAAGTGGAATCTGAACCTCTATTAACCTTGGGAATTGAAGAATAACTTGGAAGGAGTTGTAAAAGACTCATAGCAGAAATACAAACTGCAGAGGTCAGACTTCAAGAGAAGAGCTACGGGGATTATGGGGTAGAGACTATGAGATAGTCTCACTCAAACCTCACAAAACCCAATTGATAACTGTCAGGCTAGGAGTGGACTGAGGATTAGCAATGAATTTGGTGCAAATTAAAGCTGTAATGCATTAAGTGAAAAATGATATGCAATTACATATTTGTTACAGTGAGAAATGTCTATTTAGTTCATCTCCATGATGACCGTTCAATTCACCTTCAGATGTCTCTTGAGATTCTACAAGAAGAAAAATGCCTACTCTTAGGATGAGTCATATATTATGTGTAAAATTATATTACATGCCCCCTTAATCTGTAAGGGTTATTGCGAGACCAAGCATGCTTCTTAATTTTTCCAATTTCTCTCTTCCAAGCGCCTTTGTTAGGATATCCGCTGGTTGCTTTGTAGTTGGAGAATATAGTAACTTGAAACTGCCGTCTTTCACATAATGCCGAACCAAATTGTATTTGGGGTTTATGTGGTTGGTTAGGTCGTGAAATATTGGATTATTGGCCATTTGGATTGTTGAAGTGTTATCAACCATGAGTGTTGTAGAAGAAATCTGTTTTGCCTATAAAACTGCAAGAATGCTTTTGAGCCATTGTATTTCCCTGGTTGCTTCCGCAGCTGCCATATATTTTACTTCTGCTGAAGAAATTGGTGGCACTGACTACTTCTTTGACTTCCAAGAGATGACTGCTGTTCCTAAGTTCATCAGGGAACGTATAGTTGATTTCCCATCATCAAAATCACCTCCATAATTTGAATTTGAATATAAGACTAGTTTGAAATCCACTGCCTTGGAGTATTTGAGTCCAAAATTCTTTGTTCTTTTTAGATATTGAAGTACTTTTGCTGCTGCTACCCAGTGAATTTCCTAGGTTATTGCATGAATCTAGAAAGAACACCAACTACAAAAGAAATGTTTGGTCTAGTTGTGGTTACATAGATCAGACTAACAGCGAGTTGTCTGTACTTATTTGCATCTACAAGCTCTAAAGTATCATATGATGTTAGCTTCAAATTTTGTTCCATGGGTGTGCTGAGTGGTTTACAGTCTATCCTTCCAAATTTTCTTAGAATTTCACCCATGGATTGTTGATGTGTGATGATGTATAACCTCGGCAATTGAAGAATAACTTGGAAGGAGTTGTAATAGACTCATAGCAGAGATACAAACTGCATAGGTCAAAATTCAAGAGAAGAGCTACGGGGATTGTAAATGAGTGTGGGTTAGAGATTATGAGAGAGTCTCACTCAAACCTCACAAAACCCAAATGATAACTGTCAGGCTAGGAGTGGACTGAGGATTAGCGATGAATTTGGTGCAAATTAAAGCTGTAATGCATTAAGTGAAAATGATATGCAATTACATATTTGTTACAGTGAGAAATGTCTATTTAGTTCATCTCCATGATGACCGTTCAATTCACCTTCAGATGTCTCTTGGGATTCTACAAGAAGACAAATGCCTACTCTTAGGATGAGTCATATATTATGTGTAAAATTATATTACATCCCCCTTAATCTGTAAGGGTTATTGCGAGACCAAGCATGCTTCTTAATTTTTCCAATTTCTCTCTTCCAAGCGCCTTTGTTAGGATATCCGCTGGTTGCTTTGTAGTTGGAGAATGTAGTAACTTGAAACTGCCGTCTTTCACATAATGCCGAACCAAATTATATTTGGGGTTTATGTGGTTGGTTAGGTCGTGAAATATTGGATTATTGGCCATTTGGATTGTTGAAGTGTTATCAACCATGAGTGTTGTAGAAGAAATCTGTTTTGCCTATAAAACTGCAAGAATGCTTTTGAGCCATTGTATTTCCCTGGTTGCTTCCGCAGCTGCCATATATTTTACTTCTGCTGAAGAAATTGGTGGCACTGACTACTTCTTTGACTTCCAAGAGATGACTGCTGTTCCTAAGTTCATCAGGGAACATATAGTTGATTTCCCATCATCAAAATCACCTCCATAATTTGAATTTGAATATAAGACTAGTTTGAAATCCACTGCCTTGGAGTATTTGAGACCAAAATTCTTTGTTCTTTTTAGATATTGAAGTACTTTTGCTGCTGCTACCCAGTTAATTTCCCTAGGTTATTGCATGAATCTAGAAAGAACACCAACTACAAAAGAAATGTTTGTTTTAGTTGTGTTTACATAGATCAGACTAACAGTGAGTTGTCTGTACTTAGTTGCTTCTACAAGCTCTAAAGTATCATATGATGTTAGCTTCAAATTTTGTTCCATGGGTGTGCTGAGTGGTTTACAGTCTATCCTTCCAAATTTTCTTAGAATTTCACCCATGGATTGTTGATGTGTGATGATGTATAACCTCGGCAATTGAAGAATAACTTGGAAGGAGTTGTAATAGACTCATAGCAGAGATACAAACTGCATAGGTCAAAATTCAACAGAAGAGCTACGGGGATTGTAAATGAGTGTGGGTTAGAGACTATGAGAGAGTCTCACTCAAACCTAACAAAACCCAAATGATAACTGTCAGGCTAGGAGTGGACTGAGGATTAGCAATGAATTTGGTGCAAATTAAAGCTGTAATGCATTAAGTGAAAAATGATATGCAATTACATATTTGTTACAGTGAGAAATGTCTATTTAGTTCATCTCCATGATGACCGTTCAATTCACCTTCAGATGTCTCTTGAGATTCTACAAGAAGACAAATGCCTACTCTTAGGATGAGTCATATATTATGTGTAAAATTATATTACATCCCCCTTAATCTGTAAGGGTTATTGCGAGACCAGGCATGCTTCTTAATTTTTCCAATTTCTCTCTTCCAAGCGCCTTTGTTAAGATATCCGCTGGTTGCTTTGTAGTTGGACAATGTAGTAACTTGACACTGCCGTCTTTCACATAATGCCGAATCAAATTATATTTGGTGTTTATGTGCTTGGTTTGGTCGTGAAATATTGGATTCTTGGCCATTTGGATTGTTGAAGTGTTATCAACCATGAGTGGTGTAGAAGAAATCTGTTTTACCTATAAATCTGCAAGAATCCTTTTGAGCCATAGTATTTCCCTGGTTGCTTCTGCAGCTGCCATATATTTTGCTTCTGCTGAAGAAATTGTTGGCACTGACTACTTCTTTGACTTCCAAGAGATGACTGCTGTTCCTAAGTTCATCAGGAAACCTATAGTTGATTTCCCATCATCAAAATCACCTCCATAGTTTGAATTTGAATATCCGACTAGTTTGAAATCCACTGCCTTGGAGTATTTGAGACCAAAATTCTTTGTTCTTTTTAGATATTGAAGTACTTTTGCTGCTGCTACCCAGTTAATTTCCTAGGTTATTGCATTAATCTCGAAAGAACACCAACTACAAAAGAAATGTTTGTTTTAGTTGTGGTTACATAGATCAGACTAACAGCGTGTTGTCTGTACTTAGTTGCTTCTACAAGCTCTAAAGTATCATATGATGTTAGCTTCAAATTTTGTTCCATGGGTGTGCTGAGTGGTTTACAGTCTATCCTTCCAAATTTTCTTAGAATTTCACCCATGGATTGTTGATGTGTGATGATGTATAACCTCGGCAATTGAAGAATAACTTGGAAGGAGTTGTAATAGACTCATAGCAGAGATACAAACTGCATAGGTCAAAATTCAACAGAAGAGCTACGGGGATTGTAAATGAGTGTGGGTTAGAGACTATGAGAGAGTCTCACTCAAACCTCACAAAACCCAAATGATAACTGTCAGGCTAGGAGTGGACTGAGGATTAGCAATGAATTTGGTGCAAATTAAAGCTGTAATGCATTAAGTGAAAAATGATATGCAATTACATATTTGTTACAGTGAGAAATGTCTATTTAGTTCATCTCCATGATGACCGTTCAGTTCACCTTCAGATGTCTCTTGAGATTCTACAAGAAGACAAATGCCTACTCTTAGGATGAGTCATATATTATGTGTAAAATTATATTACATCCCCCTTAATCTGTAAGGGTTATTGCGAGACCAGGCATGCTTCTTAATTTTTCAAATTTCTCTCTTCCAAGCGCCTTTGTTAGGATATCCGCTGGTTGCTTTGCAGTTGGACAATGTAGCAATTTGACACTGCCGTCTTTCACATAATGCCGAATCAAATGATATTTGGTGTTTATGTGCTTGGTTCGGTCGTGAAATATTGGATTCTTGGCCATTTGGATTGTTGAAGTGTTATCAACCATGAGTGGTGTAGAAGAAATCTGTTTTACCTATAAATCTGCAAGAATGCTTTTGAGCCATAGTATTTCCCTGGTTGCTTCTGCAGCTGCCATATATTTTACTTCTGCTGAAGAAATTGTTGGCACTGACTACTTCTTTGACTTCCAAGAGATGACTGCTGTTCCTAAGTTCATCAGGGAACATATAGTTGATTTCCCATCATCAAAATCACCTCCATAATTTGAATTTGAATATAAAACTAGTTTAAAATCCACTGCCTTGGAGTATTTGAGACAAATTCTTTGTTCTTTTTAGATATTGAAGTACTTTTGCTGCTGCTACCCAGTTACTTTCCTAGTTTATTGCATGAATCAAGAAAGAACACCAACTACAAAAGAAATGTTTGTTTTAGCTTTGGTTACATAGATTAGACTAATAACGAGTTGTCTGTACTTAGTTGCATCTACAAGCTCTAAAGTATCATCTGATGTTAGCTTCAAATTTTGTTCCATGGGCGTGCTGAGTGGTTTACAGTCTATCATTCCAAATTTTCTTAGAATTTCACCAATGTATTTTTGTTGTGTGATGATGTACTTTGATTTTTGAATCACTTCAATACCCAAATAGTAATGAAGGTATCCCAAATCTGTCATTTCAAAGCCTTTCATCAATTCTGCTTTGATTTTTGCAATGTATCTTTCATTGTTTCTTGTGAGGAGTAGATCATCCACATATACAACTAGAAATACAATTGTTTTGTCAACTATTTTGACAAATAGAGTTGCATCTTCAAATTTAAAATGCTGAAAGTTCATGTTTAGGAGGTGCTCAATGAGCTTTACATACCATGCTCTAGGGGCTTGTTTCAACCCATACAATGATTTCTCCAACTTGCACACTTTGTGCTCTTGGTTGTCTGCCACAAATTCCTCTAGGAGTCATGTATACTATTTTTTTGAGATCTTCATTTATTATAGTCTATTCCTTCTTTCTTAGGCAATCCCTTAGTGACAAGCCATGCCTTGTGTTTTTCAAGTGAGCCATATGCTTTGTATTTGTTGCCGAAGACCCACTTGCAACCAATTGGTTACTATTGATAGGAGGATCAACTGAAAAAGGACTAGTAATAACATTGCATAGTTCAAAAGGGCCTCTAACCTTTCTTGTATGTTGTCTAGAGAAGTTTGTGTCTCAACAAAACTGCCACGGAGAGGAGCCTTCCAAACAACGGATCAGCCATTTGGCAGCAAGAATACAGCCCTGAGTCTGAACATCAATCAGCCCAAGTCCACCCTCTTTTTGGCATATTAAAAATATCCCATGGAACCATAGGAAGGCCACGAGCAACGCCAAACATGGCCCATAAATAGGATATCAATAATTACTTAAGCGGGTGGAACATAGTTTTTGAGGGCAGCCAACAAGAGACATAATAAACGTGAGAGGCCTGAAGAATTCTGCTTAATACAGTGAAGTTACCCACAAAAGGAAGATCATTTTTCTGCTGGACGAGAAGTGTACACTATAAATGTTGAAGGACCCCATCCCACATCGCCTCTGGAGAGAGACCAAACCTGAAGGGGATACCAAGATATCTCACAATCAGTCCACTACAGATAAAAGACCACTCAACTGGAATCCACCCTCGAGGATTGTCCAAACCAATCAACCAAAAATCAGTTTTTTTGATCACTAATAATAGCTCCAAAAGCCTCGCAAAAAATGGGTAGACAATATTTGGCACTGTCCACCAAGTCTTGGTTCGCATGGATAGAAAGAAGCGAGTCATCAACAAAGTGGTTAGTAAGCATCTTTGACCGCTCAGGCAAACACTTACCTCTAATCCTATTATGAAAATGGGCAGCTTCCAACAAATATCCCAAAGCATCCACTGTCAAAACATAAAGATAGGGTGCCAAAGGGCACCCTTTCCAAATAGAATTGTTAAGAGCAATGCAGGGGAAAGGATATTATTAACGGAAGGAAAGGAAGAGACACAAGATTAAAGTTTCTTCACCATCCCCACAAAGTGATGTCCAAAACTGAGGCAAATAAACATCTTGGTGATGAAAGTCCAATTAATTTGATCATAAGCCTTGTCAAAATCAGTATTCAAGAAGAGAGCCTGTTGTCACTAGTCCGATCCATGGTCTCCCAGGTTGAGAGAACTGCATCCAAGCTGAAGCGCCCTTGCACAAAACCAGTTCGCTTCCTTCAAACAATCTTGCAAGCAATTCCTCTTATCCTAAGTGCCAATGCCTTGGCAAATATTTTGTAGGCAACACTTAGTAAAGTAATGGCACAACATCCTCTAGTAGAATCCATTTGCAGATTTAGGTATGAGCTTTATTAAACCCTGATTAATGAACTTGGTCAAAGAGCCAAAAGAAAATGCTTCAGCCGCCAAACAACAAAATTCTTCTCCAATGGTATCCCATATCTCTTTATAGATTTGTTAGATGATGCTTGATACCATTTTGCTTGAGACAGACCTCAAACACCTTTGAAGTGAATTCATCACCATTGTCAATCTTGAGTGTCCCGATGCAGGCTTGTGCTTCATTTTCAATCATTGTTCGAAACCTTTGAAAAGTTTTGAAGGCTTCTAATTTTTATTTTAGAAAGTAGATCCATGTCATCCTATTGTAATGATCAATGAACAACATGAAGTGCTTGTGACCACCAACAAAAAGATCTGAGAGAGTAAAACTGCATTTTTTTGCTAGCTTTTGATTTCGATGTTTGAAATGGTTCCCTTGAGTGTTTAGCTAGAATGCAGGATTCACATTTTTCAATTTTCTTGGGTAGAATTATTAGACCTACAACACCATTTTTTTGCATTGTGTGGATGCTTTCATACTTTGTGTGCCCAAATATAGCATGCCACAAAAGACTTGGTGACATCCCTTTTTTGCGAGATGAGCAAAGTTTCTTGAGATTGAAGGATGACTCTTGAGTTTTAGCATTTTTCCTTCTTCAAATCTAGTCATTATAATTGCTTTATGAAATTTTCTTGTGATTTTTACGTCTCCATCATTTGACAAAATGGAGTGGCATTGTTGTTGGATTAGCACCAGGGATAACATGTTTCAATCTAGGATGAACAATAGCCTGAGCTCTAATACCAATGTCAGCCCAGGAATGGATGGAGGATTAGCAACAAATTTGTTGCAAGCCAAAGTTGTATTCAATTAACTAAAAAATGAGATGCAATTACATATTTATTACAATGGGAAATGACCATTCCGTTCATCCCCAGGATGACTGCTCAGTTCCCCTTCAAATGTCTCTTGAGATTCTATTAGAAGACAAATGCCTACTACTAGGATTAATAACAAGGAGAAGAGAGCTTGATCAAAGTGTTGTTGGTGATAGAAAAAGCAGCACAGATAAATAATAAACACATACACACTAACGAAACTGAAATCTTCTTATGTATTCTATGAAAAAGACAATGAACAAACAACAAATCTGAGATCTGTTAATCGCTTCATGAGAAGCCAAGGCTGAAGGAGAACAATGGCCGAATGTCCTTGGGTAGTAGCCTCTAGGTTGAAGATGTTGTGCAACCATCTTGAAAAGCTAACAAAGGCAAGATAACAAAGCTCAAAGAGTCTACCTAAATTTATTATTATGACAAAAACAGCAGTACAGAGGTTGTGTGTCACAATATGACAGAGAACAGGCTGCATTCATGATTTTTCCGATCCTTATTAATGCCATGTTTGTTTGTTTATAATAGGAAAATGAGGGCATTTTGGCTTACTGGGCGAATCTGTAGCAGAGTTGAAAAGCAGGTGAAATGGAAAAGACATGTGGAACGTTTCTTCTTCGAATCTTGCATCTTCATTTACCCTTACAAACAATTGTTGCAAAACCACCTGTCAATTCAGAACGGCGGTTGTGTAACCACCAAGTTTAGGCAGGTGTCAATTTTGTAACCTCCCCTTGCCTAAAGTGGTGGTTTCGCCACTGGCATAGGTAAAGGAAGGGAAAGGGGCCAAACAGGAGACTGTCAGGAAGCCAAACAAGGGATCAGCCGAGTTGGGGGCCATCAAGCAGCTGGATTGAGGCTAGCGGGAGAGTTAGGGCATATTTTTGTAGTGTGGAGGTCTTACAATCATCATTGGACATGAATGTTTCACTGTAACATTATTGGGTGCCTAGAGTCTCCTTCTAACTGGAATTGCCATTTTCTTTGTCCTCACACTCATTTGAAATGTGATCTTCCACTTCACATATTTTCATCCAAAGCCTTGCATTCTTGTTCAGAGTCATACATAGTCTCTCTCTCTCTCTCTCTCTTATTTTTCAATCCGCAATTTTCTTCTAGGCTTCTTTGTTTGCGTTGTTCGGAATATGTTTTGCTTCTCCCTCCTTAAGAATTGTATTCAATCTGAGGTGTCCTTGTTTTTGAGGAGTTGGTTCAGGTGTTCCCACATGAAAAATAACGGGCTTGTTTTGGTAGCTTTGGCACTGGATGTGTGTATGACATTGAAAAACAATGCTAAGGCATGTCAGCACATATAGAATCATTTGTAACCTTAGCTGAGTGAGACGACTATGCTTGAAGCAAAGATTTCATTTGATTCTAGACCACTCCAATTGACAATCCCTTTAAGAAAGCAACCAGGCAAATTTGGCAGTTACCTGTTTGGGATTCTTGTAGCCAATCTACTAAACACCAGATGTTTAGGGAACTTCAACTCAAAAATCTTGATAGCCTCGTCTTCAAGCCTTGATTGTCACGTTCAAGTAAGAGCTCTTTTTGATCTGTTATCCTTCAGATTGATCCTTTTTAAAATACTATGATTAAGGGCCAAAGGAGACCCCACGAACAGCCTTCCAAACAAATTTATACTGCTTGAGGTGGCAGAAGCCTAATGCTTAGCATCCTATTTTAACATCATTCTACATCAAATGTAATTACCCTTTATTATGGCAATATTTGTAATTTAAAGGGATTTTAGTGGTATATTTATGAAAATTATGATCAGAATTCTACTAGTGCCTTATTTGGTGGGAAATATCTATTTCCTTACCAATATTAGCAGGAATAATATCACCAGAATAAAAAGATAGAAGAAAATGTTGCTTTAGCATGCTGCGAGCTTAGAATAAAGCTAAAGCTATGCAACCACCACAAGTAGAGAAAGATATACGAATGCATCAAGGTTCATGATACAACTTCATAAATAAAAACATTCCAGGGTTGCAGCAGAAAATAATACATGATCAATGACAACAAAATCACGCACACACATCAGAAATATTAAAGGTATACGAGACCATTTATATTCATCCAAAATAGAATTACATAACAAATTGTCATGGATCCTTTCAATTCACAACAATGAATTATATAGTCTCTTATGAATTATATAGTCTCTTATACATTTGCTACAATAAGCAGCTAGTTTGCTGCTAATCTTGCAACAATTCCCATTCTTAAAAGCTAGCCTATTATAAATTAAATCTACTACAAGTGAACTCCAGCTTTAAACTTTTACATGGACATAATCCTGGTGCAACACGTCAGAAATATTAAAGGTATATGAGACCATTTATATTCATCAAAAATAGAATTACATAACAAATTGTCACGGATCCTTTCAATTCACAATGAATTATATAGTATCTCTTATACATTTGCTACAATAAGCAGCTAGTTTGCTGGTAATCTTGCAACAATTCCCATTGTTAAAAGCTAGCCTATTATAAATTAAATCTACTACAAGTGAACTCCAGCTTTAAACTTTTACATGGACATAATCCTGGTGCAACCTGAAATGAGAGGAAAGCAGGAAAAAGACAAAAATGCAACACATAGGAACACATAACAGTCAGGAAATAATTGACACAGGCAATTCACCTAGGCCAAATATTGATGAAAATTTGTTGTTATAGGTCGAGCTCCTTCTATAGCTGAAAAAGGCTTTGGCGGCAATATCCTGGAGGTTATCCTTTGGTTAAAGTTTATCCATGTTTTATCTTTTCTCTTATAGCTTGTTAAAACTGGAAATAACTTCTGGTATTCTCCATTAATTTCAAGAGCAGAAAAGGTAGGAAAAGGGCTGCCTTCTAAAGTGATCAGTTGCCATCGTACTCATGTTTTTGTATACTTGGAATGTCAACCCTTATGGAACTGCATATCCCATTCGTTTACACAACATTTGTTTTTAAAAACATTTCAAAAGACACAGGACAACCATACAATCATGATTTCAACTTCAAATCCTGGTGAGCATAGTTTTATAGTGTCAGCTTACACTACAGCTCTTTCATTCTGTTTGGAGCTATTACAACAGGAGAAGGTAGAAGAGACTGTGGTGTAGAAGCTTGACGGATAGCATCTTCATTTGATTTCTCAAGAACAGTTACAATAATCACCTCATGGTCCAAGTGAACCGTGGTGGATCAAGTATTTAAGTGCTGATCTGCACTAAATTTTCATCTTTGCTTTGTTGAGGTAGAATAGGATGCAGAACAGCAAGCCTCCTTTTGAGGATGAGTTGTCAATGACTATGGAGACAGATTTTATTGCACGGTTGACATCTTGAGGAGGAACTAAGCCCTCTTGTGAAACACCCTCAGTGAAAACAGCAGCAGAATTTTTTTGGGTAGTAGCCTCTAGACCTTGTTTTGAGGGCATTGGCCTCAATAGCAAGGGCAGATGTCTCCAGAGTCACCTTGGAAGCAGTGAGAAGAGTAGGTGTTCCAGAAATTGTAGATGAAGGAAATTTTGGAGCAAGCTCTTCAACGAGTCCCTACCAGGTTATGATGTTTGGTGGATGTTGATTTTCAACACCCCAGAGTCTTTGCTGCCCCGACTGATCTTTAACTTCTCCATTACTCTATGCACTGTGATGCTAAGGTTGATAGCCTTTCCCATCAGGTTCTTTATCTTATCCCATTAGGAATAGCCTCTTTGTTGATGTGCTTCTAAGCCTTGCTGAGGGATAGATTGATAGAGTACAACCAAGCATCCACTGCGAAAGGTTTGTTGGTGGATCGATCACTACTATCGAGGATATCGATTTTCAACTCCAACAATGATCTGATTAAGATCTCCATAGGGGGTTCTACCTCTTGGATGCTTCTCTTTTCTTGCTTGATGTACACATACCTGTTGCGAGCCTGTCAATATTAGATTTGACTAGTAGAGTCTCAACTCCAACAGTCTTCCGTTCATCACTCCAACCTTTTTCCTGTAGGGGCTATTGTGCCAGTCACATGTTATAAGTAGTTTCCTGCTTCAGTAGCTACCATCTTACTGGCATCTACCACAACAAAGAACCTGCTCACATCATCAATACTCAATTCATTATACTTTGTTTTTTGTGGGGTACTGTGACTATATAGCCAACTTACAAGCATTTTCATTCTGCACAAATCGGTTATGAATCTTGGCCATTTTATTTTAACTCCTACCAGCACCAAATGTATGTTCTTCCCCACCACTTCGAGAGATCATTTCAAATAAAACTTGTATCCCAGTATCTCATTCAGGCATTAATACCACATCACTTTACTTGATCAGCACTCTTCTTACTTGGTTAGTTGTCGACATTAGCAATTTTCTCCAAAGGAGGGAGGGGATCAATTCTGTCTTTTGTGAGGAGTATGAGGATTAGGAGAAGCAGGGAAGCTCTGTACGTCAGATTCCATTGGAGCTTTTCCTTTTTCAACAACTCTTCCCTCATCCTCAAATTAATCCTTAGATTCAAGAACACAACAATGAAAACTTGTGTTTCATTCTTCTCCATAAAATTAGGGGCTTCTTATGGCTGTTTCTCCTCGGCCAAGCTCTCATCTTCAAATTCATCTTCTATCAGGTTAAGGAAGAACTCTCTAGTAGGTGGGACACCATCTTTTAGTGGAGTGGCAAAATAAAAAAGCATTACCCGATTTTTCTTGATCGGATCCTTGGTCTCTTCCCACTATGAAATATGTTCATGAGCCACTTTTCGACACAAAATCAGCCACTGTATTTCAGTTAGCCTTGCATCTGCCAAATATCCCTAATATGCAGGGTTTTCTTTATTTTTGAGGGTCTCCATTGATTAAAGAGCTCAATTTCCATTTTCTTTTCTTTGAGATCACCTTTATCAAGTGCATTCCTTACCCAATCTTCTAAATGGTCACAGGCCTGGAACCATATTGGTAAACTAAATTCTCTTCTTGTTGCTGCCATTACCCCATTCAGATCATTATATTTAGCCCTTGTGGCAGTAGATCATACTCGTCCATTAACTTATTTGAGTTTTCTAAAACACATGCATTATTAAATGTAAATTTCTCCATTTGGAATGGGATTTTTGGTAGGGTGCTTTTGTTGGCATCAACAAGTTATTTGTTTACTTTGTACATCTGCCTAAGGAATTGTAGGGCAAACATTCTTGTTGTGACATATTGGGGCATCATATTAGGCTGACTATCATAGTCATATTTTGAATGTGTGTTATGCAATGCCCTTCCAAAATATGTGGGATGTAAGAATCGCCTAATGGGAGGAGAGAGTCTAGGAGTTGGCTTATTGTAATATAACCCTGAGGAAACTTTAAGAAGCTTGTTTTAAAAGTGTGAACGGATGGGCGGGAATAGACATAAATTAGGTTAGTGCATAATTGGTTTGACCTTTGTACCTCTTTCCCAAAGACTTCTATCCTATGTGGAAGGTTCACCGAATTTTTAGGAAAAAAATTGAAATTCGGCAATATAAGTGTTGTGACTAAAGAATTTGGTCAAAATTGTTGCATTTTGTTATAGTATTCACATTGAGCTGGAAATGAGTTGAGCAGGAAAAACCACTGGAGGAAGGTCATACACTATAACATTTTCCCTCCTCTGCATTTTTGTTGTCTCGCATCCGAGCTGCAATGGAGTGGAGTCGTGTGAGGATGGCATAGGATGAGAAATAGTTGTTTGATAAGTGCTCGTGCGATTGGGCCATTTACATCTCTAACAAAATGTTGATGGTGTTCTTAGATTGCTGGTTCTTGTTCTGTGCATTTGACATACGCTCATGCTAAATGTGTTCATTTAATATGTTGGTGATGAACTCGTCGAAGGATGTGTAAATTTTGCATGCGACGCTTTAAACCTTGCAAATTGAGCAATAAACTCTCCGATGACGAAGCCTATGTCGTGTATTTTTTTTTGATTTGTTTTATTTAATTAATATTTTGTATCTATTAATTTCTTTTTAATTTAATTTAATTAATATTTATATTTATATTAATTTTTATTTCTTTTTAATTTAATTTAATTTTTTATTAATTTTTAAGTTATATTAATTTTTAATCTTATTAAATTTAAATTTATATTAATTATTTTAAATTTTTTTATTGGTCGAACTTAATGGCGTTTTTTTTTTCCGAATTTTATCCATCACGAATGAACCAAACTTTATCCTTGTTGAACTTGAACTCAAACCTAGTGACTTAGCTTCTATCTATCATGGTCCATCTAAGTTTCAATGTCTAGGAAGATGTTTATGCATTGGTCAACAAAGAGATAGATAAGGTGAGAGAAGATCATGACCTTACCTCTAGGCTTCCATGTTGGAAACCCAATGACCGAGAGGGGGTGAATCAGTCCTTGAAAACTTTCATTCGCTTTATCATGCACAATTATAAACTTTTAAGCATTAAGATGATTAAACCATGCACATTCAAACATACACATGAGCAAATGATATAATGACACAAGATGTAAGTGGGAAACCACTTCAAACCCTCAAGGGGAAGAAAACCCATTGAAACTTCTGTATATATTATTGAATACAAAATATTTGTTTAGTGAAGCACCCACTTCACAAGGAGCACCAACCCCTACAACTTTAGTGAGGCACCAACCCCACAAGGAGCACTAACCCCTATTTAGTAGAGCACCCACTCTACAAGGAGGCTACAACCCCCTAAGATGACCAAGCACCCACCTAGCCACCGAATATGAAGATCACCTGATGTCCTTGTTGCTCAACCAACTGATTGTGATCACTTTTTCAACCCTCTTCACTCAAAACCCTCTCAAACAGCTCTCTCTCCTTCGCTCATGCATGCACCATATAGTGCTGATTAGGTCAAGTGACCTTGTAGCTTCTTCTCTTCTGCCCTTCTCAGCTTCTCATACTCTTCTCTGCTCTACTCTAGAGCCCTCTCACCTCTTCACACTTTTCTCTTACTTGCTCAAACCTCTATCTCCTTCCTTAGCTCAAATGAGCAAATACAACTCACCTTTATACATGAATCTTACAAAAACCACTCTTGGTCGGCAAAGACCAATATGACCATGCAAGGTCGGCCATCTCAAACAAAAATACACTCTACACATTCATATAAGTTACATAAAGGGACCTTATAGGTCGGCATAAGCCTAAACAATACAATGCTCCTCAATTAGGCCTAAAACACTAGCTATCATTCCAACGGTCACAACTTGAATTTCTATGACTCAAGGAAGCTGCATCATGTCTTCATCAGCTCCAAATATGTTATCAACAACCTCTAGACTCCATCTTCATGCTTGAACAACTCTGCAACCTTCATCTTCAATGTGGACCACACCAATAGGCAAGCACCGCCAATTAGGTCTCAAGCACCTAATTATCACTCTCCAAAAGCAAACAACTTCACATATCAAATCATGTTGTCAAGACTTCTCAATCACATGAATAGTTGCAACAGTGGTCCCAACTAACTCACCGACACCATGGAATACTACCAGACATGGCATAACACTCCAAAACACCTCCTCTAATACTGCTCAAATCTGCATATAGGTCTTAATAAACAGTCTTCAAAAACAAGATGGTTCATACATCAAAACACCTCTTCATGACACATGTGGCATATCAACAGAAAGCTCTCAACCTCTACTAGCTCATACAACTCATATCAATCATCAGTTCAAGGCATAAGGCACCAAAATGCTTGCATCTTAGAAACTGCTCAAACCTGATTCTAGGTCTCAAGAACTAGTCATCTACTCATCAAGCTCCAACACCTCCGGGAAACTTCCAAGCACTTTCATCACTTGGAACACTTCAATGGCATCCTGACACTCCTCCTCAAGCACTCATATGCATATGTCACATGAAGAATATTGCACTTGCATACATGTTCCACAAACCTTCTTGACAAGCCTAATTGGGCTGATTAGGCCATTAGGGCTTTAACATGACAACACCTCATCTGATCACACTATGAGCTCAATCACATCATATCAGACCTCTACAAGCTATCCATGTTCATATATCACGCAACATCATGCAAAAACATCACAAACCTCTTGGACCTCCATGACTAGTTTTGCACCCTTTTAGGCCATTAGCGGTAGGCAACATTGGAAGACTGATTTCACCAAATCCTTGTACACAACCTACCCAAATCTTTTCATGAGCACTTAGCACACATCCCAAGCTAGAAGAAACAATTGGTTTCACTCCATGAACCCTGCAACACATGTTTGTACCTGCAAATCTCCACAAAACAAGGGTTTTTTTGTAGCTTATCAACGCATCTAGATTATGCAAACACCACCAAAATGAGCTCTGGAGAATTCTCTACATCCCTGAACCTTCATACCAGCCTCCCAAGTCATTTCATGGCCAAACCTTTCATATTTTCTCCATCGCTACAAGACTAGGGTTTTAGGAGGGTTTATACCTACTTAGCTTCTTAACAATGGTTCATAAAAGTCTGACGACCAAATGAACCCATTCCACTTGGAAAACCTTCTTAGCTCCATGCCCTAACATCCACAAAAGCCCAGGTCCCCATGCAAAGTACACATGTGTGGGTGAGCATTCAAACTTGACCATCGAGCTGGAAATGACAGTTTTGAGAGCTTGGTAGAGCTCAAAACAACTTTTTATGCTTTACTTTCAGATTCCTAACCTCAAACTCGCACACACCTCGAACATACCTCCTCCATGATTTCCAATGCTCATCGTGCTTGCTTACCTTTGAAACTCACCATACACCTTGGTTTTCCCATGCATTCTTACCTTGTCTTCTATGATCTTGCTTCTAAGGACCTTGAACATGCAGTATATACCTGAACCATGACCTTGTACACCTTCCACACCTACTATGAAATGTCAAAACACACTTCACATGCTCATACTAACTTGCCTTAGCCTGCTTGCACTAGGTCTAGGACTAGGTCTAGATTGGCTTCCTTCAACACATGCCTCACATAAACCAACCTGTTCTTCATCTTGCAGACTCATTAACACCTTTACGACATCTCTCTGAACATGTTAGAGCATATAACACCTTCATACAACCTCTGGAGCACACACAAGTCCATACAAGATGAACTATTCATCAAGAACATGCATATGCACCAAGACACCATGCCACTACAACAATGCAACACTTCATGACCACAATCTAGGACACTACCAATCAACCTTTATCTTATTTGATGAATGACACCTCATGCTAACTCCTATGCCGCCTAGACACCGTTTGCCATCAACGCAACTTGACATCAATGACAACAACAATAACACATTGTCCAACATTCCACTTGGTGAGAGCAGTTTCGATCTCATGTGGCCTATAGCCAACAATGTTGAATTGCCATTCCCGTGTTTGGAATCTTAATAGCTGTATAAAACGCCTTTCCAAAGAACTATTGAGTCAAAATCCATTCCAAATATTTGACAAATCATGCCAATTAAATCCACGTACATAGTTGGCATAAATCTTCCACTTATATGGAGGATCCATGTACCACCGGGGACATGTCCACAATGATTTGAAGGAGTCCCCTATAGGGGACGTTTTTGGGACGTGGGGATAGGTAGGAAATGTCCCCTAGACGTCCCCAATGTTTTTTTAGGAAATGTTTGGGACACTGTTTGCTAGTAGGGGACTGTGGTGCGTCTAGAAGTCCCTTGGCTATACCAGGGGACGACTAGAAGTCCCCTATGTCCCGACACAAAAAATACATGTTTTTAAAAAAAAACTAATTTTTTTGCAAGTTTCGTTAGTTATGACGCCCCCTAAATTTGCACAATCTACCATCAACGTGATGAATGGATTTCAATTGAGTGGAAAGAAGTTGAAGGTCCAACTTAAATGAGATAACAAATAGAGCAAGCCTTATTGAATAGACATGCCCATCATGCAAAGGGGAGGTTGGATGGATGGTGTTGTTCTTTACAAATTGAAACTGTTCTATTCAGCATGTAACAGTTATATGCTCCATTTTTTGTGGGTTAAAAATGGCTTGATGTATGATATTGAAGGGAGCAAATGAAGATTGTGGATGCTTATATATGCAGCTCCAATGTTGTCATATGAAAAAGGTGGGAAGCAATAACTCCCTTTGGTGAAGATTGAAGCCTTGAAAATTCATGTCATTTATGTGCATATTGCACAATAGAACATGTGATCTAGGTGCCCTTGTTCCTTTTTGTTTTTTTTTTTGGAATAAACCAATATATCATATATCTTTTTGGTTTGTTGTTACTAGATTAATGTAAGATTATTATTGTTATGCATTGCTTCTATTTCTATATTACAACGTTTTATGCAGCAATGAATTTGAATGTGTTATGGATATGCAATCATTCAGGGAAAATTTTGTAGACCACTGTGTTTTGTACATGTAATTATGTAAATTACTTGTCTTGAACTCTCGCCTTCATAAATGACCGTGTAATTATTATTCATATCCACATTGACTATTATGTGAAATCTATTTTCAGCTCTAACCTTATGTAATAAGGTTTTATACCATATATGATGAATGTCTTATCAATGTTATAATATGAGAATTTGAAAGTTCCTATTAAAGTTTTTCCTATCTTTAAAAGCCATCCCCTCAAAAAAAGGGCCTCCAAAAGAATCCGTCCCAGAAACATTTCCCCCGTCCCTTGCTGTCCCCATCCCGGAAACTTGGTGGAACATAGTGGAGGACACATTTATTTGTGGGAATTGCCCATCTTTCAATACATCTCTGAAGAAAATTATCCCAATCATAGCATATTTGTTCATCCAATACCTTAAGTTTGCCTCCAATAACTTGACAAATTGCTTCTTATCGATGGTTTGTGCACTTAATCTCTGTTAAAAGCCTCAGGTAACAAATCAAGCACAACCCTTTCAATTCTATAAGATTATCTTTTTGCAGACCCTTTTTCAAAACATTCAAGGACCTAAGCAAAGAATTCTATGACAGGATAACATTTAGGAATCACAGAATGAATTTTTGTGACTAGTAAGCACTGCACACTGGGAAACTTTGATTCCTTTTCTGTAACTGCTGTTTAAATAGCCTATATGCATACTTTGTTAAGTGGGGATCATGCATGCCCATGAAGGCATCACTGGAAAGCTACTTGTTATCAGTGATGGGGGTATCAAGAGCAACTTTGCGCTGTCTAATCTTTTCTTCGTGCCCTCTTCTCATCTTATCAGTTACTTTACTCCTTTGAACAATTCCATAGCTCTTAAAAATTATGGGTCTGAGATCACGTGGCATTGGCAAAGACAGGTTTCAGGAATCAAATCATGAACAATTTGACAAACAAGCACTGCACACAGGGAATCCTTGAGTCCTTTTCTCTATCCCTTGTTTGAATAGCCTATATACATCCTTTGCTAAGTGGGTATCATTCATGCCCATGAAGGCATCGCTGTAAAACTTGACATCAGTGATGGTGGTATCAATATAATTTTTCGTTGTCCAATCTTTTGTTTGTTCTCTGTTCTCATCTTATTTATTTGCTTACTCCTTTTAGCCATTCCCTAGATCTAAAAATGACAGTGCCAAGATCCCGTGGTATTGACAAATATGGGCAGGTCATTCATGGTGCATTTTCTTTGGAAATCTGACCTCTAATTCAATGTTTGTAACGCTTCCTCAAGCACTCTTTGAAACACTGTGGATTCCTTCACTATTATTGAGGTAATTCACGCTGGTGATATGTTTGCAACTGTATAATACCAAAATCTCTGTATGTTAAATCTTCTCAAACCTTACAAATCACCAATTAAAAGCAATTCAAGCTAGTTTCTGTACGTATAAAGAAAATGATTGAATTTTTATTTAAATCTAACAACCCTTCTTTTAGCTAATCGAAGCAGCTTGATTTTAATGTTTTGAGGCTCATATTTGATTGGCTTGACCACACATTAAATATCCATGCAGCCACATGGATTTCAAAATCAGGGCAATGGTGGTGCAAAATCATGCCTGTCTGTCGCTATCTAAGCTTTGAATTTGAGCCTCTAGTTTGCTTAATCAGATGGCTACAGTCCTACAAGATTAGTTTTTGGGCTTTATCATGGGCTAGCGATGTAAGGGCAAAGCAAAGAATTGAGCGAGTATAACCTTGTGTTTTAAAAATACAGTGATTGGGGTTGTGAGCTTATGTTTTGAGCAGCATATTAGCTTACAAGCTAGGTGGGAACTGTGGACATGTAGCAGTCATTTGGGCTTACACCTTTAATGGACAATTGGATAAGGGAATAGCAGCCTGAGTGAGAACCAACAAGATGAAGACATTCACAAATGAAATGGAAAAAGGAGCACATTGGATTGTTTTGCAGTCTGAGCCATCAACCAAGTTAATCAGACGGTGAATGAATTTTTTTATTTAAAAATAACTCTTTGCAAGCCTCTGTAATTAAACAAAAGACTCAGATTAAAGTTCATTTGAATCAATGGTCATTGCTTTTAGGGGCTTAATCAGATTAGGACCTACACATTCAAGCGCGAAGGATGAACAATAGAGATAAGATCTTGACAAATGAAGACCTGACAAGCTTAGGCTCTTATGTTAGGTAGACCCACATGAGTCAAGAGCACAACAAAGATGCAATTAGATTAAAGATCCTCTTATGAAATTATTTTCATTGTTCAATAAAGATCAACAGTAAGTATTGAGTGGACAAGCATCAGAGGGATGCAACCTTAAAGACTTATAACGAGTGGGGCCACAATATTTTACAAGGGAAGAACAGACATCAAAGATTGAATTTTGCAAATCAATGGTTACCAATTTAAGGGGCTGACACAATGGAGCCATTGAATTTAACTCCAAAAGGACAAACCAATGGGACTTTAGAGTTCATTGAATTTACACCTTGGAAGTGACGTGGTACGAATCAGTGGTCCAGATTTATTCATTGTAAATTGAATGATTTTGATGTTGCAGGATTATAAAATTGAGCCCACAATGGTATACGGACGTTACCATGCTAAAGGTATGCTTTAGACATAAAAGAGACTAACGAATATGCAGTCAAAAGGTGAAACAGTGGTTTTCACAATATCTTGATTAAACAAAAGCTAGAGAGATTAAAGAAGATGCATGGTCTTCTGATTGCATAAACATGAGTTTAATAAGAAATCAGATGATTTTGACCTACCAATAATCTTGAATAATGTGTTATCAATAGCTAGGATTATCTAAAACAAATCTACTGGCTCAGGCTATCCGACTACGGTCAAGTGGGACCAACAATTTCATTATGTATGACTAAACTCTGGAACGATGATTTTAATCTTTGTACCTTTGGGCTTATGGGGATCATAGAATTGCTGGGTGGCTGCGAGCATGAAAATAACATAAATTACTGTCTCAGGCTATCGTGACTACAGTCACGTGGGACCAACAGTTTCATTATCTATGACTAAACTTTGGAACAATGATTTGAATCATTGTACCTCCGGGCTTATGGAGATCATAGAATTGATGGGTGACTGCAAGCATGAAACAGTTTCACGTGGGACCAGCAGTTTCATTATCTATGACTAAACTTTGGAACAATGATTTGAATCATTGTACCTCCGGGCTTATGGAGATCATAGAATTGATGGGTGACTGCAAGCATGAAAAAGTCATACTATAAAGACAACAATATTTTTTTATTTGAGAAAATCTCATGCCTAGAGAGCTTACAAGATAATGATACCAAATTGCAAAGGGAAAAAAATGGAGCATACAGAAAACAACAAATTACTTGGATTTAATCAATTTGGTACAATTCTCAGACCCAGCAAAGGCTTTGGCAAGACAAAGACTTAGAAAAGTTTAGGATTACATCAGTATAACATCTCTTTGTGTGAAAATAGCTTGGATAACTTACATGGAATAGCTGTTTGATCCATTTACAAAACATTTAATAGGGTGTAACTATGGGTTCTAACCTAGACAGCCTGGAAACGCCCTAGAGGGTCCCGTACCAGCCTGGAAACGTACCAGGTACTGGTACGGGGTACGGTACGCTGTGGGTACGGCTGGAAACGTACCCACAGGGACAGGGTATGGTCCGGTACAGTTTTGCCATACCTGGACCGTACCCAAAACCGTACCTGGACCATACCCTGTCCCTGTGGGTACGTTTCCAGCCGTACCCGTCCAATTTTTTTGCCAAAGACAGCTTTTCTTTCCTTTTTTGGCAATTCTTTCCTTTTTGGATTTTTGGTGGAAAAATCACAAGCACAGAAAAAAATTTGCCATTTTTGGAAAGGGTCCGGGAAGATGTAGCAGCAAAAACTTGCATGTGCCATAACTTTCATTATGGGACTGCTTGTTTCAAGTGTCGTTTTTCTATAAGTGTATATTTTCTTGAGCTCTACGCATTGATGGCAATATTTTTCTTATTTTCATAAAATCCATTTTTGCACCTTTTTGGACCAAGCAACTTCTTGCAATCTTCTGAAAGAATCATGAGCTTTGATCGCCTGTAGACAGATTAGTAATTAAAAATACTGGATAGCTTTCCAAAACTCGGTGAGTATTCTCCCGTGCTCGGACTAATCGTCCCACCGCCGCCTTGGATCCATATTTTTCCCGCTTAGTTATGATGTTTCGGGAAATATGTCGATGATACTATCATGCTGAGTGGATCAAGGAAGGTCACCATGAACAATCAAAACTCCTTGAATCTTATCATAGTCTCACTAAGATAAATAATCGTGATAGAGAAATAATAAATTTCAATAAGTATGCAATGTATGAGAATTAAATTTCAATAAGTATGCAAATGCTTCTTTAAATTTATAATTTATATGCATATATATATATATATAAAACGTACCCAAAAGCGTACCGTACCCAAGATTTTTAAAAATTTGCCATATTGGCGTACCGCACCTGCCTCCCGTACCTATATCCAGATTGTCTAGGTTCTAACAGGATTGTTAGGCATAGAAGGCTTACATTTATTTATTGTACCTCAATTTTTTGCGTCAAAATTTCGGCTTGTTCTATAGGATAGCTGAATGCTCTTATTCAATAGGATCTCTCCAAAGAGAACTCCATGACCACAGCTGAACATGCAAAGCCATTATTCATCCACACACACGAAGATGAAATTATTTCACACAACTACAATAATGCACAGTCTCTATTCATGTATGTCTATGTTGTTTTTAGTACAATAGGGGGTGCCTATTATATAGGCTAAAAACATAGTTATCATCAACTAGAAAATATGTTGGAAAGGCTAATATTGGGGAATAATTCAAATCCCTAAAATCATGCTCAATCAAACCTATGTGAGAATCAAATATAAGTTGTTAATATAACAACTCATCTCCCTAATTCAAGCTTATATAAGTGAGTGTGAACACGGTTAACACCAAGATGGTTCGGAAATAGCCCGAAGTGCCACCCAATGTGAGCATGCACACTCCAACACCCTCCCTTAAGTGTAAAATGGGGAGCGAGAAAGAAGGAAGCTCAGAGAATGATGTGTCCCAATGACTATGCCTGAATAGGAACCCATTTACAAATACATAGTGAAATCTAAGTGTCCCTATGGTAACCGATCCATCTTACCAGAATACATGGATGTGATTTGCTGGAACTGGTACTCTGTATGAGGCTCATGTAATATCCCTGAAAAGTGAAACTTTTAGCAAATCTGGATATTCCTGTTAAATCCTAGGAGCAGCGTATAACTAAAATGAACTTTTACAATAGACAATAGCAGCAATAATATGAATTTTATAAATAAAAACAGCGAACCAATATGGAAAAAAACAGTCTTTTATTTATTTATTCCCAACCATATACAATAAAACAATACTAGTGTCTGAATACAATTGCCTGGAGTTGGACTAGCGGAACAATTGCACCTTGAAAAACCTTTACAATTCCCGAATAGAGTTGTCCAGCTGAGAAGTGGGGGATTTAGTCCCCAATTTGGTATGCAAATGAGGGTTTTCGTACTCTGTTGCTGTTTGCAGAAGTAGAAGCTACTTGCAGACAAAGAAAATAATTCATCAATTTCCAATATAACTACTACTAACACTAGTCGAGTTGTCATGTATTGTCAGTTATCTTATCTTTATAATGAAAATTTCATGTCAGGTTTTATCATGTTGTATCACAGTCTTAATGGATCCATCACTTCCAAAGTGGGCGCGCCCTTTTGGTTTACATGCATGCTCCCTAAAACAATTGAAGTAATTACTTTATTCCCCTCAAGGTGGCGCTCCATCCTAATAATAGAATTAAACACATTAAAAATACTTTATCCACCTCCTATCCCAAAAATAGGATCTGTTCCTCATGCAGCCCATTCTATACTTGGCACCCCCATTATAGAATGCTTTATTTAATTAAAAACTTTGACTTTGGTGCCTAATAATAGAAGTACATGCTTCTATTATTATTTTATTCTATTTCAGTTATTTAAATATAATTTAAGTGTCCCTTTTCCAAATAAAATATAATATTACCCTTGGACCACTTAATTAATTTATTTTTCCTCTTTTAATCACCCCTTAGCCTACAGAAAATAATAAAAATAGGCTTCAGATATCCAAAATTAATTAATTTAAAAGAGGACATTACAACTCACTCAAAAAAACATTGATCAAGGAATTGGGAAAAAAGAGTTACCATGGATGAAAAGATGTCATCCCAAGGTACCCAAAAACGAGTAACTACAATAGAGTGGAGAGAGCGATATCATGTTGCAAGGCATCCCAAGAAGCAAGGCCCAAAAGCATATACACTCTCTTGAAGGAGATGTTTGGTCCGCATTGTGGTCTGGATACACCACTTGAACACAAAAACAAACAACTGACACTGTGATACAACAAAATAACTCCACTTCAGAAGGAGGGCAAGCTCAAATACTAATTGAAGGAGACTGTTAGAAGTGGTGTTGATAGTGCAAAGAATCACCAAACTTAATTTGATCTATTGCCAAAAGCGGCATACCACTAACCAAGAACAACAACCAAGGCAAGGACACGGGACCCTAAAGCAAGATTTGCACCATGCCCTCATATTTTTGATTGGGTGGAGTGATGTAAAAAAAAAAATACAAGTGGTCATAACCAACTACTCGAACACCGACATGCCGACACTAGGCTTCACCGGACTCACTCCACCGCAAAGAGATTGTCAACATGCCTAAAAAGTGCCAAAAATACTAGATGAAATATACCTCTCAAGAAGATGGCCCTAGTGGCAATGGGAAAGTCATGCAACTGAAGGAGAGAAAAGTGCTCAAAATGGAGCACAACCGCATGAAAAATCTCCATGGCTTTGTAGACTCAATGCGACTACAAAAATTCCCATACAAAATATCATCACCAAGTGATGCCTAGAAACTCCAAAATGTTGTTGATCTCTAAAGGGAGCCATCTGAAACATGAGAGTTACTCTACAACTGCCAAAGAGAATAGCTCAAATAACAAGGAGCATTACAATGTAGGAAGAGAGATGAGCGGATCAAGACGCCGAATAGTGGATGAGCAACGCCTGTAGAGCCCTTTTAATGAATGCTTACGTTTTTGCCACAAGTGTTCAAATATCCATCCCGAATGAACACGAATGGTAGAAGAAGATGCCTACATATGATTCAGTGCGAAATGCACTGGAGCATGCAAAGAAACATTAGAATATTAGTTTCTCAAGCTTGAGTGAAGGTGTGGTAGAACTCATGTGTAGGTCATGATCCTCATGAATAGTCGAGCTAACAAAAATAGGAGATTTGTCATCATGTGATCCTAGTGAATTATTATTTTCTTTGTAACCAATGCCATGACAAAAATGCCGCTTAACAATGTGAATAGGGAAGCGATACCATGTGATGTCCGCCTATACCTCCGCCTGAAAAATCTCATAGTAACGAAGCATGCAAGAAAAAAATGTAATAGTATGCTTCTCAAAGGAGCCAAATAAGTGAGCAGAAGGAGATAAGTGGGATACACAGAGTGTGTTACTACAATAGGCACAAATGCTGAAGCAAAATATGTAGTAATGAGCGCAACAAGAACAATAGTTGAAATAAGATCATCAACAACAAGAGTAGGCTCAAGTAATCGACGAATTAAGGCGAGTGGATGCGGGAGCAATAACTGCAAGTGGACTAGTAGCAGGGGTATGAAGGTCTACAATATGAGTGCGATGTTGCAAACTAGCAAGTTTCTATTGCAGGGAGTGAATGAGGGCATCTTTTCTGAGAATGAGGGAGCGCAAAAGAGCATTTGGTTTCAAAAATTTCATTTATTCTTCCTTCAAGGTCAGAATGGAAGCCATAATTTTGAAAAACCAGAATTAATAGCAAGTATGTACATAAGGGGGTTTGACCTATTGCCGGACCGGACCTCACCCTTCGGTCTTCGACGCGGAATAATTTCTCACCACATAGAGAGGGTAACTCAGAAGTACTTCACAATAGGCTGAGCAACGGGAATCTGGGGGCGATAGCCCCCAACAGGCTCATGCGGGCAACGCCCTAGGTGTGTTCCATGTTGCGATACAAGGCGAAGTCGAGGGGCAACGCCCTTGATGCCAAACACAAATTATCCTTTCGAACGACCTTTGAAATGGCCGAAAAATCACTTTTTAATGAGAAAAATCATTTTCTATTGAGAAAATCACTCCCTTTCTACAAACAAATTTGTTTTTTTGGAATAGTTTTCCCCCATTTACAAATAATTAAGCTTCTTAAAAAATGCCCCTTGTACAATATTATAGCTTATGTACAAAAATAAATAAATTTTCTTCCAAAAGGACTCCAAAAAAATTCTCTAAGCCTTTTTATTTATTTTTTTAATCTCAAAAAGTTACCTCGAAAAATTTTATCAGCTCCGTGAGTTATCATGCGAGCTAGATGAGCCGAGTCGGAAGGAGCTCAACGGATTGAGTGAGCTGGACCAAAACACCGAGCAAGGGCGTCAAATCCACAACCATGCCAATGAAAACCAAGTGCTTTACCAACACCACACACAACTTCATTCATGAGAAATGGTGAAGGCAGTTTTAAAGTTTCCTTGGGTTTTGGAAAAAAAAAAGAAAATAACTCGCCAAGATAGAAAAGCTCGACGGGCTTTTTAAATGAATTAGGTATAAACCCTAATTGCTCCCCCTTTGACCGTCCAACCCCAATACTCAAAGCAACAATCGCCTCCATACAAAGAAACCAAGTAGAGTTTGAATACAAGATGAGCAAAGTTCCGAGCCCTTTAGTGGAGGTTGAAGAATGGGCAAGCTCGAGCAAGGAAAGTGTTAAACAGGCCAATCAAACTCATGAACAACCAAACGCCAAAGCATAAGTGGGAAAAAATAGAGCCATGCCAAGTGAATAGCAAACGAGCTCGAGCTGAGGCAAAACATGGCATAGCCGTCTCAGTCAAAAGGCTAGCCGTCCAAATTTCACCGCTTAGGGAGGAGATGCAGAGATTTGACTTTGGAGTAGGGCTTATAATGGCATACCTAAGGCCGATCCCAAGCTTGAATCACACATGAACCAGAGAGTTGGATCACACTAAGAATGTTATTGGATGCGGGGTTGAGCAGGTGGATTGGCTTGCCAGAGATCAAAACTCATAGAACTTAGCTTTATGTTGGATGTTGAGCCCATAGATCACAAAGTATTCACAAATCACATAGGCTGAGTTGGGAAGATAAAGATTCGATCTCAAGGATTTATTTTGATAACTTCTCTAGAGCAGTAGCTCACCACCAATGCAAGAGTTCACACCGGATTGAGCTCACATTTTCCAAGGAACTAGCTCGCCGAGTATTGCTCTCCAAGCTATTCACAAAGCATAGGAGTATGCGGAGCCAAGAGATGACTATCGATCTTGAATGCCGAGTCACGATGCAATCCAACCGAGCTTCTTGTTTCCAAATAAGAGTATTCAGGGTCTGATCTCGATGCAAAGTTTAAGAGCAAGTAACATTGTAAGGAGCCGAGGTAGAGACAAGCTCAGCCTTCAATGAAAACATAGGATTGTGCAAATCCAAATGGCAAGTTGAACTGCCAAAGGTAGGAAGAGAGCTTACTACCAATGCAGCTCAGGAGCCATTGTCCAATCAATTCAATCACCAAATCGTATGCAACATGCATCCAAATGTAACATCTAGGAGATCACAACAAGAAAAGCTTCACACACACAGACATTGCACATTATAAATTGTATAATTTTTTTAATATATGTTCTGATTTATAGATAAAACCGGGCTGAGTAATATCTGGAGGATTCTGCTCTGATACTATATAGGAGAGCTGAATGCACTCATTCAATAGGATCTCTCCAGCAAAACTCCATTACCACAGCGGAACATGCAAAGCCATTATTCATCCACGCACACGAAGATCAGATTATTGCACATAAATACAATAATGCACAATCTCTATTCATGTATGTCTGTGTTGTCTTTAGTACAATAGGGAGTGTCTACTATATAAGAAAAAAACATAGTTATCCTCCATTAGAAAATAAGTTGGAAAGTCTAGTATTGGGAATAATTTAAATCCCTAAAATTATGCTCAAACAAACCTACGTGAGAATCAAATATAAGTTGTTAATATAACAACTCATCTCCCTAATTCAAGCTTACTTTCTTAAGCGAGTGTGAACATGGTTAACACCAAGCTGGTTCAGAAATAGCCCGAACTGCCAGCCAGTGTGAACATGCACACTCCAACATGTTCAAGTTTTTGGCCAGACATCATAAGATCCATAACATGTTTGGAGTCATCAGCTCATAAGTCACTGTCACTGCCTTTACCATCCAACATAATTACAATATTATTCACTTCTGGATTATAGTTTTTGAACAAATCAAGCAAATATCTTATTTGCATGTTTATCAAAGTGATGGATTAGGACTGCATGCTTAACCTGTGCTTTGTACAGGGCATTTTTGATGATATACATTTCCTTCTTCTGCCACCGATGTCTTGTAGTTGCACTGCTTGGCAAATACCACGTTATGTCTTCCACAAATTTTTCTTTTTGGGATTTTCAGAATCTGTTTGTTGCTAGCTCAACAGCCTTCACGATGTTGGCCTTTTATTTATCCCTTAAACCTCGACATCCAGTAGCTGGCTCCAGTAGTTTTAGAAAGAAATCAGGTTGAAATTCTCTATGACAGGATAGTGACACTATTTCCCAAGGAAATAAGCAAAATATTTAGACAGAAATCAGGTAGAAATTCTGCATGACAGGATTATTGTTTTGTACTTGTTTTTGTTACAGTTATATTTGTGGCATAGCAGCTGGGTGGTACATTGGTTCAAAAGAACCATATATTGTGTATGAGCTTTTATGTTCACATGATAGTTTCATTTTTAAGTATTTTGTTTGAACAGGAAATTATCAGAGAACAAGTTGGCAACTTATACCTGTGGCCAAAAACACTGGAGGTGCCTATTCTGGATGACCAGAGGTATCCATGCTCTTCAGTGCATTTATGCTATTTGTTTATTTAAAGGCAACGTGCATTTTAAAATCAATTCTCCAAAAATGCAGTTGAATTTACCTCTGGTTATTTGTTATGCAGAGCTATGCATAAGCCTGTTGGCATGCTCCATGTAAAAGTCGTCAGGGCGAGTAACTTAAAAAAGAAAGACATGATGGGAAAATCTGACCCATATGTGAAACTTAAGCTGACGGGAGAAAGGCTTCCATCAAAGAAAACCAAAATCAAAATGAGTAACCTGAACCCAGAATATAATGAGGAGTTCACCTTTGTTGTAAAAGATCCAGAATCTCAAGTTCTAGAACTTATTGTCTATGATTGGGAGAAGGCATGTGTTTCTACCTTATCTTCTATATAACATTTGTGCTCGTGTTTGAAGCATATGGTCTTTACTGGTTAAGCATTCTTTTTCTAGCCTAGCCTAATAAAGGATAAGCTGGACCATATAACTGTTTATTGATGCAGGTTGGTTCACATGACAAGATGGGTATGAATGTTATCCCTTTAAAAGAATTGACACCAAATGAAATGAAAGTTTTTACCCTTGACCTGCTTAAAACCATGGATGCAAATGACACCCAAAATGAAAAATCTCGTGGACAAATCACCGCGGAGATGACATATAGTCCTTTTAAGGAGGATGAAACCTTACCTACTGATGATGAAAATGGTGCGATTGAGAAGGCTCCAGAAGGCACACCTGCAGGTGGAGGCTTGCTTATAGTCAGAGTCATTGAGGCCCAAGATGTTGAAGGAAAACATCATACAAATCCTTATGCGCGTCTTATTTTGAGAGGAGAGGAGAAGAAGACCAAGGTGTGTAGTCTTGGATTATGTTTACAGTTTTTGCAAAACTATTCAATTTTAATCCTTTTTATCATTGATATTTCTGAACTGTTATATCTTTACCCTGGTTTCTGTTACAGCCTGTCAAGAAAAACAGAGACCCGAGGTGGGATCAGGAATTTGAATTTACTTTGGAAGAGCCACCTGTCAATGAAAAGCTCCATGTGGAGGTTATGAGCAAGGGCATGGGCCTGGCTTTACATTCAAGAGTATGTTCCTTTCTTCAGTGGGGTTCCTGACCTTATCCCCTCTTCCAGTCTGATAAAATAGTCATTGTTGATTGCTAAATAGGACTCTTTTGTTACAAAAACTTTAGGGTTTTCTTTTGGTTCAGATTATTTCGGGTTCTAAATAAACTCTAATACTAAGCATGAAAGTTACCTTTTGAGGGTTTGAAGGCATATGACTATATCAGGTTTATTCTTGAAGATTGTACAACTTTTCAACTGCCCCATGGTATTAGATTACTTAACTGAACTAAGGTTTTCTGTTATACAAAAGGAATCTCTCTGTTCTTATTTGACAACTAGTGAAAAATAAAACACCCTTAAGGGAACTTTGCCATATTTGCCCCTTTATTTAGATGCCTGTTGGCCTTATTCTGACGGGTTGTTCAATGTGTTCTGGTATTCCTATTACTCACAAGAGAGTAGATTTGAATTTAAATAATACTATAGATTGTCCATCATCTTTCAGTAGCCTGACTAATTTTTTTAGTGGAATGGACAAAACTACACATTGTTGTGCCTTACCAATTCAAATGAGATACATATTGGCAGGTTTTAGCTCAGGCAAACAAATATAAAGGAAGGAAAGCACAAAATTTAGCCAAAGAATTTGATCTTTAAGAGGAAACAAACAACTAGTTTTTAAAGATTGTTGAATCTTGAAACAGTATTGTCTTGAAACTTGAAATGTGAGGAACTGCATATCATCTTCATCAGTCTCTGCAATAAAAACAAATAGGTCTTTCACATGTTTATATGTTGTTGACTCGAATTTCATATCTTGACAATAGTTCCCTGCCATGTGATATCTCTCTCTGTGTTTTTCAATGCCGATGGTTTAAATTGTGGAATGCCAAATAATTTTGAAAATAATTCCATCTAGTAAATACTTGAAGCTTCTGTGATCGATGATTATTAAGGGGGTACTTTTTTCGGAAAAAATGCGACACTATACATGTAGAGACCGATATGGGAGTTTAACTGCAGATAAATGTAGAATTGAATTTGTTTCTTTAGATAAGCAGAGAAGTGAATCTGTTTCTTTAGGTGATGCTTGGACTCACTATGTGAAAGGATGTGGTGGTGTTTGTGTCATATTGAACAATATTGTCTTTTATACTCTCAAGAATGTTCGACATGTTTTTGATATGAGCCAAAATCTTATCTTTGTTAGTGAAACAAAAAGAATCCTACCCTTAAGTAAAATTTTAAGGAAGCAAATGTATGGTTACACAGAATTGTAATAACAAGATGATTGCAATTGGTAATCCCAAATCAGCAAATGGAGAATAATAGTGTACTTTGACACGAGAGGTATGATTCGTTAGTACTTAGTAAGACTAAACTGGTCCATGGACTTCCACTCATGCAGGAAAGTGGGTGTATATACATGATGTCAAATGG
The DNA here is from genome assembly GCA_018340775.1 of Taxus wallichiana var. yunnanensis. Lineage (NCBI taxonomy): Eukaryota > Viridiplantae > Streptophyta > Pinopsida > Cupressales > Taxaceae > Taxus > Taxus wallichiana. The sequence continues at coordinate 26,926,436 of CM031243.1, read as the reverse complement.
AAAACAAATTCGACATCCATTTGCTACTGATAAGTATGACATGTCAAAAGAGTCTTCAATCTAGTACGTGCTGATTTGCATGGTCCAGTGAAGGCATTCACTTTTTTCCGTAGAAAAGTGTTTTTGTTGTTGGTTAATGATTTTTCTAGGAAATTGTGGGTCTCTTTTGTGAAAAAGAAGTCAGAATGCCTTTCTCAATTTGTAGCATTCAAATCCTTGGTAGAGAAACAAACAAGTAAATAAACGACGATTCTCAACTTTGATAATGGAGGTGACTTTTCCTCAAAACAAATTTGGAGCTTGCAAAAGGAAGCTATACATAGACAAACTATTCTATACACTACACAACCAATATGCACGGTGCACGATTAGAATGTGCCATATCGGTATTGGAAGGAAGTTGTAAATACAACGGTATACATCCTTAATTGGCGTCCTTGTAAAGTTGCAAGATGTTGCTCCCAAGGAAGCATGGTCTAATAGGAGATCATCTGTAAGTGACTCGTTTTTGCGGTTGTGTTGCTTTTGTTTTAATTCTTGATGGGAAGTACATTAGTTGCAAAGAGTGAAACATATATTTTTGTAGTCAAAAGCATACATGTTACTAGATGTCTCTATGAATGAAATTTTTGGTAGTAAAGATGTGGTTTTAGATAAAAAAATACATTTCTTCTTGGAAGATGGAAATCTAAAGATAATAGTGTATGAATAAATGGAGTTGAGAAGTTTGGAATAAGTTCTGGGGTTAAAATAAAATAAGGCTTAGAGTTAAGAACATAAGAGGATTCAAGTTGTAGGGGTGTTAGCGGGCATCCCTAGAATCCTCTCATCGAGCATGCTAAGGTTGTAGTCTAAGAATTTTACACAAAGAATTCATACACATGCCCTTGACCAATGCGCAGTAAATATAAATCTTACTTCTTATCACATATTGGCATTTCCTCACTAAGCTACAAACGGGAAAATTCATAAATGCAAATATACAAGCTAGAGCGAGAGTCTAAACAACAATACTTAAATTTCTATTATAGGTTGAACCAAAAGCCAACAACCATCAACAAGCTTATGTGCACAGTTCTTACATCTTCTGTCTGTTTTCCAATCCCTTCTTCCTTTCCCAAGCTAGAGGAGCTTTACTTATTCCCTATTTTGTCTTATCTATTCTATACACGTTCATTAAATATCGTGCAAACATAATACAATATATAAAATACACCATGTCTACTTTTAGGCCTTAATAGCCCTCCAACACTTTCCCAAATTTAAATAGCTGTCATGTTCCGAGAGAAAAGAAGCTATCGAAGTCTGGTAGATGTTTTTCTTCATTCTTCAACCTTGTCATGTTTTGCTTTGCTCTACGTGTTTTGATGTTCTATTCACAGTTTGCACAAGTGACGCTGTTTAATATTTCTCATCTCATGCGCACTCCTTAACTGCCCTTGCGGGTGTTCAATTAAGTACTCTTTCCAATAGATCACCCTTTTGGGTTTTTCACTTTGCGGATATCCCCATAGATTGCCCTTTTAGGTTTTCAACCTATGTGGTTTTTCTTGAAGATACAACGAGTACGTTGCATAGTTGTTACCAGAATTTTCCTTCCACAATTTTGATCCAGTCTGGACCTACTTCTCTGCAGGCTGCAGAGGTGGAGCTAGTAGCGCCTTGGCTGCTTGAACTATGCGCAACATTACTTGTGGAGCTAGGTACTTTGGGGTGTCCTTCATATTCTTTGCAGTTGGAGAGAACAACACCAAGTCTTCCTTGTAGCTGTTCCAGTGTTTAGTTGCTTCATCGATCAGCCTGAAAATCCTTGGATCTGTGCTATGGCTTGCATCACCTCGAGTAGGGAGTTGTCGTTGTTTCAATGACTAGCCCATATAAGGAGATGTGTAACGACTAGTTACTTAATATGCGGAAAAGGTGTAATGTTCTCTTGTATGCAAGTAGTAAGAATGGATTGTCATGCCCAAAAATTTGATGGTCCAAAGTAATCGTTCAAATTATTGGTGAGGAAAATTGGGATTTTATTTTTTTAATAATTTAAAGTATAAATACTTATTCAATTATAAATGGCTAAACATTCTCGAGCAAAATTACGACCATTTTATGATGGATGAAAATAAACCAAATTTTTGTTAGAACAAGGAACTAAAATCACTTATGATAAACGACTCCCGAGTCCTATAAAATTGGTCACATATAATGACAAACGAACATAACTTATCCTTACGGATGAGGTCTCAGAGACTGTTTCAACATCAACACTAAGAACCAATAATACAATAAGGAGGAGTAGGTTAGAGCTTACAATCATATGTATTAATCAAGCTTACTAGTGATGCGGGAGATATCCATAACATCGGTTTCTCCATTGTGAGAACTAGAGTTATAAATCACGTTCTTTCCACCTAGGTTTCTGGCCAAACCCGGTTAAGGTTGGGAGTTTTTTTATTATTTGTTAACCAAATATGTATCGAGAAAATCCTTGAACCCACTTATGTAGCTTGAGTTGTTATTCAATTTCCAATGCGTTGATTGTACCATGAGGGTATACCCAACTTCACTTGATCGTATTGTACCAAGCTAGGGCTCCCTTGAGTGTTATAAGGTGGATGAAAGAAAAGAGGTTGTTTCGAGACAATTATAGCCTTGATCATAACTCCCAATAATTACCTAAATTCTCGTCGTAGAAATGAACGACTTCGCAAAAGCTATTATACTTCTTTATCAAGGGTTCATTCAATTGTGAGGAATAACCTATTTCACAATAAATTTATCAAGCATATTAAAATATCAAGAGAGATGGATTGTCTTAGAAGCTCTAACTTGATTCCACAGGTAGCCATTAACAAAAGATGGTTTAACAATAAAATTTGTCACTCACTTATTTAATAGAGTCCTAACCCTAGAAGTAAAGATTAACTATAATTAATTAAATCTATCCACTTCTAAAAAAGAGAAGTAAATAACATAAAGATTAATCCTGGAGATTTTTTTGTAACTAAATCGTTCCACTTTTAATAAAAAGAAGTAAATAAACTAAATATTAATCCGGTGGAGAATTTTTTTAATTAAATCTTTCCACTTCTAAAAAAAAAAGTAAATAAAATTAAGATTAATCCACAGGAGATTTTTTTATTTAAATAAAGAGTAGCCAACTAAGGAACCGCTAAGCAAGTGGACAATAACTAGGTTAAATATGGATTGTGGGATGAAATGATTTTCCACCAAAGATTTTATGTATCCCAAAATGAGCCCTATATATGCATCATATGGTTGGATTTATATATATATTTATTATTATTATTATTATTATTATTTTATGGAACATGAGTACCCCTGGATGGCGGCCAATTATGAGAGGTTGAAAAATTATAGGAAGCCCACAGGCGGCAACCAATCATGTGAGGTTTTAAACATTGGTACATAGGCGCTAAAGGGCTATGGCAGGTAGTGATAGCTACGACTTGGGAAACTTCGCAGAAAATGTATCAGAGCAGCACCCATTTTGCAGGGTTAAATTAAGTGGGATGTGTAAACAAAGATGAGATCTGCAGGCTTAGGAGGATGGCCGCCAATGTTTTAGAGCAGGAGTTTATAGTGGGCGGCTACACCCAAACTTTATTTGACTCAAAGTTTTTTTTTTTTTAATAGAGAATAACCCTGTTAATAATATATATATATATATATATATATATATTACATTTATATTTACTTGTATTTATCTTCCCTTTCTTAATGGTACAAGTCGTGACCTCCAATCTTCTAGCAAAAATCAATCATTTTAAAATATTTATCCCTATTTGATCATTCTGTAATATATTCCTTTTTTTTATAGAAAAGAAAATAAGCATCATCAAAGTCTAAACCGAATAATGAGGATGTATCATATTTATATATATGATTATTTAACTATATATATATATTATACACACACACATATGATGTTACTTAAATAATATATATATATATATATATATATATATATATATATATATATATATATATATATGGAAAGATTAAATTCATATTTATATCAGAACTTTCGTATAAGCAAGAATACAAAAAGATCCAAACTAATTAGTGACTTAAGGTAAGGAAAGAATATGTTTTTTTTTTTTAACAATATCTAATTCAAAATGTCACTAAGAAGGTACCATGACATATAAGCTCAAAGAATAACCCTGTTGATATATATATATATATATATATATATATATATATATCATTTATATTTGCTTGTATATATCTTCCCTTTCTTAATGGTACAAGTCGTGACCTCCAATCTTCTAGCAAAAATCAATCATTTTAAAATATTTATCTCTATTTGATCATTCTATAATATATTCCTTTTTTATAGAAAAGAAAATAAGCATAATCAAAGTCTAAACCATATAATGAGGATGTATCCATATGTATATATATGATTATTTAACTATATATATATTATACACACACACATATGATGTTACTTAAATATATATATGCAAAGATTAAATTCATATTTATATCAGAACTTTCGTATAAGCAAAAATACAAAAAGATCCAAACTAATTAGTGAGTTAAGGTAAGGAAAGAATATGTTTTTTTTTCAACAATATCTAATTCAAAATGTTACTAAGAAGGTACCATGACATATAAGCTCAAAGAGTATAGTCCAATTATACCATGTTAGACAATAATTTTCTAACAAGGGTGTGCCATTTCAACCCATTCCAAACCAAAGCTTCTAATAGGATCAAGAATAAGGCTTTCAACCTAATACAGTGCAAGGTTATTCATATTCGGAAATGACATTTCTATTTTATAGCACATACTTTCCAAGGAAATATTTTTAAGGAAAATCATACAATCTTGGGGTTTGATATCAAAACAAGGATTATTGAGTGTAACGAAAAAAGAAGAGCCTCCTTTAATAATATCATAAAATTTGAGTCCTTTCCAAATCAAGATCAGAAATAGAAATAACATTGATAATTTCAAATAAAACATACACCATTTTACAATTATTCTTTTCAACTTACACATAGGAGGAGACAACATGGTTCCTATTCCATCACAATGATAAGATAACAAAGAAATGTGAGATCCTTTTACAAACAATAACAAAACTTAACTAAGCCCTTCCCTTACAACATTATACAAATTTATCTCTCTCTCTCTCTCTCTCTCTCTTTTATACGAGCTTATAAGAGAAATAAGAATGAAACTCCCATTCCTTTTCAACATAAACTCCCTCAACAAGTTTTATAACATGAGTAACCATGAGCTCCTTCTCTACAATGTAACTTAACCTTTATTCCTCTTACAATTTTACAATGTAACTTGCACAACTCTAAAATGTAAATGGAAAGGCCTCCCTAAATAGGGAACATCATGTCAAACTCCAGAGGAAAAATACCTTTCATCTCCAACCAAGAAAGATCCACATACGCTCCAAGTCCATAAGCAAAACTCCAAAGACCACAAAGAAAGATGTTTGGTTGTCCATCCAACCAATAGACATCATTACATGCCACTTCCCCAAAAGGAGGGCATGCTAGCCTCCCTCCAAGCCCATGGGAGAGAGAGGGAGCATGCCTCCAAGATGCACAAGGTGAGTGAGGAAAGCACAACACCAACCATATACACAAACAAATCAAACTTTCAAGCCATTACCACACATTTGAGAAAACTCAACACTTCTCAAGAAGGATAGGAGGGATAAAAAGATACATGACATTCATATTTCCATTTAACCAAATGAGTATCAACACTCTACCAAATAACCACAAGCCACCAAGGCTCATCCTATCCCCAAGAACCTTATCTCCTTAGCCATCCAACAAGAGGACAAAGATGGAGAAAACTAAGAAAAACACACAACAATCAACACTTTTCTACATATCCATTCAACATTTTGAAACAAAATCAATAAAACAAACATTGATTCCATGCTAGATCAACAAAAAGTCGTGAGACTTACTTCACAAGCAATGATATTCAAAACTCCAATTTGTAAGCTCAAGATCCCCACGAGTTTCAAGGATCCAAAAAGTCCCACCAAGCTTCTAGCTTTTCCAAGTTCTCTTCCCCAAACTCTCTATGCAAAAATTAGATCCCCCAAAAGTCTCTCCAAGCCATGGAGGTATATGAAGAGAAATCCCCAAGGATTCTCACCAATGAGAGGGTGACATGTGTCACCCTCCTCATTCTCCCAACAAGACTCCCACAAGTCCCTATCATACAAAAGACAAAAGACATAATGAAGGAATATCCCCAAAAATCCAAATTAAAAATAAACTAAATTTCCTCCACTACCAAGGTGGCTCAAATAACAAGCACATTAAAATGATGTGGACAAGAGGGGCTCAAATGGGAGGGAAAAACCCATTTGAGCCTTGAAAAAGACCCCCCTACCCATAGGTAGGGTCCAAGGGGTCCATTTTGGTGAAAATGAGACCCCAACACAAAAACAACACTTACAATTTCCACTTTTAACCCAAATTCGGGTTTGGGAAAAGTGGCACACATGGAGAGGTGGTGGGGCCCACCCAACTCATGTTTAAGTGGTCCCACACCTCTAAGAACAAGGTTAACAATAATAAATCATCCCTAACACATGTAGGAACCATTAGACCCCTAAACTAACTTAGAACAAGGGTTAGACAAATTAATACAATAAGGGTCAAGAAGAACCACTAAGGGTGTCCAGTAATAATCACAACATAACACAAATTTAAATGAAAAATCAAGTGAAGGTGAGGCTTAACCCATTCGACCACTTGTGCAAATTGGAGGTGCATCTCGTGTCCCACGTTCTCCGTGGTGAACCTGTATCTTGCACACTCGATTCACACGTCATCATACTTGCTCGATATAGTAAATCAATGAAATGATTCTATATACATCTAATGGGTCAAATCAATTTCGAGTTAGAACATCTAATCAATTAACCTCAATTACTATTTATGGAGATAATGGCCAAAACACATTCATAACATACCGAAAAGAACCCATTCAAATATTATCTCAATAACATCCATAACAATGCCGAAACAACACTATTGGGCACCGTGTGCCTCATACACAACCTATCAAATTAGGTTAGCACATTCCAAATAGAGATGACAAGTTAATATACATATATTCAAACAATTAGCCAATATAAGCATTATCCAAAATACAATTCGTGTAACCTTAGATCAATAATACCCATAACACTATATCAAAACCAAATGATAAGGATAAGGCGGTAAATCGGCCATGAGCCCCATAACCCCATATATCATCCTACTAAGGACGAGATGACAACAAAAGATAATATAACCAAATCATTGTAATTTAATTCAAATAAATCATGATATTATCCACTTAAATGTCTCAAACATGAATCTATCACGGTGGTCAATCGTTTAACAAATGAGCGAAACTGGAGGGCACTAAATGGATCTTGCTAACATGTTGTAGTCGTGATCTAATGGTTAATTCATAATCAACAACATTAAGAAAATTAAATGTAGTTTGCATAATAAGCCTAATGATTAATCTCGCCATGTCATGTAATAATAGTCTTAAATTCTTAATATTATTTAATCTCAATTTCAGCAAAATATCTTTTTTTTTTTTTTGAGGTTACCTAGGGAGCGGGCCCTAGCCCTTTGTGGCATCTCCATCCCACACCGGCTGTGGAACCATCTAAGGATGAAAGTTTAAGCTCTCGGCTAGCCCACAGATTAAATCACATTATCATGGTGCCTTATCACTAGGGTATCCAAACTGTTGGTAGTAGGCCGCCTTAACACGGAGCCGAGACTTGAACCTTGAATCTCCCAATTACTAGGAGACCCCGGCAAAATATTTTCTTTACAACAACAATATAAACTAATTCAGTCACCATATTAGCTGCCCACCCACAGTTTTAGTAGCTAAGCACATCATTTATTTATTTACTAAGTTACCGAAACGTTTTGGATACGGGAGCGGGAGCGGGGTATCCGATACGCGGAAACGGCAAATTTTTTTTTGACCCCGGATACGGCGTAGGATACGGCAGTACAAAAACTATATAAAAATTAAAAAATATATAAATCTCAACCTTCTAAATAGGAATTTAATTATAAACCACATATTATGTATATGAAAAACAAGATAAAAGACAAGTTATACTATTAACTATAAATTTATAATAATGTACAGTATATACAAAACGAATAAAATTAAATTCAGAAGATTCTTTCAGAAGATTGCAAGAAGTTGCTTGGTCCAAAAAGGTGCAAAAATGGATTTTATGAAAATAAGAAAAATATCGCCATCAATGCATAGAGCTCGAGAAAATATACACTTTTAGAGAAAACGACACCTGCAACGGAGCCACAGAATGAAAGTTATGGCTCATCCAAGTTTTTGCTGCTACATCTTCCCGGACCCTTTCCAAAAATGGCAAATTTTTTTCCATACTTGCGTTTTTTTCACCGAAAATCCAAAAACGGAAAAAATTGCCAAAACAGGAAAAAAACTAAATCGCGCCAAAAAAGGAAAAAAACGAAATCGCGCCAAAAAATTACACGCGGGAGCAGCCGAGGGGAGCGGGCCAGGCATGGAACGCCCGGCATACGGCTCGCGCCGTATCATTTCCGGGCGTTCCACAGCCATGCCCCCCCGGCCGCTCCCCCGCGCTCCCGCTCCCGCTCCCGCTCCCGGACGCTCCCGCTCCCGCTCCGGCCGCCTAAACCGGCGTTTAGGTAACCTAGTTTATTTATCTAAAACTTGGAACATTCATTCAAGTACTAATGAGGATGATTCAACATATTAATTTATATATAGATTTTATATAATTTATATAAATCGTCTTTCAATCATTTTTTTGCTATTGATCCCTAGGGACAAGGCCCTAGCTTGTAAAAAAATACATTTCCGTACCAGTCCGTAATATATACAATCATCAATGGACTCTCAGGTATAGTTTAGGCACTTTATCGCGCACCATACATATCAAAATTACAAAAATTACATAGACATCTAAAGGGCATTTACAGAAATTGCCCTTAAAATTATGCAATTACCGAAAAACTAGGCACACAGCGCGACCAAAGACAATCCCATCCGAGACCCGGAATCAAAATCAAAATCCACCACAAAGCCCGAGTAGACTCAACACACTACTCCATCTTCTCATTGGAAGGCTTTTCGGCTAAAATTTCAACATATGAGTTGGTCCCTACAGGCGAGGAAGGAGAACGGGCCGCACAACACTCCGACATCTTCACCCCGACACTCTTTGGAAGCTGCACACCTTGATTCTCCGCAACCGCTTCCAACCCTCTGGAAATAGCTTGAACCCCATGAGCCAATGCATGAATATGGTATTGCATGCTCACCAACCGCTCTTCCAAGCCCTCATGTTCTCTATGGAGGATGAACTGGCCTGATGAGTTCGAAAGTATATTTGCTGCGCTCAAACCTTGAACGACCTCAAAGACATTCGACGGCAACTCTAAGAAAACATGAACAAATAGTGATAACTACAATCTCACTTATTTTACCAAAGCATGCTATAATGCGCAAGTAGTACGGTACCTCTACGGATTTGAACAAACTCAAGAGGTAGGTCTCAATTACACACAACCTCCTCTTAACACATTGCTTGTCAAAAATAATCCTAGTAGAGGTGGACAGCCTTGAGAGAAGTGAAGATCCTCTTTAGAGCCCAACCTTGTCCTCAAGGTGACATTGAGAAAAGACTTACATTTTCCTATACGTGGGAGTGCATGTGTGCATATGCTTATCACGAGTGCCTAATGCAGTTCGCGTACAGCCCAAACAAACATCATTCGATAAAAGTAAAAATTAACACAAAACAAGATTATTCCATATAAATTAAGTTTAACCTTTTTACTTTATGATCTTTCGTTAAATGCTTCCTTACAAGCCAAGTGAGAACCAATCAAATTCTGTAACAATTAAAACTTTACTCGCAGCAGGAAGTTTCAGAAGTTTAATAACTAAATCAATGTTTCTCAAAACAAAAAGATCATTGTTATATTTATTTAAGTCTCAAGGTTCTAGGCCTTTCAATAATATCTAATAAGTTTCAAGAGCCCCTAAGAGGACAGGCCAAAGCCTTGTCGCTTTAATCTGAGTATTCTTATACAAAGATTAAGGGTGTATTAACTTTTAAATGACCTCCTCATTAATTTCCTGGGGTCCAATATGTCGCTTCTTATTTAATAATTTAAATTTCTGGAATCAAGATTGATATTCTATAAATTTTGTCACGAGGTAAAATTCAATATTTTAGAATATAACGTAAGCTATTATTATAATATAATTTTACACTTGCATCAGCATGCATGCAAAATTAGGCATTTAAGTAAAATAATTACTATACTTTTAAAATCATCTAGTTCTCATTCATATCCTACAAATTTGTTTTTATGTATAAAATTCAGTTTAGACTGCCACAATAAAAGAAATTTAGCTCACAGCTGTTTAAGAAATAACTGTGACACAAGATTGTTTCTTGTTTCTACTCATTCCCACATTTCAATTTAATTCCATCTCAGAATTTCTTACAAGGCAGAGTTGCAAGTAATCCGAGTAACATTGTTGCTACAATACCTCATCGTTTATTTGATGATGGTCTAGCCAGCAATCAAAATCTAACAGTGCAAACAACCGTAAGGAAAAGTAAAGGGTTCCCATTTCAACAGCCATGAGTTTCATTATTTTCGTTTTGCTCCATGAAATTACTTATTTAGTCATAAGGTTATCAACTCAAATCATTTACGTTTTCTCGAGATTAAACCACAGTTCATTCCCATAATTTTTATAGTCTTAAGTTTTCTTAAGCAAAACTTCGACAAGACTGATATAAGCTCCATACTACTTGACAATAATAATAATTATAATGAATGGTTTAATGAACAGTTTGATCTCTACTTCCCAAAGAACTAAGTCTGGTGTAGGGAAATTTTTTTTTCCAAGCCTATTTGTTAACAAGGTTTCTTTCTCAATAAACAATGATAAACAACCATAACAGTCACTTACCAGGTAAAAGAGGCAAAGGATCAAATCTGTTTTCTTTTACACAGAAAAACAGCTTCTAGATCTTGCTTTACATGTTCTCCAAGACTCTCACAAGAAGTTCCAGTGATTCTGATGGTGCCTTCAATGACCATGAGCCATGTATTTAACCAAAATTTATCCTCTAAACTTAGTCTCCCGGCTGTTTAGACTCAATATCCAAATGCAAACCCTAAAAATAAAAACCAGCCCGTCCAAAATTGACAGTCCTTTAACGATACTCAATGCCTCAACAATGGAAAACACAGCTCACAAATAAAGTGCAAAGCCAACTAACAATAACAGTCTTCCTTTTCGTGGTTATTCGCCCAGTTGGAGTAAGAACCAGTCCCCAAAATAAAAGTCTCTCACAAAATAGATCTAGATCAGGCAAAATCACAGTTCGTCAAAATTTGAGCCTCTTCTTGTGGCTTTCTTCCAGTGCCCCCAATAATAGAAAATAAGAAAGTAAATATATCCCAGATCAGCACCACCATGCACACACTGAGATAGGGTGGAAGTGAAAATGGCACATTCATAATTTATGGAGCCATTAGGGCTCCACAACAGTTTGCTAAGAATAGACAACCCATCTGAGCTAAAGTGGAGTTAGAAGTAAATGAAGTTAATCACACCCAATGCAACTCTGAGTTGCTAATTAATTTTCTCACTTACTATATAATTCTCTTAACTGCCAATTCCATTCTTATACCATTGAGTTGAATTTTAAACATAAATTCCAATTCATATTTTTATGCCATGATGATAAGTGTGATGTATACCAACAAAGAACCACAAGTTTATGTGGTAGTCAACTTCCCCTCTCGTTTATTTTAAAATATAATAAACAAAACTATGTTTAATGTTCCTTAATGCCAAGACCATATGGTCTTTTAAATCCACTTATTTTCTTTGTTAAATGGTTTTACATGTAAAACGGCACCAAATTGTCGTGTGAGAATATGCCACGGTAATTCAATTACCTGCTATATTGATCGGTCGTGCTTGCACTCCCGACATTAATCAAATTAATGAATTCTGATTATTATCATTGATATTTAATCAATGGTTTTAATTATTTATGAGGGCATAATTAAATTGTTCCAAAACAATTTATTGAACCATAGAAAACCTCTGTTGCTAGGGTTCATCCCCCACCCTCCCGTACCCGCCTGGAAGCGTCCGGGTACAATACTGATACGTCCCGGTACGTCCAGGTACGTATTAGGTCCGTAAGTGCGTTTTGACTTACCCTTGATGTACCTCGATGTACCCGCAGGGTTGGGCAGTGGGGGGCTCTATTTTTTTAAAAATTTGTACTAACTCACAAACTTCAGTTTTATCGAGGACTAGACTAGGAGGGCATGGCAACCACAAGGAAACCTGAAGATTGTTTAAAATACCTCTAATTTATTGAAGAGAAAATATTCAAAGGATATCAGAATGTTTGAGGTAATTATTTGGGATCATCGCAATTGGCCAAGGAAAGAAGCTATTCATAGAAATTTGGACATATATCTGAGCCTCTGTACAAGTTATGAGATCAAATCTCAGGTGATCTTCAATACTAATAGAAAAAATTGGAACTGCAAATTGCATAGCTTAAAGTTTCAAAGAGCATCCTTTCCTAGAAACTACCAAGGCACAACATTGACTCCTTCCTACATCCTTAAGGAGGATTAGAAGGTGATTTTTGATAATATGAATGCAAGAACCAACCATTGGACTGATCTTTTTAGTTATCATTGGCAGGTTAGAGTCAATCTCATTAAATAGGTCCTTTAGGAGCTCCCTATATACATCTTTTATGGCCACCATCGCAACACAAAAATTAATCTCAAAGGAAATGGATGAAACACAAAGGAATACAATATTCGTATATCATAGAAAATGTAAAATCTTAAGTATATTGAATGTTTTGAACATTGATCATACTATATATTTCAAGTTTTGTATTTCTTATGGACTAAAAATGAGTAAAATGAGTATATATATATATATATATATATATATATATATATATATACACACACACACACACACAGACGTATCCAAGACATATCGTACCCAAGGGTTTTTAAAATTGACGTATCTGCGTATCGAACCCGTATCCGTACCTGCATCCTGGCAACATAGTAGAAAACATAAACACATACCACAAGTGGTGGTGCACACTCCTCGGTCTGTCTCAAGTTGCTAATGCCACCTGACATGATCCAAGCAGTGTGCAATGCTGTTTGCCCTTTGGGTGGCCTGTGAATGAATCAAACAAATTTTTAATCGTCAAACAATCATAATACCACATTTGTCACCTCATGGTTTTAATAAATGCAAGCACACTGAAGCAACACTGATCATACAAGTACAACCTATTGTGCATGTTTGATGGTTCGTTATTACTTTTGTGTACAACGATGTCCGCACCATGCCTACTACCTCTTCCCCGATGATATCCTCCCTTAGGGTGTACTAGCCTCAACAAGGGGTACCAGTTCCGTGCGTCCAAAGCTCATAAAGACAAATAATTAGACCCCGATCATCATATGAAATCATAAAATCATAACTGAATTTTATTTGCATGACTAAATCATTAAATTCAATTTCACTGAAAAGCATATAAAATATGAAAGATTATATTCATATTTTGCAAACTTTAATCATTCTTTTTAAACATGTGAAATGTCATCCACATAATGGTAAATTCATCAATTATCACTAAAACGTAGTAATGAAGCCAATTATTAATTTCAAATAGTTTTTGTAACAGTAAATTCAGCGATAAAACTTGGATCGTGACAAGATGGCATTCTGAACTTTGCTGATTAGGCTTCCAGTCTGCTCCCTCAGCCTTTGCGCTTGTACGCCTGCAAAAGTATTGCGCAAGCGTGTTTCTTTCAATTCGTGCACTCGGTCCACCACGTTGTCTCTAGTTCGGAGAGATGTTTTCAACGCCTTCTCTGCTTCCTTGGCATCCTACATGGTGACCATCAATGTGTGCGTAGTCTTGGCTGCTTGTGATTCTGTGTTGCAGTCATTCATGGCCTCTTGCAGATGTGCATTCCAGTCTAACAACTCCAATGTGATTTCTTGGCTTGCTTTACAGCCTCCTACAACAGCTTGATGTACTCGTGCTACTAAAATCATCTCTTTGGCCTCTTGCTTCTGTTGTGCCAATTGTTTCTTTACCTTCTTTGTGAGCTCATGTTGGCACCAATTTTCCACAAGTTTTCTAACCATAGTAGTTATCTGCAACTGTTTGCTCATTACTTGGTCAGCAATAGCTTCTGTCACCAGCTGCAAACACTTTTCTTTAGTCTCTGTTTTCATTTTTCACAATGCTTGTTAGACGGTTGCCTTTAGTTGCAGGAGTTGTAAAACAGTCACACTTATGTTCACATGCAAAATGCTTGCGTCTTCTTTTTACATATGGACTGGAAATTGTGCTATATCAACCTTGACTACGCTAGTGAGAGCCTGCATTGTTAGTGCTTGTTCGAAAGTTGTGCATTTTTGGTACCGGAGTACACACGCGATGAAGGACAAGTTTTCTTCATCGTGTATGCATAGTTGTTTGCCCTGACCACCAAAATATTTGTGTCCTCCAATCCTTTCATTGGACTGCATTATGGATGGTTCGGAGGTGTAACTTCCTATTTCCTGCATAGTATCCTTAGGCTTTTCTCCTTCTTTCGCAACTTGTCTTGGTACCTTGGGAGGTGCAATGTCAGGCACTTTGTTTGTTCTGGTTTTAGGGTTACATCCTCCTTTGCCTTGCACTCCACTTCTTGCTTGGCAACTTCTTGTTCTTTTGCGCTGCGGGCTTGTGTCTCCGTTTGCACCATCTTTTTTTTTCTTCTCCTCTTGGACCTTTTCCTGCTACTTTCTTCTTTTCTCTTCCTTGTCAGCCTTCTCCTACTCTTGGAGTTTTAACTTTCGTTCGGCCTCATCTTGTTCCTTTCGTTTGTGCTCTTCGTCTATCTTTTGCGCTTCTGCTTTTGCAACATCTACTTTTGTGGCTTTGACTTGCGTAACGGCCTGATTTGTGCTCTGCTCATCTTCAACCTCTTTTTCTTTTTCTCTTCCTCTTTTGCAGTTTCCATAACCTTAGCCTTTTGTGCGCCTTGGTGTCACTCTTCTTTGCACTTGTGCTCTTCTTTTGTTTCTTGCAAATCCTATTTGCTTCGGCTTTCCTCGGCGGGATTCCTTAGCCACCCATCTTCCACCTCAATCACATCTTTTGTTGCTCTCAAATTATGTGAAACACAACAAAGAATGGGCCATTGGTATTTGAACGATTTGGCTGTTGCTTCCACGCTCTTCGTGCATTGGTGGTTAGTTTGTTCGCGAGGAACTCGAGCCAATTCAATTCTTCCCCGATTCCACACGTGCAATGAAATATCCACAACTCCCACATAACCCTCGCTTCTTGTCTTGCGCAATGCTTGCCAAAAGCATTATGATAACAACTTGGCCAACATGCGTCGACCTATCCTCTATAACATTGATAGGTACACCTCTTCCTCATCTTTGCACAACATATTCATTTGTTGTCAATACTTGAATAAGGCGGTCTTGTAGATTTATATGCCAAGATCGAGGTTCCCTTGTTTGGTAGGCCAATTTCTTTTGTTATGGTGGCAACATTTATAGGGACTACATCTTGTGCATTGAACAGTTGCGCCCTAATAGTGTCGACTCACAAGACTTTGCACAACTTTTAGATGGTCTCCAAATGATGGCATTTTTTCCAATCTTTCCATATCTATCGCGTGGAGCGGATCCTTTACAACTAACCTCTCTTCCATCATTGGCTTGCATGCTCTCGGCTCCGCCTCACGGTCTCCGCCAAATCTTTTCTCGCTTTCTCCAATAGTTCATGGTGTTACTTTCTCCAATAGTTCATAGTGTAGAGGATCACTCCACTTTGTTTGTGTGAGCATTACACTTATCCCCATATCATCCTCATCTAGGATAAGCTCCAAGAATGTTATTCTCCATTCTACCATTATGTCATGCACTACTGAGTTCAATGGGGTGCATGAATGGATCAATCATGATGGATTGTGCATCCTCACCGATTTTCTCTGTATTGCTTGTTGTTGAGATCTTGTGTTACTAACTTTTATTTCACGTGTGTATGTAAATAAAGAATGATGCAATAACAAATCCTCTGTCTCTTTGAAGGGGTGTTTTAGATTCGGATAAAGGAGGGGGGGCATGCTAAAGATGCACACCTTAGATTGTAAATTGATGAGAATGTGGAACTAGGAAGGCATCCACATTCTATATGAGATATAGAGTTCCAAAGCCTAGACCTAGGATAGGGTTCCAAATCTTAGACCTAGGATAGGGTAGTTGCATCTTGTAACACCCCAAAAATTCACAACCCATAATGCAACAGTAAAATTGGCTGTTTTTGTTGTTATATGTTATTGTTGTTTGACACAACACTTACTATTGTTGCATTGATCACAAGACACACAACATTGGGCCCACATATACACTAACATTCACATTTTTCATTAACCAAATGAACACATAACTTATAGGTTTACTTTCATATGCATTGTATTCCATTACTTAAGAAAATGTTAGACTACAAAAGCATAGCTAACGTCACCAAGACGCATGATACCAACATCTCAAATAAGGTTCATTTTCTTTTTTGGATTCTTTCATGAGTTAGTTTCATACTAGGAATGATTCATGGAAAGTCTTAGATTTGCTTATGTCATCTAATTAAATCAATGATGCAATAATACTTTATTGTTTATGTTTGCACTTTAACTAATTTAAAAGGCAAGTCTAAGTGGGATTAAGCATGCAATAGGGTTTACCAACCCCATTGATCTCTTTAGATACTTCCCCATATTCTCGTATCCATTGCTATATGTTTCATAGTTTGGGGATTAGTTTTTGCATAAGCCACTCAATGCCAAGAATCACTCATGAAACAAGTTGTCATGTAAGTTCAAAATGTATTGTCCTAGAGAAATCTTAACAACGTAAGTCATTCCCACATATTCCTCTTTTCACGTTATACTCTATGGCCATACTATCAATATAGTTCATCTAGCACTCAAGTCCAATATCTAACATAGGGTTAAAATTCCATTTAGTCATTTTGTGCGACTATGCTATCATATGGTGGCTCTAAGGAAGCAACTTACCTTAAGCCACTAGTAGAGAAGGTACAATTTCACTAACCTCCCTTTTTGACTTTATCTACGTTCATCTCATCCATGGAAGAAAAGCTTCACCACGTTGTTATAGTATTAGTGGCTTTCCTTGTTCGTTGTCATCTTAGGGTGAAGACTTCGATAGAAGCTTGACAATTTTACATTACAATTAAACATACATAAACAAGTACCACACCCCTTCATTTTTCTTGTATAACAAGTTTAATTTGGTTTACTTTGACTCAAATAAGGATTTCCATTGATGTACTAATGTGAGGGTTCCACCTCACTCTATTGTTTACTAGTGCTTGTTTAATAACCTTTCAATGTCACATTATTGCATTCTCTAATTGCTCCCATGAACCCATGTAACTACATTGTTTAGACACCTCCATTTTAACTTAGTTTTCCAAAGTCAATTTAACTTAGTTTTCCAAAGTCAAACATACCATTGTGTTGTTTAGACACTTTCATTCCTCATGTTTTCAAATGTAAAACTATACCATTTGACAATTTGCGTCATACATACACACATACAAATACCTACTACTAGGCTTCTAGGGATACACATGAAGATAGGGTCCATATACATATCTCAAGGTAAATTGCGAGTCTTTTAGTGAGGTTGATCAATATCATGCATTCCTCTTACTCATGTCATTCTTGGATAGACAACTTCTCATTGATTCCAATTTTGGAAGAAACATGCGGTTAACACGTGGTCTAAAATATCCTTCACAAGGCTTACAAAGTTAGGGTCCTCATGTGGTCTTTTAGGTTATCATCCTAATAGGGATTAACCATTTTCAATACCAACAAAGTGTTTCACATCATTTTGCCATTTAGCATACATTATCAATAGCGTATTCCAAACTTGAAGTCTTATTTTCTCTATGCTAGTTGATGCTAATGCAACTAAGACCATTCCTACAACTTTAGTTCTCTATACTACAATGAAAATTACAAGTATTGACTATCCATATAAGAATATCCCTTTTTTCTCATTCCTTACCATTATTTCTTTTCTAGTTCTCTAATGGCTCGTAGATAACAAAAACAAAGACATCCACCATTTTACCATAGAACTTGATATACAATAACGTGATCATTTCAGTTAAGTAATATGACTACAATATTATCCACAAGTAACTTACAAGTACTATACCAAGCACAGGCGGATACAACTCAACAACATATCCAAACAAGTATTGTTATCATTTTGTCACAAAAAGCACTAATATTTTCTCTTGCTTAATACAATAATGGTATTTTATCAAAGCAAATTTATGTAATGTTAATATTTTCATCAACAAATGCATTTATCGCAATGGGTAAATGCTATTATAAACATAATAATAATGCTATTGAATCCTTTTGTCTAGGGCACCTGCAACCAAAAGCATGGTTAGCCCTAGAAACTGGCATGTCAAACTTTACAATCTAACACATTCTATGTATGCATATTTTCTATTCACAATGATATCAGACTCTTTGCATGCAGTTAGAGAGGGCGAGGAATACATATTTGTTTAATTGCATTTTCAACTTTAGAGAGAGAGAGAGAGAGAGAGAGAGAAAAACACAATATTTCCTTGAAGCCAATAACTAATATAGGTTCAATACAATCGTGTGAAGGTGTCCTAAAGTTTCTAAACAATTAGTAGGCTTAAAGGGGGTCCCACAACAGTTTTCCAGTTATTGTTGCGAATTTACAAAAGTGACCAATTTAGCTAGAGGCTACGAAACTGAGTTTGAAAACCAACGTCCAAAATTTGTACACACATTTTATCAATTCCCATCCATTGCCATATATGTAGAGAAGCTCCGAGATTCGACGGAACTCATTTTTGGCAAGCAAGGTTCAATCTACGACTACCTTTCTGGAGTTGATTATCGTAAATGCACTAGTTGGTTCATGCTGCAAAACATCAAGTGATTTACAAAACCTGCTTGCAAAACTAGCTCCCAAAATAGTTTTCTCAAAACTAAAAGTTGATTACAATTGTCATGGTGAAACTTTAGAGGTATGTGGTGGTAGATATCCGTTTCCCAACACGGATCCCTAAACCACGAGCCAAAACCAAAATGAATTTCTAACTTTTGACAGCTACCCCATGTTGCGAAACAACCAATCGGGCTCGAAACACATGCCGTTAAATGATCAAATGATCACTTAAAGTGGGTTTAAGGATTGATGTGACATTCCATGTCACTAGGGAACACAACTAAATGTTGACATCATCTCCGCTACGTAACTCGGGGAGGTGTTTTGCATGTCATTTTCAAATGTTTTTATAAATTTTTGCAAGGTGTTTTAAGGTATAGTGTTTTGATGAAATCTAGCATTCAACTCACAACTGATGGTTGCACTTTCCAAATTTGCTCGTCTAAGTTTTTAATCAGTTTCAAACATATTAGGGAGCATAATCAACTCTACAAAATGGTCACTTTAGTTGTGTAGATTGAAATTAACTAGTAATGATTTTGAGGCAACAAAAATCGTATTCATTTAACAAAAAGCATGCTCATAACTTGATTTTAATCTTCAATCCAATCGTGAAAGGAAAACCAAAAATGCAAGAATCGTGCTAAGTAAAGGAAGAGAGAACCATGCCTGCTAAATGGCGAGGCGGTGTACGAGGTGCTCTAGGCAGGTCCACCTGCATTCCATGAGATTCCAACTCTCTTTTAGTCATTTGTTAAATAGTTCACGTCCCTTGACTATGCTTCCATATTCTATATACATATCTTGTTTCAAAGCTTTTATTTTTGCATGGGTTGGGAGTATGCTAGCAGAGGTAAAATGATCGAGCTGGACACCTCTTCACTTGTATATTTGACCTTGTTGATTTCTCGGTGAGGGTGAACTCTTACACCTATGAGATACCCCTGTTACATTCTGTACCCGTGAGCATTGAATCAAGCACGTGTGAGCTCCGTTGATTTGGCACTGAAATCCTTTGTTAAGCTGCCTAATATCTTGTAGTTTAATCTTGGTCACAAGTCATGCTATTTAAAGTCTTGGTGCGGAGGTTACATTTGCATTTTACCATATCTCTTCCGTTTTCACCGTAAGAAATGCACAACTTTATAACAACACGAGGTGCCAAAGTAGATGCAAATTGTATCAAAGAGAATTCTATAGAGTAGCCCATTGCAGAAATAAGGCCATAGAGATAAGTCTGAACGATGCCCATCAAGAAAGAGGGCTATTTACATTGACGAGTTTGTATTCAACACAACAAATATTTATACAACATGCCTATGCAATTCTGCACCCACAATTTTATCCTCATTTCCACGTGCGTCCTCTGCTAGTTCGTCATCTATGAATGCTGCTCATTGCCTAGACTTCTGCATTACGAGACTGCTCGTGAATTGATCTCCAAAGAGCCGTATTGAGGGGGCAAGGCCAAGAAAGAGGCAGAAGGGATTTGCTTGAGGAGGCAACACATTTCTATAACAACTATTACAGACCTGCGTTCAAACCTGGACGTGCATTTGCTTTAAGGTTTCCAAAGCCCTTTCAACTAGAACCCAAATTTGTGTCTCCATTTTCAACCTCAATATTTATTGTGTTGAAATACGCTGTTTATATAGCCTATTCGGCAGTTATGCAGTTGAAACTGTGTAACTAAATTGTAACCACCTCCATATTATAAATAAACCTCTGCCTGTATCATTTGAACAGTGCAGTTTTGTGCCTTCTGTCTTCTTTCTTCTTTTTGCATAGTCTAACATTGGTATCAGAGCTTAGGCATCGGTGAGAGGTCGACGAGAGGAGAGGTCGACGCAGGGGATTACGAAGGTGTTGAAGGAGTCGTGGGTCGCACCAGCAAAAAGCGCTGGTCGCGCGAAGCACAGCGTGGGTCACGAGGGCAGCGCAAAATCGTGGAAGGGATTCGGGTAGAAAACGAGTTCGTGCATAGTCGAAGGCAGGACGCGGGCATGACGTGGGCAAAAGGCAAAAATCGTGAGTTTTTTGCACCAAAAATCGCGGCGCGGGCAGGACGTGGGCAGAAGGCGCGAAAATCGTGTGAAAGAATACATAGTCGCGTTTTTCCGACGGATCTAGGGCAAAATCGTGGCAGAACCAGAAGGAAAATCGTGGCAGAGGTAACACTTGCGAACAACAAAGTCCTGGTTTTGTGTTGTAATATTTCTCTGCGGCCACGTATATGCATAAAACATACAGTATTTTTGTTTATTTGGTGGAGAAATTAAAATAATTAAATATATTTGCTGGAAAATTGGATATTTTATTATTTTATTATTTTCCATTACTTTGGAATAATAAAATGTCAAACATTGCAAATTTGATTTTGCCGGATACACAAAAATTAACGGGCACGAATTTTAATGTGTGGAGCCATAAGATCTTGACACTGGCAGAATTTCGTGGTTTTGAGAAAATAATCACGGGTGTCGAGAGTAGACCTACAACAAATTTCGATGATTATGACAAACGTCATCGGGAGGCTCTTCTACTATTAAAATTGTCGGTATCGGATGAATTGATACCTGAGGTCCGGAATGCCACTGAGGTGAGTAAATTGTGGGTCAGTCTGAAGGACAAATATCAGACGTCGGAGAAGAGTCGGGTTCTATACCTCAAAAATATGCTTTTTTCCATAAAATTACAAGAAGGTGGATCGTTGTCTGAGCACCTACTTCGGATGAAAGATCTCCGAGATCAGCTTGCTTCCATCAACAAGCCGGTTGATGATGATGATATGGTGGCTCTCATTTTAAACAGTTTGCCCTTCTCGTATGACTCGTTCGTGGAGGCTCTTCATTTAATGGGCGAGAGTCAAACTCTTACGTTTGACAAGGTGTGTTCCTACCTGTTGCAGAAGGAACGGAGACAGACACAAGTTCAAGAGTCCAGTTCTGGACAATCTGAGAGTGCATTTGCTGCACAGTCCAAAGGAAAGTGGAAGCGACAGGCTGATGCGTCGCCTTCCTCTCCTAAATTTCCGGTACGGTGTTACTATTGTCACAAACTTGGTCATGTGAAGAAGGATTGTCAGAAGCGACTAAGTGCCCTGAAGAAGCGGAAGGGGCAAGCACATGTGGCAACAGTTGAGCAACACGAGTCAGAAGATGAGTATGCCCTCATGGCATCTTGCTCGGATGGTGACAGCCCTACACGGTGCTGGTTTTTTGATTCCGGCGCATCACGACACTTCACGTGTCAACGAGATTGGTATGTTACTTTTCATGCTAATTCATGTTCTTCTGATTCAGTTACTTTAGGGGATGGGAGATCACATGCTGTGGAAGGGATTGGGGATGTTCGTATCATGTTAAATAATAACACTAAATTGCTTGTGAAGAGTGTTAGATATGTGCCTAACATGAATAAGAACCTGTTATCCATCAGTCAATTAACTGATAATCCTCATATCTCTGTAAACTTTTCTGGTAAACAATGTATTGTGTCTGATGTCAAACATAATAAGGTGGTTGCCCTGGGAATTGGGCATGGAGGTTTGTACAGACTCGTTGATCCTGCCACGGTCAACTTGCATGCCTTAGTTGTGGTAGAAAATACCAGTGTTTTGTGGCATGAAAGATATGGGCATCTCAATCTTCCGTATTTGGCCCGTCTTCATAAAGACAACATGGTTGTTGGTTTGCCTCCTATCCAGGAAAAGCAGGATATGTGTGTTGGATGTTTTGCAGGCAAACAAAAGCGGAAACCTTTTCCTCATGAAGGTGTTTGGCGTGCAAAGGGGCTCTTAGATCTTGTTCATGCAGATCTATGTGAGCCATCGTGGAAGACTCCCACAGTCCTTGGTGCACGTTATTTTCTCTTATTGGTGGATGATCACTCTCGGCGGATGTGGATCTATCTCTTGAAAAAGAAGTCTGATTGCTTTGCTTCTTTTGTCAAGTTCAAGGCATTGGTGGAGAACCAGACCAGCCGGCGGATAAAGACTTTAAGATCCGATAATGGGGGTGAATTCACTTCTAAACAGTTCGCTGTTTTTTGTGAGAAAGAAGGGATTCAGCGTCAGTTGACAGCACCATATACTCCCCAACAGAATGGGGTGGTTGAGAGGCGGAATAGAACCATCATGGAGATGGCCCGGTGTATGATGCACAGTCGTGGAGTGCCATACACATACTGGGGAGAAGCTGTTAATACAGCGGTCTATATCCTCAATCGCAGTCCTTGCAAAGCCTTGCAGGAGATCACACCAGAGGAGGCATGGTCCAAAATCAAACCAGAGGTATCAGCTTTTCGTATTTTTGGTTCAGCTGCTTATACTTTGGTTCCTGATCGTAAGAGGAGTAAACTAGATTCCAAAAGTTCTAGATATTTCTTTGCTGGTTATAGTGATCATTCTAAAGCATATAGATTGATTGATACTTCCACTAATAGAATCATTATTAGTCGTGATGTTGATGTAAAAGAAACAGAGTCTTTCTTTGGCTGTAATCAGCAAATAGACCAGCAACATAGCAGCGATCAGCAAGGGGTGGTCACAGAGATTGGTTCTCTTTCCTTGCCTGATGATGAGTCTGGTCATTCTCATACTCCTCCACAGACTCCAGTACAGTCTATGCTCTCTCCTACTGAGTCTTTTCCATCTCCTGGAAATCAACTTGCATTGGTTTCACCTCCGGAAGTCCCACTAGCTTCCGAATCCTCAGTTCAGCGACGGCCCAAGTGGTATTATTCCACTATTCAGGATCTGACACGAGACGATTTGTCTCCACTCTTAGATGGCCGGTCTCGCAGACCTGGCAAGAGGATTGATTACTCTGAGCAAGCTCAATTTGCTCTTGCTTCTGATCTTCTCCATATTCGCGAGCCACAAAAATACTCTGATGCACGAGGCATACCAGAATGGGAAACTGCCATGCAAATCGAGTATGATGCCTTGATTAAGAATGATACCTGGAAGTTGGTGCCATTACCTCCAGGTAAACACCCTATTGGTTGTAAATGGGTGTACAAAATCAAGTGTAAAGCAGATGGTACTTTGGATAAGTACAAGGCTCGACTTGTTGCAAAAGGTTTTTCGCAACAGGAGGGGATAGATTATGAGGAGACTTTTGCTCCTACTGCAAAGATGGTCACTTTTCGGTTACTTCTTGCTTTTGCCGCTCAATTTGGTTGGAAAATATATCAGATGGATGTGAAAAGTGCATTCTTGAATGGCGATTTGGAGGAAGAAGTGTATATGACTCAACCTGAGGGTTTTCAGGCATGTGGTCGTGAGCATCTGGTATGCAGGTTGATTAAGTCCTTGTATGGGCTTAAGCAGGCTCCTCGAGCCTGGTATATTAAGATCGATACACATCTCAGAGATTCGGGCTTCAAACGAAGTCATTCTGATCCGAATCTCTATGTCAAAAGCACAAATGATGACATTGTGATTCTTATTGTTTATGTTGATGACCTTGCCATCACAGGCAGTGGAGATGCTGCGATTCATAAGGTAAAATCAGATTTGTGCACTGCTTTTGACATGACTGATTTAGGCCTCCTTCATTATTGTCTTGGTGTAGAATTCTGGCAACAAGATCACTTGATTTTCATTTCTCAAGTTAAATATGCCACGAATCTTTTGCAAAAATTTAAGATGTATGATTGTAATTCATCATCTACACCTATGGAGGTCGGGCTGAAACTTTCAGCTCATGATGATTCACCACCGGTCGATGAAACATTGTACAGACAGTTGGTAGGTAGTTTGATTTATCTCACCACTACACGACCGGATTTGTGTTTTGCTGTGAGTTATCTTTCTCGGTTTTTGTCTAAACCGAAACTCATTCACTGGGGAGCAGCAAAACGTGTGTTAAGGTATGTCAAAGGAACTCTTGACTTTGGCATCTTGTATCAGAGAGTTGCAGATTTCACGTTGATTGGCTACACAGACTCTGATTGGGGAGGTTCAGTGGATACTCGGAGATCTACCACTGGATATATCTTCTCTCTTGGTTCAGGAGTTATTTCTTGGCAGAGTAAGCTTCAGCCCACTGTGGCTATCTCTTCCACAGAAGCAGAATACAAGGCTGCTGTTAGTGCTGGTTGCTGAAGCGGTATGGCTTCGTCAGATTTTGGTTGATTTTCAGTTTTCACAGGTCACTGCTACACCTCTTTCACTTTTTTGTGATAATCAAGGTGTGTTGAAGATGGTCAAAAATCCTATCTATCATGCCCGCACTAAACATATTGAGATTCATCATCACTATATTCGTCAATTGGTTGACTCAGGTGAAATCTCTCTTCATTTCTGTCCTTCTCAGGAGCAGTCTGCTGATGTAATGACTAAACCTCTTGGTGCTTTCTTGTTTGTCAAGTTTCGGGATAAACTTGGTATAGTTTCTAGGTTAGTCATTAAGAGGGGGTGTTAAAATACGATGTTTATATAGCCTATTCGGCAGTTATGCAGTTGAAACTGTGTAACTAAATTGTAACCACCTCCATATTATAAATAAACCTCTGCCTGTATCATTTACACAGTGCAGTTTTGTGCCTTCTGTCTTCTTTCTTCTTTTTGCATAGTCTAACATATTGTTGGCATGGATCTTGCGTGCAACAGGTAGAAAGTGCAACGCATCCTTCAAACTACCTTCTTCACTTCCTTAGAACCACTTCACTTCCCCCACCCTCCACTTTTATTAATTTATTATTATTATTATTTTGTTCAAATTTATTTCGTCACAGAGTTTTCAATTTTTTTTTGTTTATTTATTTATTTTTAACTATCATTATCATGATTATTATTATTATTATATCCCCTTAGGATTAAAAGGAAAGCGATTGTAGTTTAGATACACATATAAGCAAGCCAACACCCAAATTGTCGACCAACTTGATGAGTCAACTATGCAAAGGCTCAAGTGTCCTTTCACGGTGACAACAAATCTTGTTTGACAAGACATGTTATTTTCAAAAACGGGCTTGATCTCAAGTCAATTAAATGGTAAGTGTAAATCCACCCAACACACCGAACGGTAGGGTGCTTCGGAAGTGGTGTTGCCAAGGAAAAAGTGGGGTGAGCACGACACATCTAACTAGCTCTTGATTGTAATACAACTATAATAAGGTTGTAAATAAGAGTGTAATCAAGGTAGTAATAAGGTAAGAGATCCAAGCGGTTCTTTAGGCGTAGCAAGAGTCACAAAGATTACAATAGAGGTCCAAGAGTTGCAAAGAAAGAGTCGCAAAGATCGAGGATCTTGCGAGTTCGTAAGGTAAGGACTAATAGATAAATAAGGCAATAGAAAAGAACATTATACCCTATCCTAATCTATGCATGACCACATCCACAAGCATCCAAATCTGAAATGAAGTAAAGGACAAGAGATGTTGACAACACCTTATGAGAGAGAGTTGATGTGGGGACCACAAACAAATAGAAGAAGACCTAGAAACAACTGTAATTGAAGACTTCAATGACTCCAAAGGCTTTGTAGACCATGACAAGTGTAACTCCTATGCTTGTAGATCCTAAGTACGTAATGCTCCAGTGTGAACTCTAAAGAAGACAAATAAGACCAACTTCAAGACCTTCTAAGCTTTAAGTGCATTTTAACAAGCACTAGTTGACCGAATGAGTGATGGGTGAGATCTAGAATGAGTGCGCATCTACTGGGTATAAACAGTCTAACAATAACATTAACAATTTATACTAGCAACGACATTCGATGTGGTTCTCGTCATCGGATGTGATAAACTGCTAACTTGATGACATCGATTGTGGTTGATGCCGTTGGCTAAGGAAATTTGCTCAATAAATGGCATTAACCATGGTCGATGTAGTCTAACGAGAAATGTAGGCATGGGGAGGTCAAGGAAGCATGCTAAGCTGGATTGAAGGAACTCAGAGGTGTTAAGGGGAGATATGAAGGTATGAGTGTGTTGAAAGCAGGTATGAGGATGATCGCAAGGGAATGACAAGGTGACATCGCAAGTCAGAAAGGACAAGCCGCAAGGGATGCAAAACACGGTTGTAAGGGTGTGACAATATGTGAAATATATGATATAATTAGACTACACATCAAAGTCTTTGATAAGTACTGCTGTTGACCAACCCAATCCTACTAGAAGGATTCACATAACCACTTATGATTACTCCTCGCACCTGGCAATATTGTTGAGGACACCACTCGGGAAAGCGAATGTGCAATGAAGCTTGCGAAGAACAAAAGCCAATAAAGTGAAAAAATATGTGTATACAACTTGCTCTTGCACTATTCTCAAGTGTTTGCAAAATATCATTTTGATCAAGCGATCAATCATTCTTAAAGCACCTCGTTTTGATTTCGCGACTTTTGTACTTTTGTTTGTGTAGATATGATTCACGTTATTAGATACTCTTATCCGTTAGATCCACCTACTTTTTGACCCAATTGACTTGCTTAATTACTTTTCTGCCGTTAAACACGTTGAATTTGATCTTGAGTTTTGGCACCTATAATTCGTGGGAAATCACCTTTTTGGGACGACTTACTTTTCACAGGTATTCAAGCTATTCTTATTGTGCAATGTTATCAGACTTTATTATTTTGACAAGTTTTTGCAAATCCCTCTCACAAATCCAATCCATCGCACCCCTTCGATTGTAGATCCAAGAACTCGTTGGTTTGGTTCATTACGCTTCCTATGCCTACTATAGACTTGAAACACACAACTATCAACTTTACAAAATAGCTTCTATCTACCTCTTATCTACCACACCATGGTTTGGAGGGAAATTCCTACTCCAACATTGTGCTCGAGAGCACTTATTCCTATATTGATGTTGCACAATCAAGTATGGCAGGTTTTAAGCCTATTCCTGTTTATTCTCCCAAGATTAACATTCCTCAGTAAACCTTGCAATGCCATTGTTCCTTGCAAGGTGATATGATAAATGATATATTGCCCCTTCCGCCTTATGCACAATTTTCCTGGGCATGCTTTGAGCTTGCTTTCATATACCAACACCATTTGTTCCTGTTTGAACTCCTTAGTGCACAAATTCTTGTTATGCCATGCTTTTTGGCTGCGCTTGTATGCCCTTTGATTCCTTTGTCTTTGTCATGGGGATCTCTTCCATTCTTGTCCGGTCAAGCAACTTGTTTTCAATGGATTCTTTATCACCTAGCCTTGATCATTGCAATGCGCAAACATGGGGCCACGAATTCCATTGGTATAACTACTTCTATTCGATACACATACATGGGACTATGTATTCCATTGGCATAACTGCTTCTATTCCATACATAGTTGAAACCTAAGTCACCGCATACGCCGAATTTTAAGGCAAAAATTCAAAATTCAGCGGATTTAACGGGACATGAAGAAATTCATCTAGAATTGCGGATATATTCGTACCAATAGAAAATATCTGTTTTTATGAAATCCGCTTTAAAAACTTGTCTAAAACTTGTTTCAAAAGGTTTTAAATTCGTTTTAGCCTGATTTTCGCTTAATATTTTAGAGTTCTTTGCCTTAAAGGTCGTTGTTTTGGGTATTTAACCCCTGCTGTGTCCCTTAGTGTGCATACCCTTGAGAACGTTAAGCTTAAAAAACGTGAGCTGGTGGTGTCAGGAGTTGGAAGAAGGCTGACGTTTGGTTTGGCGTTTGGACACAGGATATGAGTCTATGACTATATACCTAATATTCCTTAGCATATGTCACCAATATTACTGAAGGCCGACTATATAATATTCCTTAAGTCTATTCGAATTTGTGTCGCTTATATAATATAACAGAATATGACGGATTTAATAGAATATGTCACTTTATAATATACATGCGAATAAATGTATTGGTAAGTTTTAGTACTATTTAATTATATATATATATATATATATCGCCAATAAATTAGTATTTAATAATTATGAATTGATGACGGTAATACTATACTAATTCTTAACCATAACAACATATTAGTATAGAATAGTAATTAAATTAAAAAAGTAATTTTTAATACTATAATAAATTAATAAATTAAACTAGTTGGTATAATTTATTATTACTATAGCAAACTAATAAATTGAATTAGTTAATGATAATAAATTAGTAAAAAAATTTAGTTGAATTTAATCATGAATTTTGTCTCGAATTTTTTTAATAACAAATTTTATACTCCACGAATTTGAATGCGGTGACTTAGGTTGACACGAAGTATGCCTTGTGCTGCGCTTGTAATTGGTTCTGTATGCCCATAAAATTGCAAGTATTCTATCTTCCCAATCATTCCTATGCACATTCCAAATTTTGGTGAGCTTCCTTTCCAATACTTCGTTTATTGCCTTTGTATGCCTTGTGCTGCGCTTGTAATTGGTTCTGCATGCCCATAAAATTGTAAGTATTCTACCTTCCCAATCATTCCTCTTCTCATTCCAAATTTTTGTGAGCATCCTTTCCAATACTTTGTTTATTGCCTTTGCCTGCGGATGGTTTGCAGTACTCTTCTGGTGTGCAATCATGGATTCTTGTGTGAGTACCTTGATTAAGTTATTTATGAAGTGTGTTCCTTATGACTGATAAGCTTCTGCTAACACCCATACCTTGTGATAATATTTTCATAGTGGAACTAAGTTGTATCTTTGGCTGCACAATTTGGTGTAGTTGCGGCCTTTACCCATTTTGTGAAATAGTCCGTCGCTGTGATGATATATTTAGCCCTGAGCATTTTGATGGTTGGTGGATAAGTCCCACAAAATCAATTCCCCATGACTCAAAGGGTTGTACAACAAACACTAGATTAAGCTGCATCTCATCATTTAGGTTTGATTTTCCTATCCTTTGGCAAACATCGTAGTGCTTTGCAATTTGATGTGCATCGTGAAACACTGCATGCCACCAAATTCCTCTTTGGAATATCTTCCGAATAGTTCTCTCCCCGAAATGTTCTCCCACAATTCCTTCATGTGCTTCTCTAAGAATGGCTGCGTGTTCTTGCTCCAATGTCACTTTGTGTAATAGACCATTCTTCCCTTGCTTGTACAGAATGCCATTGATCACTGTGAAGGATTGTGTTCAAGAGACTAATTGTTTCTTTAACTTCTCTGTGTAGTGTTTTGGCAATATTCCATTTTGCAAAAAATCTGCAATTTTGCGTAGTTACAGTATTGCAGTGACTCTGAACAAGTGCGCATTCGGAGAATCTTTATTTAGTTCCTCTGGTTCTTGACTTGTATTTATTCTGCTCAAGTGATTGGCCCCTACATGTTCTCTTCTCGATTTGACATTGATTTTAAACTTCTATTCATGAAATAACATCAAGCATCTTGAAATTCTTCCTCTGAGTAGAGGTTTGTTAACTAATTTCCTCAAGGCTTGATGATCTATGAAGAACTCAAATGGTGTTGCTAGGAGATACTGCTGGAACTTTTTAAGTGTGAAGACCATGGCCAATACTTCCTTCTCCATTGTGGTGTAGTTCTATTTTATGTTGGAGAGTTTGTGGCTTGTGAAATGAATAGGGTGATCTAGTCCTGCTTCCCTGGCTGTGCAAGTATGACTTCTATTGCAGTTCCTGATGCATCCCCATGAACATGAAATACCTTACTCCAATAGAAATACCAACATGGACGTAGCGTCTGGCTTCTATTTTAATGCATTCTGGCTTTCTGTGGTCCATTCAAAGTTCACATCTCTCAACAACAATTGTTCCATAGGTTGCACAATGCCCCAAGAGTAATCACACTTCGGATTGATTTGTAGGTCTTAGACCTAGGATTACTACTATGTTTCCTTGGTCCACTAAGATTCCATCCTTGCAGCACATGTTCCAACAATACTCCAAATGGTGCGAAAAAGAAATATTTCTTCAAATTCAAAGCAATGTGCAATGCTCTGCAGTGTTGTAACATCAACCACACCTTAGATAAGTGTTCCTGAAGAGTGAAAACATTGCCCAATCATCTAGGAATACCTCTAAGTAATCATGAATGAAATCTGTGAAGGCGGTGACAATGGTTCTGGAGAATACTGTGGGTGCATTCTTCAATCCAAATGACATGAATTTGGATGCAAAGGATCCCCATTATGTTGTGAAGGATGTGTATGATTGGACTTCCACTACAATTAAGATTTGATGATATCCGTTGGATCCATCTGTGGAAGAATATACCTTATGGCGTGCAACCTCTTCAAGTATCTTATTAGTGTATGGGGTTGGGAATGGACCTTTACACATGCATTGTTCAATGCCTTGTGGTCTCCACGGATATGTATCTCCCTTGTTTTCTTTGGTCGTGTCAATACCAAACTTACCCAATCGGATTTTTCTGTAGTGTATATCAAGCTAACTTCTATCATCTGTTCTACCTCAACTTCCACCTTTGCTGATATGTTTGGATTCAGCCGATAATGACTTTTCTTTAGAGGTCACTCACCGTCCACTTCAATGCACATTTCTCCCAAAGATGGGTCCAATCCTTTGATCTCATTGAATTTTGTACGAAACACATCTTCACAGTCCCAGAACAATTGTACAATGTTTGATATCTCTTCCCATATCCAATAGTCTCCTATAGTTGCAATTGTGATTGTTCATCGGGGTCCAATGTCTTCCATCCTTTTGCACATCGGCTCATCGTACACCTTGTTCTTTCCTTTGTCTTTGGCGTCTTTCAAATTTCTTGAGCCTTCTTTTTCCTCAACATTTAGATTGCACAATTATGCATCTTCTCCCTTTTGCGACTCTTCTCTATGAGCGGTTCTATGTGCACTGGTTCAAACATACCTTTTAGCTCCATATCCTCCTCACTATCTGAGCCTATCTCTTCTCCTTTATTATCTCCTGCTCGGTGAGAAGAATTCAACACATGTTGACTGCTTGCAAACACTTCTTCTGAGTCCTTGCTCATTGTTGCGCACTTGGTTGGATCTTTGAACTCTGCTCCACTTTCTGTATCTATGGTTCCATAACAGAGAAAGGTTCGTATATTCTTCAAAGCCACATGTACCATTGGATTTTCATCTTCAAAAGTGAAAGTTTATATGAAGTCTTATTGGGCCTGTGCCCAATTGGTCGATTTACTGTGTTTTTCTTGGTGCATGTACCAAGTTTCAGGTAGGAGAGTGAGTGTTTTGGGAAAGATTTGAATCCACCATTTTGCTTCAATTTATTGCGCCTTCCCACTATCAATGCACAACCCTGTATGTGTTGCTTCGGGCACTGGCTAGCACATAATCTTGGCCATGCTGCTGCCAGCATTTAAGGTACAACATTTGATTACTTCTCTCCATCCCAAATGCTTGTCTCTATGCACAATCCACCTTGTTGCTGCAACCTCTTTTAGTGTGTATTTCAATGCACCTACTCTCATTTCCTCTTGCGGTACATGCTCCTGAAACTTGAGCAAGAAGTTATCTAAGCTAGAGATGCCAAAGTACTATGGAATTTGTCTTTCCTCCACGTGCACCATCCTTACGGGTCTTAGTTTATGTCCCCCATGCATCCAATGATTTGGGTCCACATCTGAATCTCTGCTGATTGATGATGCTGAACCCCAAGGAATATGACTTTCACCATTTGGCTCATTTTAATCTTGATGGGTTTGTGCAAAGTCATATAGTCACCTAATTTCCAACTTTATAGGCGACCTGATGCCATAATCCCTCTCTTCATCAATGAAAGGGTTCTTGGTTTGCACAATCCAAGTAATCTTTATGGGTTTGCGCAATGCTACTACAACATTTGCTTTCACATCCATTGTTCTTGGAAACTCTTCCTTAAGATGATAGTCCACTTTGAACTAGCTCTTTGTGTCGTGCACATAGGGAGACAATGGTTCCTTAGGAATAGTGTAGGGCTTTTGCTCAGTTTTGTTCATGGGAATTCCAATGATGGAATTATTCATGTGGGCTTACATTTGATTAGTGATAGTATTGATTGCCATATTTTCATCATATGCCCATTTTTGGCAATCAGGACCAGTTAGTGAGTTTCATTTGTCTTCGTATCAATGATTTCAAAATCTCCCTGCAAACAGAGGTCTT
Organism: Taxus wallichiana var. yunnanensis; assembly: GCA_018340775.1. Classification (NCBI taxonomy): domain Eukaryota; kingdom Viridiplantae; phylum Streptophyta; class Pinopsida; order Cupressales; family Taxaceae; genus Taxus; species Taxus wallichiana. Next base: position 26,893,250 of record CM031243.1, on the reverse strand, counting down.
CCACTTTGATTTCCACATGTTTTAAGTGGCCAATCGGTTCCACCCTTCTATCATTTGCTAGGCTCAATGTCATAGGGCTGTATACCAGAAAAGGTTTACCCATTGCATCCCAAGTTGATTTGGGCATCATGTTCATAGTGCTCCCAAAGTCAAAGACAACATCCCTTCTCTCATATCCTCCTAGGATGATGTTTAGCCTGGTTCCACATCCCATGGCTTATTGACTCCCTTGGAAGCTGTAGTGATCATCTCGCTCTAGTTGGGATAACTCCACCTAACCTCTTCGATTCTGTTGATGAAATAAATCTCAAGATAAAAAACCAACCACTTGCCTCGAAGCATTATTGACCAATTACCTCCTAATTTGAAGACTAGGTCCTGCAAGAAGCTAACTAACAAAATTCTTATGAAAGCACCCATCAATGAGAAATCCACATACTTCTCAACATAGCGATATAGTGGTTGAATCACTCAATGTTTATCTCACCACTCTTGACAACGAAGATGACTATGTACTAGCTAATTTGTATTTGTTTGTCTATGCCCAACCAACATGCATAGTGACACGAGGCTTAGGAAGAGACTGAGGGGACAACACTCTTAATGAGAATGTAGATGTGTTATTTTCGGAAAACATATAGTGAAATGATAGAGGCTGAAAGACTTAGAAGAGTGCTTATACATGAAAAAAAGAAAGTAAAGAAACAAAAACTCCATATGTAGAAATGTAATGCAAAGTTATACTATGCAGTGTCTTGTTTAAGATCCAAGAGGTTGGATGTAAGATGTGTAGATGTATCCAATCCAGTGACTGTATTTCATCTATCTTACAAGAATAGATCGATGCCTTAATATGCAACAAAACAAGATGAAGCATTGCTTAAACCATTACAACCACTTCATAAATACTCTTTAGTCTATTGTCTTCTGCTGGTGTTACTGCGGAAACGTGTGGTAAAGTGCTGATACTGTAGAGTTGTGTGATACCACAGAGGAGTTGGGACATTTTAGAATGCATGCGGTATGATGTTAAATCCATTGATGAAGTCAAATCATGACACTGAGCAATGTCGTGGTGCCACGAGTTGTTGGAAGGTCACAAAACCTCTTAGATAAGTTTCCCTTGTTGAAGAGAAATGTTCCCCATTGTGAGCTGTTTGTAGAAGAAGATGTGCAAAGTTGTTTGCAAGTTGAGCTTCGGTGAATCATTTTACCTAGGAAGGTGCTTGACCTTCTTTGATGATCTGATCTCTTGTTGTCTTGTCCTTTCGACGCAAGCATTAATGTCTTGATCCGTTTCTGCTGGCGTGTTATATTCAGTATTGATTTCTGATTGCTAGAGTTTTTGAAACGTCTGAAGTGTCCAACAAAGGTGGAAAGTAGTGGCGCAAGAGTTCTGCATTGAAGACTAGATGCAAACCAAGGTATGCAGGAAGATTCAACTCAAAAGCATTAGCACCTACTTGCATGATGATGGAATAGGGGCCTGTACTGAAGAGGATGAAGCTTGCAGTAAGGTTCTTTCATTTTTTCCTTCTGCAAATAAAGCCATACCCAATCACCAACTTGGAAGGTGTGCAGTGTGTGGTGTTTGTCATGGCACTGCTTTTATTTAGCATTTGTTTGTGCAGAATGGTTTGCACTCTTTGCTGAATGTGCTCAATGAACTTAACAGCTTTGTCAACTTTCGTTTTAATTGAAGGAGTTGCTACTATTGAGGGCAGTATAGGATGAGCTACATAAACTGGTGCTATAGGTTCAAAAAAACCTGAAAAAGACTGTATGTGGTAGAGTTGCGAGGAGCTTTGTTGTAGCTATGCTGAATGAAAGGAAGGCTATCATTTGATGTGCATTGCTTCATCGAATTTTACATTCTGAGAAGATTCATGATCATCCTTCTAACCACTTCCGTTTATCCATCAGTCTAGGGATGGAATAGAGTAGAATTGTTCAACTTTGTGTCCATCATAGACCAAAGTGCTTTCCAAAATTACCCAAAAATCTTGTATCCTTATTAGAGATGATAGTTTTTGGTTATCCAAACTGGATCCAAACATTTTTGAAGTATAGTTTGGTGGTTTTAGAGTGGAAATAGATTTCTTACAAGGTACTAGAATTTTTGGCTTCGAGAATCTATCATTTACTACATAAACACAATCATTACCATGCTTGGTAGTAGGGTAGCCTAAGAGGTAATCCATGGAAATAGATTCCCATGGTCTTGTTGGAACTGACAGAAGTGTATACATACCCTATTTCTTGTTGATTAGTTTGGCAATTGTGTAGGCAGTACAAGACTTGATGTATTTGATGACATCGAACCTGAGGTGTGGCCAAAAGAAATACCTTTGGAACACTACAAGTGTCTTTTCAACTCCATAGTATCTTGCAACCTTACTAAAACAAGTTTCTCATAATAGTTTTTGCCTCCCTCCCTCATTCGTAACACATAAGTGACCAAGGTGATATGAGACTCGATCCCATATGTAGAAATTTGGAATTGACTTACCATTGAGCAAGTTTTGATGGATTTATGTGAAGTTTGGATATGAAGAAAACAAGTCTGACCAATTGCTTACTTCATGTCCACAAGGGTCAAGCACTGTGAGGGGAGCTTGGACTGGAGGTTGGCTCAAACAATCAACTAATGGATTGGCACTTCCCTTATTCTTAATGTTGAGGTGGAACCTTGGAAGATGAAGAGCATTTTGATGTTGCTCTTGTTGGAACTTGTTCTAGGTCTTCAAGAATTGAAGTGGCTTTTGGCCTTTGTGGATCACAATCTCCTTGCCCAAGATATAATGTTTCCAATGCTTACATCCCTAAACAATAGCATAAAGCTCACGATCATATGTTGGGTAGTTTCTTATTGGTGCAGTGAAAGTTTCTCAATGGTAAGCAACTAGGTGACCTTATTGAGTTAGGATGGCTTCGAGCCCATGATCTGATTTGGCAATCTCTATTTCAAATGGTTGTTGAAGATCATGTAACACAAGTTTTGGCATGGAACAAAGTTGACATTTACTTTCTTCAAATCCTTTTTGTTGTGCAATTGACGAGGCAGAGGTTGCCCCAGTGCCACCTTTGGCAGTCTTATTCAATGGCCAAGTGGTGTGAATGAAACCAAGTACAAACCTACTATAGAATTTATCGAACCCCATGAAGCTTTGAAGCTCTGTGAGATTTATTGTAGTGTATCATCTTTGGATGACACGGATCTTGGCTGGGTCCACATGAACTCCTTGTGTGTCTGCTATGTATCTTGGATACTTTACCTCCCACATGGAAAATGGATAATTTTCCATGGTAGCATATAGCTTCTTCTGCTGCAAAGTGTAAAACACTTGTATGATATGGTGCAAGTGTTCATCCCATGTTTTGTTGAAGATTAGGATGTCGTCAAGGTAGACTACTACAAATGAATCTATGAATGGCCGTAGAATGTCTTTCATCATCCACATGAATGTGTTAATCAAGCCGAAATGAATAAACAACCACTAAAACAAACCTTTCTTGGCTTTGAAGGTTGTTTTCCAGACATCTGTAGGTTCAATAGGAATATGATGATACCCTCACTTAAGATCTATTTTGGCGAAGAATTTGACCTTTGGTAGATCCTCGATTCTAGGAAGGGAATAGATCATCTTTATTGTGATCTTGTTCAGAGCTCAATAATTAATGTAGACCTCCATGTGTTGTCTTTCATTGGCGTGAGCACAATTGGGCTATTGTGAGGTGATGACCTAGGGCTAATGTGTTTTTTACTGACGAGTTCATGGATTTGTTACTTGATTTCTTTGTTTTCCAGACATGATATGCGGTATAAAGATGTACTAGAAAGAGGTAGTTCTGGAATGAAATCGCATGCTTTAGCATGTAATGTGTAGGCATTTCCTTAGGTGATTGAAACACATCCTTGTGTTCTTACATTTTGTGCAAATCTCAGACGTTTGTTGAAGCAACCGCGATATGAACGGGATCCATGAGGATGAGTTTCTGATCTAGTCTGACCATTATGAGCACAATCTTTGGGCTAAAGATGACTAGCTCCTTTAGCTAGGTGATTGAAACACATCCTTGTGTTCTTAGATTTTGTGCAAATCTCGGACGTTTGTTGAAGCAACCGTGATATGAACAGGATCCATGAGGATGAGTTTCTGATCTATCTGACCATTATGAGCACAATCTTCGGGCTAAAGATGACTAGCTTCTTGCATTGCTTGGTGCTAATGAGTGAGAGCTTAGGGACTACTTCTGGTATGCAGTATCTCATATCACCAAAATCTATGACAACATTTTTAGGATTTGTCTCATAGATTCCATGTTAATGGTAAAGATATGGTTGACCAAGTAAAACATCACATACCTGTAACGATGCAAAATCACAAAGGATTGCATCTTGAAAAGGCTTAATTTTGTATACCAGATGACACTGCTGAACCATCCAATTGAGTACGGTTGTGGGTGAGGGGTTAGTGGCAAGTTTAGTTTGCAAATTGCGTCATGAGAAATGAGGTTATTCTAACGTCCATTGTCAACTGTGAAATGTACTACTTGTCCATTTATCCACATTTGAGAATGCAATAAGCATTTTGCCTCTTCCAAGTACAGATTGGATGAAGAGGCAATGTTTGTGGTACTGACCATGGTGTTGGGCTTAGATTCCTTGACTTGTTTACCCTTTTCCAGTGCTGCAGTGGTAGTATCTACTGCTTCAAGATGCACAAGTAGAGTTTTCTTAGCGCGACATTCATTTGTGGAGTGTGTGTTAGATTTATGGATTGTACACCACTTTTCAGTCTTAGATTGATTTTTCTGATCATTTGAAGGTGTCGCCTTCTTTTAAGGTTGGCGCAAGGGCGATTCCCTTGGTTAGAATTCTGCTTTGTTCCAGGCTTGGAATTCTTTGTCTGTGGCTTGTGCTGAGACTTGGATTCCTCTAGCTTAGTTTTTTGGTTTCAAATTTGCAAGCAAATATGTAGGCTTCTGCCATAGAGGAGATCTACATAAAGTCCTTGTTAGATTGAATGCATGTTCTTATGCCTGACCAATATTTTAGGATGCGATTTTGTTTAGATTCTTGAATATTCAACTTTCTGGAAAGGGAGTGAAATGTGTCCGTGTATTCTTGACTTCATTGGTCATGCCCTTAGCACCATTTGTAAAACTTGATGCACTAGTCATCATAGTTTCTAGATGGATAATAAATATTTTTGAGTTCCTCTATGAAACCATTCCATGTGTTTACAAAAGAGTCTAAGTTAACATCATCTTCCTACACAACAATAGTTATTCTACCATTTTTGTAGGCATAATTTTTTATTTTTAGAAGGGAAAATGTAGTCTTTTACTATCATAAAAGAGATTTACCGCATAGTATGAACAATAAATGTTAAGCCAATTTATCTAGGGCATCTACATCTATTTTGCCTTCAAACATAGGGATGTCTAGATTGACTTGTACCTTATATGGGGTGTGACCACCAAAAGGTCACTGTGGAGTAGGATTTGAATTGTGTGTACATGCTTAAGAAGTTGAGAGAAGTGATCAATGATCCTTGCTCTTTCTTGTGCATGGTGTTCTTCCAATTCTTCTTGTTGTTTTTGCAAAGCATCCTCTATCATTTGTTTGAACATATCTGAAGTTGGAGTCTTTGAAGTTGCTTGGTCTACCATCTGAGGACATGAAGGAAGATATGAAGAAGGATTATGGGTTTCGAGTCCTTACTTTTTGTTTCCAGACATCGTGGGTGGGCATACAAACGAAGAGACAAATTTCAGATGAAACTTCAATAACACTGGGATATGATGAAGTGAATATGTCCTCTGATACCATTGATCCGGGGCCCAGGATGAAACCCCGTAGACATCACTCTTAATGAAAATTTAGATGTGATATATGTGGAAAACGTATTGTGAAATTATAGAGGCCAAAAGATATATCAGAGCACTTATGCAAAAGAGAATAAACTAAAGCAAAAAAAGACATCAAATGTAGAGTTGTAATGCAAAGTTATATTATGTGAAGTCCTGTTCAAGATTCAAGAGATTAGATGTACGATGTTTATGTATCTAATCCACTGACCATATTTCGTCTATTTTACAAGGATAGATCGATACCTGATAATACAATGAAGGAAGATGAAGTGTTGCTTAAACTGTGACAACTGCTTCTAACTAATCATCAATCCATGGCCTTCAACTGGTGTTCCTGTGGAATTGTGCGGTACAATGTTGGCACTACAAAGCTGTGTGGAATTGGGTGGAACCCTAGAGAAATTAAGACCTCATGGAATGCCCAAGTGTGCATAGTATGATGTTGAATCCATTTGCGAAATCAGATCATGACGTGGAGCAATGCCGTGGTGCTGAGAGTTATTGAAAAGTCTCATATTCCTCCTGTAGATCACATAGATAGTTTCTTGACAAAGAGAACAACAAACTAATTTCAACCAACGTGAATATGATTGGGCGCACCCACCCCAACCGCTTCCATAGTTCAACTTCAGAATTCTAGATAGGTCAGTATAGATAGAGGACATGAGATAACCACCCTATAGCCCTATAGATCTAAGGGGAGGGGAGGGGTGCCGGCCAGATCACGTGCCCCATAGTTCAGATACGGGGTCGTCATATATCCATATACATAGATATTTTATGATACAAAGAGTTCTATAAACCATTAGATTAATATACCAAACCTCTTGATATGCTCGCCCTTCCTATATACCCATTGGTATGTGGAGAAAGCACACTCTTTTGATATACTCGACGGGACGTGAAAGAGATGTGATAGTATGTAAGAACATAATGATACGTGGTACCTAGGCAGCATGTGAAAGTGATTTGTTCTATCAGTAAAACCTAATTAGCAAGAAAACCTTGTACATGTTCGTAACTTCCCTATATTAGTAGTATTTCTTACTTTTAGGATTTATGTCTAGGGATAGACACAAATAGGTAATAGCGGGAAATGCAAAAACCACAAGGTAAATGCATCTCTTTTTCAGCTAATGCAAAAACAACGTTGGTAATAGTGGGTAATAGGATTTATGTGGACGAAGCCACAAACACCGTTGCAGCTCTATTAGGCATTGGATGCAATAAGCGTGACAACTTTACTCGTAAGCGTCAATAGAGGCACCGCATATACCAAACGCTATATTGTTTTGAGTTTGCACAATTTGTTTTGCTTTTCAAATTTTGTTTGATTTTCAAAAAGGAATTTGCTTAAAGTTGATTTGCACAATAAATGACTTATCTTTGATACGTTAAAAACAACTCCTATAGAATAAAAGTTCAAAAAATAATAATTAAGCCTCCAAGATAAATTCAAAGACTTAGCCAATGTTCTGCCTTAGAAGGCTTCCTCCTTAAAACCCACGTAGCTTTTATATGGACAGGACGTTGGAATAGCTGCCAATTCTAGCAGCTGAATATGTCAAGACTGGATACCAGTGTCAGACCAATGCAAAACCAAAGGTGAAACGCTACAACAGATGTATTTGTAGCTAGTAAATATAAGTTTTGATGCCAATCTCTGCTCTCAAAAGCTGTCAAAATCAAGGTAAAAATCAGGGTAAAATCAGACTTTAATGTGCCAGATGAAGCTCCATGCAGCAGCAGCTGAAACACAGTCCTTCAATGCCTCACAATTGCCATACAGCTGAAACAGATCTCCATTCATGATCTCAATCACAATTTGCAGGTATGAACACCTTGTGGAAGGTGAAAATGCAGTTCTCTATCAGTTAGACCAGTGCACAACAAAGAAAATGCATATATCAGATGACCAGTGAATGATACACAGCCAAAATATTGCTGCTTCAGCCAAAGTTAATCAAGAGCAGGTTGTACAGCTGAGAATACTGAGGAATAATAAAAATAAAATTGCATGGAAATTTTATTTGCTGAGAATGGAAACTGAAGAATGAAATATTGAATGGAGAAGCCTGTGCTCTGATACCAATGTCAGGCCAGGAATGGACTGAGGATTAACGATGAATTTGGTGCAAGCCAACGTTGTTTTCCATTAGATGATAATAATGTATTATTTCAATGACTACAAAATATTTGTGTGTTTTATCAGTTATACTTATCTCTTATGTTCTACGGAGTACAATTTTAAAATGAGTACTATATATATATATATATATAACGTTTCCCATAACTTTTCGTACCCAAGGTGTTTTGAAAATTGACGTTTCCGCGTTTCGTACCAGTACCCGTTTCCGTTTCCTGGCAACATAGGAAAAAAGAGATGCATTTACATATTTATTACACTGAGAAATGGTCGTTCAGTTCATCTCTAGGATGCCTGTTCAGTTCACTTTTAGATGTCTCTTGAGATACTATAAGAAGACAAATGTTTACTCCTAGGATTAATAATATATTACTTACAATAAAGTCTCTAGGTTTGAGCGAGGATTCAATGAATGCATTCATTGTTGTAGGGGCCTACTGATGATTATTTGAGAGTGACCTACAGATGATTTGCCACAACTTAATTGCTTGAGGAGTTAGGTGCCTCATATGACTCCTAACTCTGCGATATTATTAATGAGCTGTCCAGGGAGGAATCAAACTGAGAAAGGGAATAAAGGAGGTATGAGAAATCCTGAGTGAGAAGCAGATTACTGGTTTGAAGTATCTAGAAGTTTCTTTAGCAAGTGTTTTTGAAATTTATCAGGAATGCTGTTTTGCAGCTTTTGTAATGTACTTTGCAGGTTATTGATGACTAGATTTTTGTTGTAACTGAACTGTTTATGTCATGTCTCCATCACATGTTGGCTGTTACTAGGTGTTAAAGCATGATAACAGTTAATGAGAGCATGTTTATGAGGCTGCCTTAGATGCAACAGATTATTTCTCTCGAGGCTTCAAATCCCCTGTTGATGTTAATCATGGCTGAGATCTTATGATGAAGAATAAAAGGACATCAGTCATGTAATTGTGTCTACATGTCGACCTGGCTCTAAGGGAGCTTTTAGATTGATAAAGAAGTCTGCAGGCAGACGGGTCGCCTTACAAAATATGCAACAAAATTTAATATCATGCAAAGCTTCTGTCAGATCATAAATTGCTAGTGATAAGTTCTCCAGGTTCCTGTGAAGATTCAGTGACTGCGTTTGTTGTCATAGGATCTTAATGACCACTTGAAGTTGAGACTCACTTCTACATATGCTTCGCCACACCTTAATTGATAAAGAAGTTGGTTGCCGCATGTCACCTTTTAACTTTGCTGCATTAATATTGGATTGCTTACATCACTTCTCCACAACATCCTCACCTTAAACTGATCATATTGTTTTGAAAAGCCTCTGCCAGATAATAAATTGCTAGTAAGAGATTCTCTTGATTCCAATGAAGATTTGGTAATTGTGTTCGTTGTTCTAGGAGCTTTGATTGCATTAGAAGCCGGATGCCACATATGGCACCTTCCAACTCTGCCACATTTTTAGTGTTGGGTTCAGGGAAAAATGAGATATGGGAGGGATGTAGGGAGGCATGGGAATTCATGAATTTGAAGTAGATGGCTGGTCTGACATATCCAGAGTTCTGTTCAGTCAGTATCTCTGGGATTCTATAGGAATTCTGATCTTGGTCACTGCAAGGGAACTAGTTTTTAGTGCATCGCAAAACCATTTTCTGTATGCAATTTGTTTGATTTAGCCGTATAATTCAGTTTAGGTTCCAGTAAACAATTTTTCTAAAGAAATGCATCCGAACATTAGTTACATCAGCAAAAAAACAGATTTTTTCAAGCCTTCAGCTAAGTCACAGGGTTTGAGTTCTAGTTCATGTTTGACAAGGATACGGTTCAGTTTAATGTAACTAGTGGAATAAAATTCAAAAAATAAATGTCATAGTGGTTAAACAATAGATTTAAAAAAAAAATAATCATATTATTTTTCTAAAAAAATAAATGCATGAATATGTCAGAGGGATAGAATGGAGAGAGCTTTCTGTCCTCAGTTTTCAGCCGGAATGTGTATATTTACACACATTTATTAAATAATGCAAAAGCATGTCAAAAACTTCAATGTAAAAACAATGAAGCAAGTTCGATTACGTGTTTGATGAGGACAAAGATCTGCAAATTTCAAACATTTTCCATAAAGTTCAGTGTACCTTGTGACATAGGACTTCAGTATGGAATTTTTACTTTGTATTGAAAGAGATTAGGAAATAAAAATGATTATTATCATTAAGTATTACTTTGTGATTGTATCTGACATGTGAGGCTCCTTTGGCAGGAATCTCTGGGTTATGTAGACATTAATCTATCAGATGTGGTGCACAACAAACGAATCAATGAGAAGTTTCATCTTATTGATTCAAGGAATGGGAAAATTCAACTTGAGCTGCTGTGGAGATCTGCTTAATCTGAATCAAATGAATTTGCATTGATATATATATATATATATATATATATATATATATATATAAACTATTCCAAGGTTATCCTTTTGAATGAGAGATTAAGTCGCTGTTTTCAAACATCAAGATTTGTGAAATGGAAGGATTTCTTCCTCCTAGCTGAAATCTTTCATCACACAATGGAAAACTGATTTACAATTTACTTTTAACAGTTTTATAGCAAATTCAATGGTAACTGATACCAGATTTGTTTCAAGGAAAACTCTTATATTGGATTGGGGCCTTTTGTATTTTACTTATGAAAAGTTTATTGTATTTGTTGTAAGTGAGTGCAAAACAAACAAATCAATGAGAAGTTTCATCTATTGAGGCCATCTCAAACGGTGCACTTCACTGTACTCAGTTGTAAAGAATTTTAATAATAGTGCTCAAAAGTAAATAGTTGTGTATTGCCATTGAATGTTCAAAACAGGAATAGAAGCTTTAATGCCCTGATAAATTTCAGTTACTATGCTTGATTGTTTCATCATAATTTGGATGAGACCAATTCTTTGTTTTCTGCAACCTTCCATACTTTGTGAAAGGGAAAGATTTTCTTCCTATAGCAGAAAGTTACCATCTCACAGAAGGATTTAAGAGTTTTATGTTAAACTGCTAGAACTGATCAATTTATTTCAAGTGAAACTCTTGTATAATGACTTACAAGAATTGGGGGTTTTTGCATTCTACTTAATGAAAGTTGGATTTAACCGAGTTTCCTATTTGCCACCACTAAGGAATTTTCCTTTATACCTCATTGTAAAGAGTTTTAATAGTAGTGTTGAAAAGTAATAGTTGTTCATCATGAGCAGGAAAATAAGTTTTAGTGCCTTGATATAGTTCTCGTCTATTGTGCTTGATTTCTTCATCATATTTCTGGATGAGATAACTTGTGTTTTTGAAATCATCAATTATATGTGAAAAAGAGGGATTTTGTTCCTTCGATACAAAATTGATATCACAAAATCATCAGATTGGAGAAGGAAATGACTGCCAAATGACAAACAGTGGTACCAACGGCCTAATTGGCTAGTATGGAAAAACGGGACAGAATTGCGATCTCAAAAACAGTTTCTGTACAGCATTGAAATGGGATGAAATTTGACAGTAGGCTTCCTGAAACCCCTATTCACCAGCTTACAAGTTTCAGCTCCAAACTCCACCATTTGACCCCACAAACACGGGGAAACAAACAGGGTTTGGAGACTGTCTTTTGGCTATATTCCAGTCATATCATATCGGATTGGGCTGATATGCAGCATTCTTACAGAGTATCCAAGGTGCTGACCCAGTTTCAGGTCAATTCTTGTCTGTTTGACTTGTCAAATGTACAAAGTTCAGCGTACTGTGTATTGGCTATAATTAAGCTAAGCCACGTGATTTCAGTATGGACTGAAATTTGGTGATTAGCATTAAGACATAATAGTCCACATATCCACTGAAAAGCTGCAGAAAATTTAGCTGTTTGGTCAACCAAAATTGAGTTTTTGTTCAAAACCGAGGATTATAACTTTTCTTGTGGCACGTGATTCAAGGTTGTGATGTGTTAAAACGAGTCCACAAACCAAGGCATTATTTGAGAAGTTCAACCTTGGGAGTCCTTAGCATGAGCACATTCAGAGCAATGCAATGCCCCTGTTGAAGCTTGATAAGATGAAGGATAGCGTATAATGCTAGAATAATTTCCCAGTTGGGATATTGAAAGGAAAATCTTGTGTTGGACATGTTTTTTTCGTTGCTGTGATGTTCATTACGCCGACAGTCTATCCTTCTATGACACAAAGGGTCCCTGCTGCTGACACTTGTCAGTAGATCGACAGTTGAGATGGCATTGCGAGGGGTGTGTTGATGAACAGGGCAACAAGATTTGGACATGTTGCTGGAGCATTGGGTAGTGGAAATGGAAGTGGGTCTTGCAGCAAATCGTCCTGATCGGTGGCATGCTGGGTAATTAAGGCAGGTTGGTGGATGCAACATTTTGTCTCTGGCATGGGTAGGACCCTGTCACTGCAGAGTCATATTCTTGCAATGGAGAGCTGCAAACGTTTTGGAGGTGGAGGGGTTTTCAGATGACCTATTGATTTCCACCGCTCCAAAGACACAAGTGTGGTTATCAATCTGTTATGAAAGGTTGGATCTCAAATCCTTGAAACTCTCATACAAAGGCTCAATGCTGAAGGGGATTAAGTGTTTCTTGCATTGTTTACGATTCTTTCCTTGATTGGGATCTGGAAATGGCAACCAAGTTTAATATTCATTTGGCATTTTTCTAGATGTAATCTTGCGCAGTTTATTTCATCTACTACAATTATCACAAAATACTTTTGGTATGTTTTTCTGGATTTTCATGTATTATAACGGTAAAATTTCTCCCCTTTTTTGGCTGATATTTGTCCTTTTTATTGTTTTTACATTTGGACTTTAGCGTAATCTTATAAATCTATAATAGGTGCATATGTTATCATATCTGACGTCCTTTTATTTATGCTTTTAACTCTCCTTGTGCATATTAGATAGCTATAAATGCAGATCTTACTAAAAAAGAGCAAATGAGTAAGAGGGAAAATAAGCTAATTTCACGGCAAAAAAACTCCAAAAGAAGCAGCAACAAGAAGCAGCAAGATTCACCGCCACCTACATCTTCTTTATCTCCTCCACCTCCAAAATGCCACTTCGGCAACCATTGCATGGACATTGTCATACCGAGTTGGCAGAAAAAAGGAAAAAAAAGTTTCGAAACTTTATGTATTAGTGTAGTGCCCTGCTTTGTCATACCGAGTTGGCGAACCTAATTTAAAGGTTGTCAATTTTGTAATGGTAGCTTTGTTGATGCTTCTTGTGGATTAACTAAATAGACCCCTATGGAGTGCTCATGATCCTGGTTTGGTGTGTTGATGTGGATTTACATTTACAAGTTATTTTGACTTGGGATCAAATTCCATGGGGAAATGGCATGGCTATGCCGAGCAAGTCTAGATATTTGCTTGAGCGAGCCTTTGTAAATCATGGGTAGGTGACCTCAGGAAGCTTTTTGAGTTCACCAATTGTGACAACAATCACATTCATAGATGTTCTTGTGAGAGTCAACCAAACGTGTTGGTGTCCTTGTCGTAAACTTTGAGTAGTGTTTGATTTTACATCATAATTTTAAATGTCTTATTATGGTGAATACAAAACAATTGATGTCCACAACATGATCAAAATTGGCCTTGAACTGATGTCTTAGTGAAGGACCTAATCTCTCTCTCTCTCTCTCTATATATATATATAACTAAAATAAAATAGAATATTGAAATTCACGAGTTAGAAGAATGATATAAGATTTAAATAAAATAAATAAATAAATTAAAAAAATAGCTTGTGGAAATTGGCAAGTGAAAATTAATGGCAGTGGGTGAGTGGTAGCAAGTAAATTCATTAAAGGCACATGCACTTGTCTTCCGGGACATGATTTGGGCGGCTTGCCTCATTGCATGTGCAAATTTGTCACAAAGGCAGGACATACTCCAAAGCGTGATGGAGAAGAGACATGAATTATGTTAGATGTTGTAGCTGCAAGTGCTATAGTAGACATGTATGCAAAATGTAGACGCATGCACTTAGCCTCGTGAACTATTCACTACATGCTTGAAAGAAATGTGATCTCATGGGCGGAAATGGTTGCATGATATTCTCAAAATGGGTTTGCTAAAAGGCCTTGAAATCTCTCAAGCAAATGCGTTTGGCAGTATAAAAGCCAAATTCCTCAACCTTTGCTAGCATTCTCCGCATTGTGCTAAACAAGGAGCTTTGGGACAACTCGACACAACACACCTTGCATGGTGGTAGCCTATGTTGACAAATTGTTTCACGGAGTACTACGAATAATGTCTATAAGAACATTGTTTTTTTTGAAATGCAAGAGCCATTTTGCATTTCTCACAAAAATTGTCTTGCAATAATCTTGGAGGTGAACTTAGTTCGGTGGGCCGTCAACTCATACTCGAAGTTCTTTATAGTGCCAATAGTTGTCCCCGAGGCATATTTAACAATCCAAACACATTTGCCAATGTCTCACTATCGTGCAAGATGAATATTTCTTTTCCTCCTTGTCCATGTCATTCAATACATGTTTTGAATCTGGAAAATATCTTGTTACCTTCATCTCCCAAGACAATTTCTCCAACTTTGCATAGATCCCCTGTGTTTGTGGTGTGATCTATATCCTACACAAAAGCATGAACAATTTTATGGCCTTCAATCCAACTACACCCAAGTAATTTTTAATTCCTCTGTATTTCATTATTCTTCTTACCATTTGAACCTCTTCCCACATGTGCACTTCTATATACATATTTGATAAAAGAACATAACTTCAACATTTCAAGGAACCAACTCAAACAAAAGAGTCATTGTAAATAATTGTAAAGCCATATTCTTATGTGCTCTACAGACACCAAGCAAGCACATTCACATAACCACCACATGTTTAATTGGCAGTTTTAAAGCCAAATTCCACAACCTTTGTGAGCATCCTACCTGCCTGTGCCAAAATGGGAGCGTTGGAGTAGGGTACAGACATTCAAACAACAATTGAAAGTGGAAATTTATTAGATGTACAAAATGTGAAAGCATATTGAAGGCACGGGAACTATTTGACAATATGCCTTAGTGAACTGTGGTCTCATGGAATGTGTGCGAAATTGCCTCGAGCACCCCTTGTACACCGCTTTGATTACTCACATGCATGGTTTTCTTCCTCTTCTAGCATTATTCTCATTTGAATAGTTTTCCTTTCATGTTTGCATCGAAATCAAAACCAAAAGTAGGGTGTACTTATTTAATGAAAATCGATCTTGGTGCACAATTTGTTGAAAGTTAATAATTAGAATACCTACTTGGGAATCTGTACCCTACTCACGGTATGGGTTGAGAATAATTGAAAACTTAGGCGAGCAAAATTGGAAAAATGTCACCACCAGTTGTAAGTCGAATGCAAGATTTTGGTTTGAACACTCCACTTAAACACCCTTGCAAAAGTTAATGAAAGATGTTTTAAAACGAAGTGCAAAACAACTTGTTGGCTCCCATAGAGATGTCAACATTTGATTGAGGTCACTGGTGACATGGAGTGTCACGTCAACCCTTAAACCAACCTTGGATGATCGTTTGATCATTTAGCGACGTGTTTCGAGCCCGGTTGGTTGTTTCATAGCTTGGGACATCTGCGAAAAGTCAGAAATTCGTGTTGGTTTTGGCTCATTGATCTCAGTAAACCTCTACTTTGGAAATTTACAACACCACACAACTGTTGTTCCTACCACCAAATTACTTGAAAATGACAGCTTTATCGAAAGCTTGTTAATGAATCTTAATGCTTAGAACTACTTGCAACAAAATAGAATAAAATAATTCACATGCAACACAATTTTTATCCCGAAACTCCTAATTTGAGGGAAAACCGGTTGGGAAGGGCAATTGCTTTTTCTTCCCGTTATATATTGGCAAATTGAAATGAATACAAATTACAAAAACACGAAGGATGACAACAATGTTATTTCCACCCTCTTTACTTGCTTCTTCTACTCATATACGTTGCTTCTACAAATCAATTCCAGCACCAAAGTCTTCTTTCTCACTTCTCCCATGAATCGATGATCCATTCCACATCCTCTTCTTGCATTTATAGTTGTTCCCTATGTCCTCATGTGCACTTTGAAGAATATGAAGGGTCGAACAAGGAAGAGACATAGTCTAGACGCTTCAAATCCGCGATTGTTTGTGGATGTATTTTTTTGTTTTTATTAGTGATAGGACCGCCAATAAACACAAACCGATGATTACGCAACCGTAAGGGTGGTTATGTAACTCAACAATCTGTTCTCCTTTTGATTAAATTTTTTTTCTTGTTCTGATTGCTTTGATGAAGTGGTGTATTTCTAGATCCTTATGGGTCACACTTCCCTTGCTAAGGAGGCTTTTGGTCCCACAAAAGCTTAGTGGGGGAGTAGATGAGGAAACAATTCTCTCACTTTCTCCTTTAAGTATCACCAGGTTTGCCGTAGTGTCTTCCCCTTGAGTCCAATCTGTGAAGACTTGTGTGGACCTCTCTTGTTTCTCTAACCTTCTGCTGCAGCAGTACACCCTCCTCCAACTCGCCTCGTGAATCCAAGATGCAATCTTTTATGGAAGTTAGCAACCGACATTCTTCTTTTCTGTCAAGCATAGATGACTCATATAGGTGCAAGTTTTCACAATTTACTACTAAGTACATTCGTATGAAGTGTGGCAAGTCAAGCCTAAAAGCATTTTTTTCCAACCCGTTCTAGTATAGTGAAGGGTCCATACCGTAGTGGCTTGAGTTTCCGGCTTGACCTTGTAGTCTTTCCTTACTCTTGAGTACAACCAAACCTTGTCTCCAACATGAAGCTTGTGCTCTCTAGATGTTGATCATGTCTAGCCTTGTACATGACTTGAGACTTCTCCAATTGTTCTTTCACCTTGAGGTGGATTTTCTTGATCCTCTCAATGAACTTCACTGCTCTAGTCACTTTTGAGTCATGTATCTCCCCTTCTTTCTACTGTCCAACCACAATGTCCAGTGGATTGGTAGGTAGATACCCCAAGCATGCTTCAAAATGCTACATAGTGGATTTGTGTATTGCCTTGTTGTAGGAATGTTGAATGTAGGCTAAGGACTCGTCCCAAGTCCGTGGATATTTGTTGTTGTATCATCTAATCAGTTGCACCAAAGTCTTGTTCACCATCTCTCGTTTGTCCATCTGTTTGGGGATGGAAGGTCATGCTTCTCTCAGTAACTTGGTGTCCATTTTGTCCAAGCAAAGTGATCGAAAACTTCCCAAGAACCTAGAATCTCTATCGAAACAATAGACTTTGGCAAACCAAAATGCACGCATTCATTAACAAAGAAAAGTTCAGCTGCCTCACATGCTTTTATTGTCTTTTTATATGCCATAAGAACACACATTTTACTGAATCTATCTACAAAAACATATAGATAATCATGGCCATGTTTAGACATAGGTAGTCCTACAAAATCCATAGAGATATCCTCCCAAGGTCGAGTAGGACCTGGTAAAGGCATATACAAACCTTTCTACCTAATTTTAGGCTTCTAGTACAACAAAGTTTGCACCCTCTTATGAATTTAGATACTTCTTGCATATTGGGCCAATATACATACCTTTGCAAGTGGGCCATAGTCTTGCCAACACAAAAATGTCTTGTGATGTAGCCTAGATTTTACCACCAACAACCCAAGGCGTGCTGACACATCACTCAGCCTGAACTAAGCGCTCACCGAAGCGCACAAGGGTACTAGGTGCCTCTTTAGAGAAGCTTGTTCAAGATGTTAGCATGATTGAATGTATATTTCAGATCCATGATAGTTAATCAAGTATTCCACAAAGTGCATAAATCAAATCTAGAACTTAACCATATGAAAGATTAACTAAACAATTACTATAATCAGATTTACCATGCAAGATCCATGTTCAGTTACATATAACACAAATATCCAGCCAATAAGATCCATTATATTAATATTGTAAAACACAGAAGCTTCTTACATACATCCTAAAGTCACCATAGTCATGCGCTACCAAACTCACAACATAACACTACAATAATATTGAACCGTCTAAACCATGTAAATCAATACATATTTATAGGGGTGGGGACTTTCCTTCAATTGTCCATGCACCTTTAAAAATAGGCTACATGTTAATAATAGCTATGCGCCCTTACATGAGAATACAAAAACATGCAAGCTCGCTAATAATAGATTATCTACTAGAATAATTATTGTTTAATCCTATTAATAGCTTCAAAGCTATGCATGACGCTTGTTCTTCCGCTTATCCAAAATAACATTTGCGTGGTATTCAAATCTCCTAGAAGACATGCTTCGCACTCCACGTCCGTAATTAGCCCAATCTCGCAAAACGACTAAGTCCCGATTTCTAATTGTTCCCGGGTGTGCCTGTTTCGCTATACTTACGCGCACTCCTGCGTGCCCGTGTTCTTTGTGCCCAATCCTTCTACACTTTCATACTTGAACTGTATTTCATTAGCTCAACATTACCCCACACTAAGTTCATTTCCATCCTCGCAATGGGTAATCCCAACTTGTCTCTCCAAGAATAAAAATAATGAATGAAAAAATAAATGAGTACTTGTATAAAAAGAATGAAAAACTACTCGGCGCCTTGCTCTTCTACAGGCAAGATTAACTCTAGATATTCATTCTTAATCTCTACCTCCAAATCATTCCAATCACTCAACGCTTGACCAATTTTATTAGGAATGTATGTAACTATGGTTTCCAACTCATAATGAGTCATGTTTTCACTCTCATTCTGCAATATTTTGACAATGTTAGCCATGCTAGAGACCATCCCCTCCATAAGATCCATTTTCTACGCAACGAGTTTACCAATGTCCTTTATTTTCTCCTTATGTGGATCCTGGGCTACTGCAAGCACATCACACTTTTTCTCAATCAACGTAAGCCTCTCCACGTGCCCAAACGTCTCATTCTTCATCGCCTTGAGGACCTCATTTTCTTCTCCAATGGTCCTTGTCTTTATGATGGCATTCGGGGCTTCACACATAGTCAATGCTTGATTTGCTTTCTTAAGCTCATCCTTCAAAGCCTGTAATAAGGATTCATAATTTGCAATCGTCCACGCAACGACGACTTTGGCTCTCGTTGCCTCTTTCGTAGCATCTTTAGGCGTCGATGCACACATGGGCCCTTCCTCCAATAGCATTTGAACTGTTGTGCGTTAATAATGTAGAGTGGATTTAAACTCTGTTGCAACCTTCTCCTGAAAGTGTGGCCTCTTCTCTATGATCTCATCACCAATTTTCTCAGCCATCCTAAGGACGTTCTTCACTTCTACCTCAACTTTTTCCTTTTCTTCTGTAAGGCACTTTATCTCAGTGTCCTTATATTTCTTATCATCTAACATGGCCCTAATAGTTGTTGCTTTATCAACATTCCAATACGCAACTTCCACGAGATACCTTAGTGAGGGTGTTGCTCACCGCTCATCTGACATGACAATGGGCTTAATAGTCATATGGCGTGAATGGGGCGCCTTCTTCAATCTATGTGACACGCAAGATTCCTCACACATCAAAATCAAGCTCCTCCATATGAGTCTGCATCATCCATGATAATTGCTTCCTTGTGCGTGTATTCGCCATATCCGCATCCATGAGCTCCCATCCATATAAATCCTTGGGTTCCAAAGTACCTTAGAACCGCATGCACATATAATTTTACTTGGGTCATCAATATACCCAACAGTCAGAGTCTCATATGTCGCTTCCTTCTTATTCTTACTAGAGCACTTACCCTTGGGCATCGTAGCGCCTGAATCCAAAACCGGCCCTTCATCTGCTCAGTGCGGTAGGGGCGTGCGAGATGGTTTGCCCTTATCTTCATATATCTCCAAGCCAACCTCCCCACTGCCTATGTTTTGTTCCTTCAACTCCTCTTCACCATTCTTCACCTCCTCTTCCTGAGGCTCATTTGTATCCTCGTTCGAACTTGGGTGTTCGACACGTTGTCCTTATAATTTTCTTCTTCTTCTTCCTTCCGAGGGATGTACATGTGCCTGTTTTTCTTCTCAGTTTCACCTTCATAGGTGAAGTTGTTATCCAAAGTTCACCCTCAAGGTAATTTTGATAACATGCATTAAATTGTTCGATCCCGAGCAAGTAGATTAATTCGAGGCCCAAAATCATGTTTTTTGGGTCCTCGGCCCTTTTCTAACTCTCCCATCCAAGAAGAAATCCCAACGAGTTAGAAAAAATGCAAAAATGCAAAAATAAGGTCAGCAGGATTTTAAAGCATTTCGGATCGTACTCAAGATTCGTCGTACCAAGCTTGGGGCCGAAAAACAAAGAAAATCGGCTAAGTCTTTTGTCCCAGGCAGTCCGCGAGACAGTTGGGACGCGAGGGACGTGAAAAGCCGAAATGGCCGAAAGCAAGAAAATCATCTAAGTCTTTTGTTTCGCACGGTTTGGGACAGTTGGGACAAAAGTACGCGTGGGACGCGAATCGGCCGATTTGCCGAAAGACAGTCCATTTCGGGCGGTTCGGAGATATTTGTCCCAGGCAGTCCTCGGGACAGTTGGGACAAAAGTACGCGAGGGACGTGTGGGATGCGAAAAGGCGAAAAGGCCGCAAAAGAGAGACAAGGAAGCCCGAATCGGCCGAAGTAGGAGTTATTCATCCAGACGGTTGGGACAAAAGTACGCGAGGACGCGCGTGAGGACGCGAAAAGGCCGCAAAAGAGAGACAAGGAAGCCCGAATCAGCCGATGCGGGAGAATGTGTCCCAGGAGGTGGCGGGCAAAAGAGGACTTAGAAAATTTTTCAAGTTTCAGTCAAAGTTTTCAAAGACAACAATTTTGGCCCGCTGCCCGACCATCGAATGGAATCTTGACACGTGTCATCCAAGTGGCGGAGCGTAGGGGGAAATGGGAAATTTTCCCAAAGTGAAAAATGCCAAATTTTCGAAGGGCAAAGTGCGCCCCTCAGGCCCGAGCTAATGAAATAGTGCCACGTGTCCAAGTGGCAAAATTTTAAGGAAGGGCTCGAAAGAAATTTTCAAAGGATGAGCCTGCAGACGAATCAGAGCCTGACACATGGCACCTAGAGTGGCGGAGCTCGAGGAAAATTTGAAATTTTTCCAAAGATCAAACGGGTAAAAAATTCAAACCTTTTGCCCGCCGATCCGATTTTGGCCTATTTTTGCCCTAAATCTTCAAATGGCCATAACTTTCGATCCAGAGCTCGAATTTTTGCGTTCTTTATATCAATGGAAATCTGGTGAAATTCTCTACAAGATTCTGGGGTCAATTTTGCATTTTAGTTCAGTTTGAAGAGAGAAAATCAAGAAACACCTCTAGTACGTGGTAATGGCCAGAAATGACATTTCAACAACCAGTTTTAATGCAAAATGGGTCGCATTCTTCTTCAGCATGGCCATAATGTCGGGGCATGGGTCTGTAAGGACGCCCATGTTGTTTTAATGCATCTTCATTCAATGAGGAATGGCTCCCACGTTTTTACACGTTTTCTCTCTCCCCGGGCTCGACTCCATGCATCATTGTAAAACCCAGATTTGGCTCATTTTTGGGGGAACATTTCTTTGGATAGCAAGCTTCTTCTTTCACCTTCAACAAGTGATTTTTGCAAGTATCAGACCTCTTGATGGTTGTAATAGGTTTTCTACCTTTTGATGTTGTAATGCAAGGATTTTGACAGTGGAAATGACAATACAAGCTCTGTGATCAGTTTTCAGTCCTCTAGTTGTGTTGTTTGCTTCATTTCAAACTTTAAATTACATCTTATTAGTTTGTGCATGATGTTTATGTTGCATTCCATGATCTGTGTCTATCTGCAGAACTAGAAGTGTTCACCACTCCTTTTCTGGTGTATCACCACTTTAGTGTAGGCTTTCATTTTATGCATTCTCTCTCCCTGGTCCCTTCGAAATTTAGATTAGCATAGTTAGTTTCCCCTACATTAGAGTAGATCGTGGCAGGTAGTTTAGGAGCAAGAACCAGCTTTCTCTGGGGATTCCTCTCTCATCGTACAAGTCCCACACTTGGAGAGAGGTTTCAATGTTGTGCAATCACACTGGATGCTTAGAGTGATCAAACTAGAAATCGATCAACATCCAGTGGGTGTGCTGATTTGCACTAATTTTTGGCATGCCCGGTGGGACTTTAGAGGTCTTCACTTTTATTACAACAAGATCGATGTGCACTTGTTATAAGTTCCAGCTTTGAAGAAGCTTAAAATCGCACATCTAGTGACTCCAAAAGAAGCATAATCCGCTGGTTTCAGCAGTCTAAGCCTGGCAAATTTATGAGAAGAATACAAACCAGGTCAAGAACTAGGGAGGAAGGATTGTTTGTTCATCTACACCTATCTCTAGGAAGAGAAAGAAGGGGAAGAAGAGCTCAAAGATCTCCGTCTCCACCTAATAGAACCTTGTCAACACCTCCACCTGGTAGGCCTTTCATCCAATCAACAAGGGTTCTCAGGCCAATCAGAATGGCGCAACCACCGAATCCATATGTCAATTTCACTCAGCAAAGAGCCCACTTTCTCTCAATGCACAACATCCAATCTCAAAGCACATATCAAGAACATTCCATACTTCATTGGAGAGAACCAGACTACTCCTGGTGATCACGTTAAAGACATTGCCAACCTTTGTGCAATTCATGAAATCAATGAGATGCAAGTTGCTGTCAAATTGCTGGCATCCTCATTCAAGGGGAAAGCTTTACAATGGTTCAGGAGCCTTGCCTCAGGTTCTATCCAAAATTGGAACCAGCTATGTATAGCCCTCCACGAGCAGTTTGGGGAAAAGGGAGACAACTTGTCCCTTTTGGAGCAGCTGACAACTATCAAAAGAGCTCCCAATGAGCAGCTGACCGACTTCAACTTCAGATTTCAAAGGACTTGGGAGAGGATTCCAGTGGCAGTAAGGCCAACAGCAGAAGGTGCTTTTCTATATTACCTTAAAGCCTTAAATTCTGATATTTCTATGTTGATTCAATCCATGGGAGGCACAACTATCCCTGTTGCTTATAGCATTGCCATTAGAGCTGAAAATTGTTTAATTCAAGCTGGAAAGCTAGCTCCTAGGCCTCCAATGCCATTATATCCAAGTTTAGAGAGCCCAAGTACTAGTCAAGCGCATGTCTTAGCTCCTTCTCCCACCCCTAGAAATCAGAGTTCAAATGAAGCTTCTACTTCATCTCCAAGTGCCCCAAATGAGCTTCAAGAAGTCATGAAGCAATTGCAAAATCTAGGTAATGAGCTGGTTACACTCAAAAGGAAGCAAGCCCAATGTTTTAGACTTTCTTATCAGCCACAAGCTTGGCCTAACAGGCAGCCATATCAGCCTCAAAGACCACCCAATCTAGCTGCAAATCAAAATCAAGCAAGGCCTCCTGCCAACAGACCATTTCAGCCCGATAACCCCAATGTTACATCCACATCCAGAGCTTTGGTACCGGTGCAAAATAACATGGCCCAAGAATATGATTGGTGTTTCCCGTGCGGTCAGCCACATAACCAATCAATGTGCTTTAACGGTGCATTAAATCAGGATCTTATGGTGCAAACCATTGGTGGGTCGCAAGAATCCAGCCACGAAGAGGATCAGCAAGCAAGAAGCACCTCAGCAAGGAACATCTACGAACGAAACTACTCTTGTCAATTGGCAGGCTGAAGATTTCTGTGGTATGAATCAAATATCATCTCAAAGTGTTGCAACCAACACAAGGTCAAAAAGGAGAAATTTGGGTGAAGGACAACCATTGGCTCCAAGTAATCCACAACCTTCCACCACTCCACAAGCTTTTGGCAAACAAAATGTAGTCCCAAACATGCAAGGAGCACCCAAACCAGCTCCTAAAACAACTCAAATACTAGTTGTTGCTGCCCACATGCAAGGGATGAATATGCCAACCAAGGGACAACAAAGAGATCCTTCATCACCATTTAGTATCATTGATCAGATGAAGAAGACAAATGTAAATATATCAATGTGGGAATCCCTATCTATCCCAAGCCAGAGAGATTTGCTACAAGCTACCATGAAGGACTGACCGACTTCGAATCAGCAAGTCCAAATGCAAGAGAAGGTGCTCACAAATGCTACCCAGCCTGAAGGGAATCATGGAGGACAACAAGGTAAAATGTTGAAGCCCCCTCCTTTTTATGTCTCATTAATCATTGGAAACCAATTGGTGCACAATTGCATGATTGATTCCGGGGCAAGTAGCTCAGTGATGCCCAAGCAAATAGCTGATCAGCTAGGACTTTAATATGAAACCATATCCAAAGGGGTAGTGTAGTTGAATGGGACAACAATAACGATAGTTGGGGTGATTAGAAACTTGAGTCTTACCTTGCATGCATGTCCAAATGTTGTTGTTTTACAAGATGTATCAGTTATAGACCTTCCACCACTCTTTGCCCTATGTTTGTCAAGAGATTTCACCAAGATTGGAGGATATTTTTTCTCGCGATTGGTCACACATGTTGCTCGAGAATGAGGTATGGAACCAAAGCTACAATCAGGTCTAAATCTATTGCAAACTTCCACATTGAGCCCTACACTCCAAGTCGATCAATGTCAACTGCTCAAAGCATTTGATCAAGAAGATCACCCGAGCATCGATGAAGTCGACACCAAGATCGGAAGCATCCCGGATCTAACTCTTGATGAATGGGCAAACAAGGTGCATGCTTTTGATCCTTATCAAGAAGTAGAAGAATCTGAGCTAGGAATCTATTGCATACATGAAAAAGATCATCCCATTCCTAAGATCACCAAGCCAAACCACAAGGATGACAATGAGGTATGGCACTGTTTTTGATGGATCAAGGAGTAGACAAGGTGCCTGGGAGGGGGAGCCATGCTTTGGTTTCACCTCAAGGAGTAAAGTACTATTCAGCTTTTAGATTTCAGTTTGCATGCTCCAATAACACTGCTGAATATGAAGCCTTGGTGCAAGGGATGCATTGGGCAATTAAGAGAGGAATAAAGAACTTGCAAGTCTTTGGTGACAATGAATTGATTGTAAATCAGTCAAAGGGCAGCATCGCCAAGAATGATCTACTCAAGTGCTACAAAACAGGTGTGGGACCTCATTGAAGATTTTGAGGACTTTAGCATCAAATCAGTTCCTAGGAAAGAGAACCAAGCTGCCGATAGGATTACGGCGGTTGGGGCGACTTTGATATTGTGGAAAGCATTCAAAAGGACAAGGTACAACCAAACATCCATGTAATTGTGAGGCCTTCATTGCCGGATAACAATGTAAGTTGGCAAGTGTTTGAGAATGACCAGCAAATCATCCATTTCTTGCAAGAAGAAGCTGAGTTCTTAGCTAAAAATCAGAAAATTAGAACAGCAGTATGGTGACCAAGTGGTACAACTGAGAACTAACAAGCTGCCCAAGGGACTTATCACTTTGGAGTCCATTTTCAATCCCAATGATCAGTTTAGGAAAGAGAAAGCAAACATTCAAAGTCAAGAGAGAAGATTCAAGATCCATCTTGGTGGGAGAGAACAAACCATTGCAAATTGGAAAGATGACAATGAACAAGAAAAGTATGAGTTCATACAGTGTGTCAAGAGTTCCCCGATGTGTTTGCTTGGAGCTACAAAGACTTGAAAGGTTTTAATCCCAAGTTGGCTCAAAGACACCATTGAATTGGATCCAAATACTAAACCCATCAGTGCGTAAACAAAGGCCAGTCAATCCACACATGGAACCTCTCATGAGGAAGGAATTGAACAAGTTGATTGAGTCAAGAATCATATTCCCAATCAAACATTCTAGTTGGGTTTCCAACTTAGTTCTAGTCAGAAAGATGAGTGAAGAGATCAGATTGTGTGTTGACTTCAGAGACTTGAATAGAGCATCTCTCAAGGACCATTACCCACTCCCTTCTATGGAGCAAATTTTGCAAGTGGTGGCTGGCTCCGAGAGGTTTTCACTACTTGATGGCTACTTGGGCTACAATCAGATTATGGTGAAGGAAGAAGATCAATTCAAGACAACCTTCACAACCAAATGGGGAACTTATGCATACAGGAAAATGCCATTTGGGCTGTCCAACGCTGGAGCTACCTTCCAAAGAGCAATGGACATGGCGTTCAAAGGTTTGATTAACAACGTGGTGCTGATATACCTTGATGATATCACTGTTTTTTCAAAGAATGTAGCAGACCACCTCTCTCATTTGAGACAAGTCTTCACAAGGTGCAAAAGATTTGGAGTGTCTTTGAATCCTAAGAAGTGTATCTTCCTAGCACATGAAGGAAAGCTCCTTGGCCATATTGTCTCCAAAGAATGATTAGTAATTGATTCAGAGAGGTTTGAAGCCATAAGAGCACTACCATTGCAAGCCACAAGAAGGCCCTTCAGAGTTTCTTGGGGAGAATAAACTTTGTTCGGAGGTTTGTCCCAGATTTTGCAGCCCTTGTCAAACCTATCACCAAAATGTTGAAGAAAAGCATGGTTTTCAAATGGACAAAGAAGGCAAGGAGGGTTTTGAAGCAATCAAAGAAGCCATCTCCCAAGCACCAACTCTCATCAACCCGGATTTCTCTAAGGATTTCATCCTCTATGCATTTGGAGGTAATGATACTATTTTTGCCATTTTGGTGCAGCAAAACAAGGACAATGATGAGCAGCCAATTGCTTTCTTTAGCCAAAGCCTGGAGGACTATGAGGTGAGATATTCTTTTATTGAGAAGCATGTACTTACTTGCAGTAATCAGAAGCTTGAAGAAATTCAAGCATCTAGTCTCAAACAACAAAGTTCAGTTGTTGGTCTCTCATGCGGGAGTAAAGGACTTCCTCCTCAACAAGGATTTGAATGAGAAAAGAGTAGGTTGGATCACTTGTGTCATGGAGTATGACATAGAGATCAAGGTCACCAAGCTGGTAAGAGGAAAAGGATTATGTGAGTAGCTAATTCTGGGCAAGCAAAAGGGAGTATGCAATGAAGAAGAGGCTATTTTGACAGTTCAAGACAACCATGTGCAAGGTAGCACTCAAGAAGAGGATAATGCTGTCCCCACTCCTTGCTGGACCCAAGGTATAATGCACTTCCTAAGCATGGGCCTATGCCCTCCAGAGATGAACAAGACCCAAAGAAGACACTTCAGATTGTAGGCTGTCCCATATGCCATAGTAGACGGTGTTTTGTTCAAGAAAGATGTGAATGGAGTACTGCTGAGATGCATTGGTACAAATCAGATTCATAGGGTGTTGGAAGAGTTCCATGGTGGATCAGCTGGTGGTCATTTTACACCAAGAGTGACAGCCCTAAAAATCATGAAGGTTGGTTATTATTGGCCCAAGATTTTCAGTGATTGCTTCGCGTGGATCAAAAGGTGCAAGAATTGTGCATTCTTCACAGGTAAAGAGAGGCTTGCTGCCCTCCCATTGCATCCAATTTCAGTTGACCAGCCATTCATGCAATGGGGTTTAGACTTCATTGGAGTCATTAATCCCAATTCAAGCCAAGGGCATAAGTGGATTTTGACAGCCACAGACTACTTCACCAAATGGACTGAAGCAGTAGCACTCAAGGAAGTAAATGAGTCTAACATCTTAGACTTCTATGGGGATAGTAACCAGATTTGGCATACCGCTACAATAATCTCGTATAATGCATTAGCATTCATTGGATCCAAGGTGACTGAGTGGGTTGTCAAGAACGGATCTACCTAAGTACTTCATCAAACTACTACCCTCGTGGTAATGGCCAGTGAATCTACAAACAAGAACTTGTTGAGGATCATTAGAGGACTCTTGATGAGAATCGAGGTCTTGGCATACCAAATCGAAATCAGCCTTATGGGCCGATAGGATAACTCCCAAGAGATCCACAGGTAACTCTCCATTCAGCTTGTTTATGGAAGAGAGGCAATCTTGCCCATGTCACTTGAGTTGCCAACATTGGAACTCATGAAGCAGTTAGAGCTGCTAGAGTTTGGGCCCATGGAGGTGAGATATGCAGAGTTGATGGAGCTCCAAGAGATCAGAATCAGGCATCCCAAGCAATGGAGAAGGATCAAGCTTTGATCAAGAAGACCTTTGATAGGAAGGCCAAGAGTAAATCTTTCCAAGTTGGAGATCTAGTGTTAAAATGGGATGCAGATAGAGCAAAATCGGGAAGGCATTCAAAATTTGATGCCATTTGGAGTGGCCCATACATGGTCACAAAGTGTAAGAACAACAATGCCTTCCAATTGTCTTCATTGGATGGCGAAGAACTGTAGATTCCAGTCAATGGAATCTATCTAAAGCATTGCTACTAAAGGGAAATTATCCACCTTGTAAATATTAGCTTAGGTTTTCATTCCTCCAAGTGCTTGTGCACATTGTTTTCATTGTAGGTTGTTTACCTTTCCCTAAGTGCTTTGGCACAAGTCATTGTTCCTAGAGATGTGTTTGCAGCAGCCTTGCTCCATCGGGTGATATTTCATCTTCCTCCTCGCAACATTCTAAGTCAGTTGGGGTTCCAATGCAGGACAACTCATGACTCCATGCCCAATGGATGCTTGCATAACCAGTAACTTCATCCAAGAGGTAGATGAACCTTGAGTCGCTAAAATTGTTATCCAAAATTCACCCCTCAAGGTAATTTTGATAACATGCATTAAATTGTTCAGTCCCGAGCAAGTAGATTGATTCGAGGCCCAAAATCATGTTTTTGGGGTCCCCTCGGCCCTTTTCTAACTCTCCCATCCAAGAAGAAATCCCAACGAGTTAGAAAAAATGGAAAAAATGCAAAAATAAGGTTGTAGGATTGTTTTAAAGCATTTTGGGTCGTACCAAGGTTCATCGTACCAAGCTTGGGGCCGAAAAAAATAAAGAAAATCGGCTAAGTCTTTTGTCCCAGGCAGTCCGGGACAGTTGGGACATCGGGGCACGAGGGATGCTAAAAGCTGAAATGGCCGAAAGTAAGAAAAATCGTCCAAGTCTTTTGTTTCGCGCGGTTTGGGACAGTTGGGACAAAAGTACGCGTGGGACGCGAATTGGCCGATTTGCCGAAGGACAGTCCATTTCAGGTGGTTCGGAGATATTTGTCCCTGTGCGACTGGGACAGCTTCAGACAAAAAGTACGCGAGAGGGACGCGTGGGGACGCAAATAAGCCGCAAAAGATAGACAAGGAAGCCCGACCGTCGAAGCAGAGTTATTCGTCCGGGACAGGTTGGGACAAAAGTACGCGAGGGACACATGGGACGTGAAAAGGTGAAAAAGTAGCAAAAGAGAGACAAGGAAGCCCGAATCGGCCGATGCGGGAGAATGTGTCCCAGGAGGTGGCAGGCAAAAGAGAAGGACTTAGAAAATTTTCCAAGTTTCAGTCAAAGTTTTCAAAGACAACAGTTTTGGCCCGCTGCCCCGACCATCGAATGGAATCTTGACACGTGTCATCCAAGTAGTGGAGCACGGGGGAATGGGAAATTTTCCCAAAGTGAAAATGCCAAATTTTCGAAGGGCAAAGTGCGCCTCAGTGCCCGAGCTAATGAAATAGTGCCACATGTCTAAGTGGCAAAATTTTAAGGAAGGGCCCGAAAGAAATTTTCAAAGGATGAGCCCGCGGATGAATCAGAGCCTGACACGTGGCACCTGGAGTGGCGGAGCGCAGGGAAAATTTAAATTTTTTTCCAAAGACCAAATGGGTAATAAATTCAACCTGTTCCCCGCCGATCTGATTTTGGCCTATTTTTGCCCTAAATCTTCAAATGGCCATAACTTTCGATCCAGAGCTCAGATTTTCACGTTCTTTATATCAATGGAAAGCTGGTGAAATTCTCTACAAGATTCTAGGGTAAATTTTGCATTTTGGTTCAGTATGAATGAGAAAATCAAGAAATGCCTCTCGTACGTGGTAATGGTCGAAATGACGTTTCAACAACCAATTTTAATGCAAAATGGGTCGCATTCTTCTTCAGCATGGCCAAAATGTCAGGGCATGGGTCTGTAAGGACACCCATGCTGTTTTAATGCATCTTCATTCAATGAGGAATGGCTCCCATGTTTTTTACACGTTTTCTCTCTCCTGGGCTCGACCCATGCATTGTAAAAGCCAGATTTGGCTCATTTTTGGGGGGAACATTTCTTTGGATAGCAAGCTTCTTCTTTCACCTTCAACAAGTGATTTTTGCAAGTATCAGACCTCTTGATGGTTGTAACAGGTTTTCTACCTTTTGATGTTGTAATGCAAGGATTTTGACAGTGGAAATGACAATACTGTGCTCGTGATCAATTTTCGAGTCCTCTGGTTGTGTTGTTTGCTTCATTTCAAACTTTAAATTACATCTTATCTGGGTTTGTACATGATTTTTATGTTGCATTCCATGATCTCGTGTCTATCTGCAGTAACTAGAAGTGTTCACAACTCCTTTTCGGTGTATCACCGCTTTAGTGTAGGCTTTCATTTTATGCATTCTCTCTCCCCGGTCCCCTGGAAATTTAGATTAGCATAGTTAGTTTCCCCGCATTAGAGTAGATTGTGGTAGGTAGTTTAGGAGCAAGAATTAGATTTCTTTGGAGATTCCTCTCTCATCTTACAAGTACCACACTTGGAGAGAGGTTTCAATGTTGTGCAATCACACCGAATGCTTAGAGTGATCAAACTAGAAATCGATCAACATCCAAGGGGTCGCTGATTTGCACTAACAAAAGTCCTGGGTGATCTTCTGGGGGGCTAGGAAGGTTTCATGCCTTGAGTCTTTGTTGTTCTGAGTACCCTCTTATACTGAGGTTGCTCAGGAATTTTTTCCAGATCCATCTCCAATGCGCATGTCTCCAACACTTCATCTTCTTGATGTATCGAGAGGTTACCTTGCACACACTTTGCTCTCCAATAGTGGGCTATTTCCTACCCCTGTGCTCAAGACCACCACTATCTTCCTGCATTTCTTCTTCCTCTTCTTCCACAAGGGGTGAAGCCGGTTCCTCATTTTCCAGTGTGCGAACTGTATGCTTCCCCTTGGGTGGACCAAGAAGTTTGAGCTCATTTTCTACATACCTCCCATTTTCCAACTTGGGCTTGAGTTGGATATACACAAGGGCTGCCCCAATCTCACCAATAGCCAAACTCATATCCTTCATATCAATACTATATGAAATTAATCTTTCAATATATGCAAACTTACTTGGATACACGTAAGTCTTTCTGAGAGTGTGGTAGTCGCAATCTACCTTATCAACATTGAAGATCATTAGGTGCACATTTTAAAACCTATGTATAGATGCCTGGAAATAATGCGTGGTGAAGGAATAATGGAGCTTACACTAAGGGCTCCACTTCTTGTCCTTCATCGGAAGGCATGTAATGTATAAGTGTTGGTACACTGCAAACTATACTTGCTTACCCAATACCGAAGGTAACTCCTTGGGTTTTCTCTATTCCTCTTCGAACGCAGTGCAGAGTCGCGCATACCATAACTTTGCCCTTTGTTTAAATGGTCCACTCATGAACCCATCACATGTATACTCCTCAAATCTCTCTGCAAGAGATTTCTTTTCTACATGATACTTCCATATTTTATCCTTTGGCCCATCGGGCACTCCAATTTCTACAAAGACAAGGGATAACAAGATCGTGCCAAAACTAATCTTCTCACCTCGTGTGCTTCCTCAATGATGGTTTCAACAATGAAACCGCCAAGTTGTAAGTCACCCCTTCAATCATTTTCTTCACTATATGTAACCATAAGGTGTTCACTTGTGACCATCGCTCTGGTTATTCAACTTTGTTAGGAGGTGCGCTTGTTCCTGTTTGGATAACTGGGTATTTTGTCAGCTTATCAATGTCCATTCCACACCCTCCCTTTAGGTAACCCAATGCTTTGCTTGTTGCAATGATTCATGCCTTATATCTGTCAGTGTCATTTGCTAATTTCTGTGCATGAATTCCTCATTCCCTGTGTGGTCCCAATCAAGGGCATGGTGATCCTCATTCGCCGTCCAACAAAGTAGAAGAAGTCCTCATGGACTCTGCTTATCAACCAATAGTATAATTTTTCTAATTTTCCAAAATAAGGGAGTTCATACAATTGTAAAACTCCCACCTTTCTCAAAAGCTTCTCACCCGCGTTGTCATACACAACCATATCATCCACCATTCTCTTGTTTATTTTCTTCACCAATAATATATCCAGTTCATCCTTGTTGTCTATTGTCCGGTGGTTGTAATTACTTATTTTACTTCGGTGAATGTGTGAGTCCTAGTTGCGACCCATGTAAACCCCCTTAGGGTACTACATCTCGAGAAACGGGTTTTCGGGGCATCTTCCACTTCAATTTCTACTTCCTTCTACTTCTTTTCCCTTGCGTCCGCTCTAGGTTCTCTATTTTGTGTCATAATAACTGTAAACGTGTGATCTTTTACCTTCTTTGAGCTTTGCAAGTCCAACTCCACATGCCCTAACTCGAAACCACGTGCCCTAGCTTAAAACCCGAACCCTAGTGTCAATCTTCTTCGACGCACACCTTTTCTATGCTCAAACACTTCTCCGAATGGAGTGACAACCAACTTGGTGCGTAAATATGATAGCTTCGTGGCTCCATGTACTTTTACGTTTGTTCGCTAGCTTGCTCACCAACAACTTGCTCAAATACTCTTGTTTGCCAAGGTAAGAGTGATTTCGCAACACATCCTTATATAGTTGTTCAAAAAGTTTCCACATTTATTGCTCTCTCCGCCTACCACCGTACCCAACATTGATTTTTCATTTTTAAAATTTTTCTACCCAACACTCATAACATTTTGATGCGCCTTCTATTTCTCGGCCACATACCTCTTTTCATGCGCCCATGATGCACTGAAGTACTTCACCACTGCGCCTTTCACAAAGTAGTTTCCACTGCTACAACCTACCCCGCGTTATACTGTGCGTCCAATTATCCATACATGGTCTTCAATCATGAGAAATCTTTCTCTTTCTCCATCCATACCTTTCCTTGAGCACTTGCATAATATTTCTCCTATGCATACCCGTCTTCAAATAATATTCAAACTTTGCAAAGAACCTGCATATATTCCACCCCACACCAAGGGTATGCGCGATTCTCTGAGCATGAAAACACTTAAATAGTAATCATCTTTTGGTGTGCAAGTGCACTTATTACACAATACAATAAACTAAATTGACAAAGCATAACAATGATGAAGGAAACACATATGAAAGGAATGCATTAAGGAAATATAATCTAAGTGGCAATATTGTCTTATTACAAACACCAAGAAGACTTATTTATAGTAGGGCTTCAACCTACTCGTTGAAGTAATTGGGAAACCGTGTTCCATCCAATGCCTCTAACCGACAAACGCCTTTGAATCAAGTATATAAGTTGTAACATATGGTCCCAATAAATGCACCTTAAAATTTCCAAGGTGGCGCAAAAACTTTGAATCATACAGAACTACCATTTTCCCAACCTCAAGCTTCTTATCCTTTATGTGTCTATCATGCCATGCCTTTTTCCTGGCCTTTTCTTTCTTCTGACTCCATCTTGCTATAGCATGCCTTTTGTCCAACTGCATAAGTTTGTCAATACGTTCTTCAAGTGCCTACTCATCCGCTAAACCTCATGTGCGCGTAATACACATGGATGGTAACATGAATTCCATTGGTAGAACAACCTCCGCACCAAACACCAACTGAAAGGGTGTGGCTTTATTCAACCTTTTGTAGGTTCATGTATTCCCAAAGTATAGCAGATACTTTATCATCCTAGTCTTTCCTTCCAACATCAAAAATCTTAGTCAAGGTATGGCTCAATATCTTATTGAAATCCTCAGAAATTCTATTTTCCGAGGATGATAGGGTGTTGTTTTATGGTGTGTAACCATAAATTCATCTAATAGTATCCTAATGGTCTCATTAAGAAAATGAGTACCCCTATCACTTGTCAAACTTAAAGGGCATCCATACTGCCGATGCAATCCTTCATAAAGCGCCTCTTCTGTCCACCTTGTAAGATAGTCATCTGTACATGTTATAGTATAACACGATCCATTGTGTGCGTGGTTGGGGAGATATGACCCACAAAGTCAATTTCCCACTTTTCAAAAGGTTCTGCACTAACAATAGGCCTCAAAGGCATTTCATCTCTATTCCCAGGCTTTCCAAGGTGCTGACAATGGTTACACGCCTTATAATATTCTTTGTAATATTTTTATAATGTTTCCCACCAATGACCAACCAATAGAATCTTGCACGTGGTGGCATCACCTGCATAGTGTCCACCTGTAATACCGCCATGAGTCTCCTCCATAATTGATTCCTTCTCATGCTCAAGTACACACCGACACAAAACTTCATCCCGACCTAGTTTGTATAAGTCTCCACTGATCAACATGTAAGGTGCGGCGCGTATGGCGGATGTTTCTTCTCTAAAGCCTTCATTACTTCCGACGCTACACCTATGCATAAAAGACTACAATACTTCTAAGTAAGAGGGTGCACGGTTCAATCGAAAAATTGTGCATATGATATTATGTCCTTAATGCTCTGCACGTCCTCACTCGATTGAATACTTGATAAATGGTCTGGTCTAGAATTACTCTTTCTGGCTTAACCACCATTGTAAAGTTAAATTCTTGAAATAACAGAACCCAACGACATATGTGCCCTCTGTAAAATGGGATTTTTCACCAAGTACTTCAATACCACGTGGTCTGTATAAAAGACGAAAGGTGTTGCCAAGCAAGTATTGTCAAAACTTATGAAGCACGTATATTATAGACAAGGCCTCACACTCTGTAGTGGTGTAATTTTGTTCTACTGGAGTCAAATTCCTGCTCGCAAAAAAATAGGATGATCAATAATCCCTTCTCCAAGTGGGCTAGTACCGTGCCAATGGCCATGCCAGAGGCATCTACATGAACATGAAAAGGCTTGGTCCATGAAGGAAAGTGCAGAATAGGCGTTGTAGTAAGCCTTTCCTTTAGTGTCTCAAATGCGCGTTGCTGCACCTCACCCCAATAGAACTTGCCTTTACCCTTCAATAGTTCCTCCAAGGGTATGACGATCTTGGCATATTATTTTATAAACTTCTTGTAATACCCTGTGTGTCTAAAGAATCCGAGCACCTCCCTTTGGCTAGTATGTTGCTCTAATCCTAAAATAACAATAACCTTAGCATGATCCACTAGCAAGCCTTCCTTACAAATGATATGTCCTAGAAAAATTCCAAAGGGTGTGGAAAACACACACTTCTTGATGTTTAAAGAGATGCTCAACTATCGACATCTCTCAAACATGAGCCTTAAGTTATCACAGTGATCCTTCACAAGCCCATAGATTGTCCAATCATCTAGATAAACCTGCAAGAACTTATGAATAAAGTCCTAGAACACTTGCACCACAATGTGTGAAAATACTACAAGCACATTCTTTAATCCAAAGGGCATAACTATGTATGCAAAACTTCCCCACTCAGTGGTGAAATTTGTCTTCTCTTGATCCTCTTTAGCTATCCTTACTTGATGATATCTAGAGAATCCATCAATAAAGGAGTAGATCTCGCGCCTTGCAACGCCTTCCAAGATTTCTTTAGTAAATGGTGTGGGAAAGGGATCAATTACACATGCAACATTTAACTCCCTGTAATCCACACAAATTTTGATTCTCCCATCCTTCTTGATATTGATCACCATAGGGATAACCCACTCTAGACTCCTTGATGGGCTCAATGATTCTAGAATTCAACATTTTGTCAATTTCTTCTTTCAATTTGACACGCAGGTTTTTTTTTACTATGGATAAATAGTTTTGAAGGGACTATACCCTATGTACAAAAAGGCTCAAAAATCCAGATACCGGAAGGAGAAAACCCATCCAAGAAAGGATAAATGCCTTAAACATGGAGGCTCAAAAGCCAAATATATCAGTAAAGAGAGTACAAAAAGATCAATCCAGACATGTTGGTCGAAGAAGAAGAACAAAAGGACCAAAAACAACAAAGAGGGGTCCAAACCAGGCATCCCCAAAGAAGAAAGCAACATCAAAACCGTCAAAAAAATAGCAACTTCATAAAGAAAAAACAACATTTGGGCACCGCATCATTTGACTGCCCTGTCAATCTTGACCTTAATTTTTTGGAGAGAGGTGAAGAGCGCAATGGCCATGGCATGAGAAGGATTGTTCATGTCCGCCTGAGCAAGTGCAAGGTCACGGGTCTCATTGGAATCCCAGATGTTATTAGGAATGCCACTAAGGCTGCACACACTTCTCACGTGTTGTTCCATAAAATTATAGACACCTTTCAGAGCAGAGAGGATGCAATCCTGACACCCCTTGGCATTGCCTAGCCTAGCATCAAGTGAAAGGAGCTTCTTGAAAATCTCAAAGCAGTAGTATCAATGACCTCATAATTTTACATCTTCCTCTTACCTTTTGTTTTTTCCATATTCCTCATAGCATTTTTGAGGTCGTTGATCTCCTCTTCAAGTTTTCTAACCCTGTTAAGAAGGTCCACTTCTCTGGAATTATTAACAGGTTTACTTATGTGTAATAAGTTTTTTGCAAGTTCCAAATCCTTATGACTATGTAAAATCCTCTGTGAAGAAGGCAGAGAAACCTTAGCCTTCTTGAATTTCCTCTTCCTGTTAGAGGTAGCAGATATCCAGATCTCTGTCAGCAGGAAGAGGGATAATAATAGGGGAGTAGGCAGAGGGTGAGAGCAGGAGAAACAATGGTGGTGGATGAGCAGGATTAGACCTTGGTGTAGGGGAACAACCCTGGTATGTTTTTGAACTTCAAGAATAGACTTCTCTAAGGAATTAAGTAAATAATGCGGAAATTGATGGTAAGATTCCTACGAAAATGATTGAGGAATATTAAATGTTTTAGGGGAATGGTGACATATCTTCCCTCCAAAGAGACGTACCTAACCATCATACACACTATCTCAGCAAAGGGCTCAGGGATAGAGGTCACCTTTATTCCAGCCGCAACAAAC
Source organism: Taxus wallichiana var. yunnanensis (assembly GCA_018340775.1). Lineage (NCBI taxonomy): Eukaryota > Viridiplantae > Streptophyta > Pinopsida > Cupressales > Taxaceae > Taxus > Taxus wallichiana. Next base: position 26,856,290 of record CM031243.1, on the reverse strand, counting down.
TCAAGGTTCTCCCCTTCATCGAGAATTTTTTTGCCTCCACCTCTCTGTCGACTCGTTTGTTGAAGAACTTGGCTCCATCCAGGTTCAGCCCTATGACCTGGGTAATGAGTTCCTCAGAGATCTTGACCCTGACTTCCCCATACTCAACCGCATGATTTCTCCAACCATTAGCGAATTTCACCGAGATGTCCTGGTCAAATCCCTACATATTTTCAATGAAATTTGAAATACCCCCCATTTGTAGATAATTCCAAAGAATTGTGTCATTTTTCTAAGCTGGATCATGAATGGGTTTGGTTTTGCATGGAGGTCCCCCCATTTTCCGTATTGTTTCGCTTCTGCACAATGGTAAAAAAATTGAATCCCATACGACTCAACATCACCTCAGATTTTGGAGACCTTTGAAGACTTTGACATGCAAGTTGGGATTCATTCCGTAAGGCCTATTCCTAACTAGGTGCGCACCTTTATTTAGCTTGATCCTCATCTCACCCAAATATTCATGTACCCCTTTCAATTCATGATAGCCTCTAGGAAACAAATCCTGGAAGTCGCACAATAGGTCAATTATCTTAGCAACCTCAGAGTCAGACCAATAATCTCCAATGATGGCCTCCTTAGGTTCAAAATCTGTTCCTATGTTTATTTTCTTGGTCTTAATCAGCTCATGGTAGGTGTGCTCCCTCTCATCTACACTGTCCAGACCTCATGTGTTCCCTTTGTGTGCTCAACATCTAGTCTATCTACCTCTTCGTCATCAACTATGTAGACCATCTTACCCTTTTCTCGTTCTAGGAAGATGTGCCCAAGCTACTCTGGAATCTGTTTCTTCCTCTTTAAAGCACGCCTCTAGGTTTGACTCACCTAAAAAATCCTGAAGGGGATTCCTAGCCTTTGCACTATCTCCCATAGTTAAGCACTTCATAAATTGTAACACCTCATTCACCGAAGGTTTAGTGGAAAAATAGTCAAAGCTCTGAATCATCCTTGCAGTAAATTCTTGCCAATTTATGGTCTCTCTATTCAACTCTGTATAGACATACCAAGCGAGCGTGCAATCTTGCAAGGTGAATTAGAGCTTGTGCACCCATAATGAAGGTGGTAAAGCTTCCTGCCCCTTTGTCTAGAGTCTCTCACAATGCGGAAAAAGATCATTACCATGAAAATTACAGATATGAGTAGGTGCATTGCTCCTTAGAAATCTAACAGATAAAACAATCTTCACCTCTCATCACTCCAAAATATTATCCTTGTGAACCATCCACCAGCGCACTACCATCCCATGTAAAGTATAAACTAACATATTCCTTCTTTCCACTTGACATTCCCACTAAACTTCCATAACAAGAAGGAATACTTTTGGATTCTCTTCACCAATGTACCTTAGTACGGTTCGCCCAAATGCTTGATACTACGCGGCTTGTTTATGCACACAACTGCACTTCTCACTTCACGCCCAACCATTTCATAAGTTCCATGTGCCCAGTTGTCACATGCAACACTTATAGTATCACTCATGGAATGTGCATCATCCCATTGGAGAACTCCTTCCTTTGATGGCTCAAGAACTTTTGGATCTCGAATGGTGCGCACATAAATTATATTCAAATCTTCTTCACTTAAGGGCTCTACATAAGGTGAATATTTCCCTTCTATTAAGGGGATGATGACATGCTCTTCCTTGTTCTCAAAAATTATATATCCCTTGTTGAAGCGTAGATCAACATTGTTTGCATAGCGCCCAAGTAAAGTTGGAAAAGTGTAAAACCTTCTGCAAGAGCTAAGACCTCAAAGTCCCTAGTAAACTTGGCTCCATGTATAGTAATTTATACATCCTTTGAAACTCCAACAGGTGTGGCTTTAGTCCTGTTTTCCATAAACATAACATTTGAATATGGCTGCAATGGTGGTTTGTCCATCTGAACCCACACGTCCAAAGTGAACACATTCACTTCCGCGCGTGTGTTAATCAGAATATTACTCAAAATCCAACCATCAATAACAACATTCAGAGTGATTTCCTTTTCATAATCTAGGATATGAGGAGGGAGGTTAGCATGCAAAATATGCCTTTCATGTTCAATCCCAACACACATAGTGTTTCCCTTTAACTAGTTCCCTAACAAAGGAATGATGTTTTCTTGTCACAACATCTTGCAAACCTCCTTTAGATCATCAACATCTATCTGATGGAGCTCAACTACCTTATTTTTTTCTAATTTCTGCAATTGTTCTTTTAAACACTATATCTCACCTTGTAAATTCCTAATCACCTCCATGGTTTCTTGATAAACCTCCTTTTGGTGCATAGGGTTTGGATACTTTACATGTAGTACCTCCTCCTTAGTAACAGAGGGCTTCTGTTTCAAAACTTCTCTAATGCGTGTAGCCTCAACATGTGTAGTGATCTTCAAAGGTACCCTCTTAGGATTAGGCGCTAACTTTGACATCCACTGATCTTCCATGACACGCTATACTCTAACCATTCCTGCGCCCTTGTATTGCTTATGCTTCTTACTCAAATGTTCATACAAGTTTGGGAACTCTTCATAATTATGGTTCTTTCCACAAAAAGAACAAACAATGTTCTAAGGGCATTCGTGCTGTAGTGATCAGGAGATCCGCATGTATAACAAGTTCCATGAGGGAAATCACTTCTTCCACCACTGCGACCTCGGCCTCTGAATCCTCCTCGGTAACCTCGACCTCTACCACAACCTCCATCAGAGCACCCTTCATTATGATCATGGTCATGATGCTCACCTTTCTCCTTAGAATTATTTTGCAATGCCGGCCCTGTCAGTAAACGCCAATATCAATGCATCATGAATATGATCAATCAACTTGTAATCTTCAGTATCACGAGTAGTGAACGTGTTAATATTTGTAAATATTGTAGTAACATGACACGTTCTTTCTTATCGCACGTTTCAACAATGGGCAATGACTTGAACTATGGTCCAGTGACAGATCTCACAGTCTAGCAACAAGGAGCGCACTAATTTACGAGGACAACTATCCTTAGTATGCCCTTCTACTTCACAATCTGTGCACCAAATCCCACTGTGTGTCTCATGTGCCGAATCAGCCAAAACTTTCACTAAGTGTTTAGCCATTGTTGCAATATGAGATTCCAAAATGGGATCACTCCTATGTCTACACTCCCTACCGCCTCAACATGCAAAGTTGCTTCAAGTGCCTCACGTGGATTTGTATAAGTCTTATGCGAAAGTGCCCTTCTAAAAGGCATGATCAGTCCTCTAACGAACCACTAAGCATGTTGGCTCGCGTGTATGTCATAAGATAACTTGGACAAAAGGGTCTTGAACCGAGCATCATACTCCGAAAACTCTTAGTAGTGCCTTGCTTAATGTATTTCAATGCGTTGATGCTCTTCTGCTCAAACTCAGGGATATTAAATTATTTCAAGAAAGCATCCTGTAGTGCGGTATAATCTACACAAGTCTGGTCAAGGTCAAACTTTTTGTACCAACTATGTGCGTGCCCCTACAATGTAGTTGCAAACTAACTTGCCTTGCACTTTGGAGTAGTAATCCCCTTCGTGTGCCATAGTATTTCACACATATGCATGTGTTTGACTGCATCTTCGATGCTAATATATTCTGGAAGATGGAGAGATATTTCCATATAAATTTAATAAGGTTGGTGTGAACCTTACCCACCAAATCCAGAACCTATATTTCCTCCCATGTTTCTCCGCCTCGAAACCACTAGATCCACCGGACTCGAGCCGCCCGATCTTCTTGACCCTCCTCCTCCTGAAGTAGGAAAAGGACTAGAGGATGCACTACCTTGTGCTCCCACAGTTGTGCTAAACTAAACACCCATAGTATGCAAAGTTGTGCTACTTCCAGATGTTATGTCAACGTTTTGCGTGCCCACGTTTTGTGCCGACAATGTGCCGAAAAGATACCTCCAACCAGACCTCCAAATAACATAGACAACAACTGCGCCATCATAGATGAATAAGCTACCTGATTAACTCCTGAACTTGACTGCAAATTAACTCTATGTACTCTAACTCTCATCGCCCACACTAGCGTGCTTACTATTAACTTCCATAGAAATTGGAAAACCAATCGCAAGGGCTAGGTTGCTAGGTAGGTTTAGATGCCCGCCCGTGGTCCATAGTGTTTCTTCCGATGCACCTTCATCCAAATCCGAAGAGGGTTCTCTTCCATGCTTTCCCAAATGGGGGAGTTCCAGATGCTTTGGCTCCACATCCTCTATGTGAGCTCCAAATCCTTCACGATCCATCTCCCTCCACAACACCATTCTTTCCACGATCTCTCACTGCTTCATCAGATCCCTCTCATGCACTTCATTAAACTTAAGTCACCTTTTTTTCTCTCTCGCCTCTTTGCCACTAGATCCACCATCCTTTACCACACCCTCTCCCGCCTCACACGTGGTGGGGTTTAGCTAGCCATAGGTTTCTCTTCCAAAGCTAGGGTCACAATCAAGATCTTAATTGCCAAAGGAATACCATGCAAATATGATCCTCTGGGTTCACACATAAACTGGAACTCAACAACCTTTGAACATGAGTAAGTAGAAATTGTGTACTCAAGAATATAGCTATTTAAAACACCATGGAACCAAATATCCACAACGCGCGCAAAATCAGATTTACATCATACAAAGCCTAGAATTCTTCCTGCATCCAAACAAGTTTGTGAAACCTCCAATTCCTCTTAGACACGTAAGAAACCAGCCACTTGTAAAAATCTATGGGAAATATGGTGAAGAACGTCTCATATAATGCATCATACTGATTTCGATCAACCCATGTCCACGCATTAAACTTAGGTCCAAAGTGCTAAATTTGCAATCATACTCTTCTTCTAGACGTCTAACCACCCTTCAATACTTGTCCAAGGTCAATCGGTATGGCTTCATAATGCACCATCCTGAAAAACATCTAAGAAAGAGGTCCCAACAACGGAACCAATGATGTAGCCTAGATTCTACCACCCAATGTGACCCTAAGGTGCGTGGACACATCACTCAACCACGAACCGAGCACTCACCCAAAACACGCAAGGGTACTAGGTCCCTCTTTAGAGAAGCTTGTTCAAGATGTTAGCATGATTGAATGTATATTTCAAATCCATGACAGTTAATCAAGTATTCCACAGTGCATAAACCAGATCTAGAACTTAACCATATGAAGGATTAACTACAAAATTACTATAATGAGATTTACCATGTAATATATATATATATATATATATATATATATATATATATATATATATATATATATGTCCAAGTACATCCAACACCAATATCCAACCAATAAGATCCATTATATGAATATCAGTAAAACATAAAAGCTTCGTACATACATCCTAAAATCACCATAGTCATGCACGTTACCAAACTCACAACATAACACTACAATAATATCGAATCTGTCTAAACCATGCAAATCAATACATATTTATAGGGATGGGGAATTTCCCTTCACCGCCCATGCACCTTTATAAATAGGATACATGCTAATAATAACCATGCGACCTTACATGAGAATACAAAAGCATGCAAGCTCGCTAATAAGATATTATCTACTAGTATAACTACTTTTAATCCTATTAATAGCTTCAAAGCTATGCATGGCGCTTGTTCTTCACTTATCCAAAATAGCCTTTGCGTGGTCTTCAAGTCTCCTAGAAGACATGCTCCACACTCCACATCCAAAATTAGCCCCAATATGCAAATGACTAAGTCTTGATTTTAAATCTGCTGTTCCTAGGCACGCCCTGCTCTATTATACTTCCGTGCACGCCTATGTGCCCTGTGTCCTCGCACCAAATCCTCCTACACTTTCATACTTGAGATGTATTTCATCATAATTTCAAGGTATGTGCTTCCCTCATCAATAAAAACCTTTTTATTTTGGCACACAAAGATTCCCCATCGGTAGAGCAACCCATCTTTGAGATAACAATCATCAATACTGTCTTTTCAGCCCCCTTGGATTGAAAATGGTAATATGTCACCCTAAAATCTATCTTGAGCATATGCCTCTCCATAAGCTTACTTTTGAAGCACTCAAAACGAGAGATATTGGGAAAACTAGAGATCTTATCCTGTGTGGGCATCCTAGACAACATGTCTGCCACCAAATTTGTGCTACCATTCTTGTACTTGATTACCAAATGGGGCTATTGAAGGAATCCCATCCTTTTTTAGATAGTTAAACACTTTTGACCGGTTTTATGAACTAAAGGGTTAGACAGACCCCACCCAATACAATAGATAAAGCCTTAAAGATCCAACATCTAAACTAACCAAAAACCTCCAATGGCAAGCCATCTACATGAACACCGTACTTGATGCACCTGGACAACTCCAAATAGGACGAACCAACAACAAAGACCCCACACCCCCACGCTTTACCACTCGATCAAGGATCAAGCTAGAGGGGCATAAGGAGCAAGAAGAAGCTAGTGAGCCACCAATATACTAGGCAAAAGAAATAAAGCCATTCCTCTCCGGATGCCACCAAACACACAGACTAACTACGATAGAGAAGTACCATGCAAGAAAACACGATACCAACTACTAGAAAAACCACTCACGGTCCCAAAAATATGAAGGCCAACCCCACAAAGAGAATCCACGAAGCCAAGGGCCAAAGATGATAATCCAAAAATCTCACCAATAAACAACCCACCACCAACAAGCCTCTCACCACTGCAATGAAACCTCACTCTTACCGGTGAAAAAAACCAGCACCCACCTTGGGAGATCAAACCACGCAAAATCACAAAATCAAAGACCATTTACCTTCAAACATGCTAACACCAATTGACTAGTTGATGAAGATTCAAAACCTAAGAAAAACCCCAAAAGACAAAGATTTCTTCCTAATTTCGCACTTGGGGAACCAAGACAACCAATCCTTGATAAAAAGAAAAAGAAAACCAAACAAAGCCCCATCCGTAAGGAAATATCAGAATCGACTTGAAATCCTTTAGCTCCACTACCTCCAACCCCCTCCACAAAAACATACCGATGAAATCATTCCATAAGACACTAAGGGCGAACCCCACCGCATCTCGCACGTGCATAGATAGAAAGATTCCACCCAAATTTGACCCACTAACCAAAGCCAATATGAGCTGCTCTATGGATAGCCAATTAGATGCGGGATAAACCGGCCAAGTAGGAAAATTAGGGGCCTCAAGCTCCTCCACCTTCACTATAATAGCCTCATTCTTTGATAGAACCCCAGAAATCTGCAAAGCCCCTTCAGCCGAGGCTCAATCTCCAACGTCTCCGACTCACGATGAAAGTAGAAATGAAATTTATAGAAAGTGGACACTAACTCCTCAACCAGAAAAGGAGCAATCGATACTGGCCTCGATCACTCCCGAGATCCGCCAAGAAGGCTTTCACATCTTGACTAAGCATAAACCTAAAATTTTGATTATCTTCCTTGAGAATCCTAGAACCAAACTATGCTTGATCGGATGGAGAAAAACACCAATCCTTCAATGCAGCGCTCCCTGTAAGAGAAGAGAAAATCCAACTTCTCCACATTGCTAAATTCCTTCACCCACTCCGACCACTCTACTCCATTTTTGCTGCAAGCCCATAAGGCTTGGTCGATCTAGAACACTAGCCCCGCCATCCTACTATCCATCGCTAAAAACCCTAATTTTTCCTTCAACATTGGGGAGTCCCATCCATTTGTAGTTCCTTTCTTGCTGTAATTTAGAATGTGCTTGCAAATACTAAAGAGGTTTGTGGTTAGTGTGCACAATAGTTTCTTTACCCAAGAAAAAATGTTTGAATTTCTTTATTTCCTAAACTAGTGCATATATTTCTTTATCATATACTAAATATCCCTTAACTACTGAAGTGAAAGTTTCAGAATGATAACATAATGGCTTACCTCCCTGTAACAACACTTCTCCCATAGCATAATCACTGGTGTCTATCTCTACTTCAAAGGGTTGCTGTAAATTAGGAAGATAAAGTACTGGAGCATGACTAATTTTTTTATTTTAATAACTCAAAATACTTGTGTTGTTCCTTACCCCAGTCAAAACCCTTACTCTTTGTGGCCACTTTGTGTAGAGGTATTGTAATAGTAGAGAAGTCTAGAATGAACTTCTCCATGTATATCTTGCTCCCAAAAAAATCCTAGTCTTTGCGGCTCCCATTTGTGTTGGCCAGTTGGTGATGGCTTCCACCTTCTTCGGATCTACTCGTAGCTCTTGTCCTCCAACCACATGCCCAAGGTAGACACGTGACTATTTGGAAAATTCACACTTCTTAATATTGCATAACTATTTCTCCTTAAGAACTTGCAAGAATTGATGCAAATGTGTTATATGTTCCTCCCATGTGGCACTAAAAATAAAAATATCATCCAAATATACAATGACACATGAATCTATGAATTCTCGTAATACATCATTCATCAATCTCACAAATGTAGCGGGTGCATTACATAAACCAAATGGAAGTACTAACAACTCATACAAACCCTATTTTGTTTTGAAGGCAAGTCTTCCATATATCCTCCTCCTTCATCTTGAGTTGGTGATAAAAAGACTTGAGGTCCAACTTTGTGATGAATTTTGCATCTTGAAGCTGGTTCAAGAGATCATTTAGGCATGGGAGTGAATATATGTTCTGTATGGTAATTTTGTTCAAAACACAATAGTTGATGCACATCCTTCAAGAACCATCCTTTTTTGGCACCATAAAAATAGGTGAACCACATGGTGAGGTGCTTGGGAATATCACCCCTTGGTCTAATAGATCATGGAGTTGTTTCTTTACCTCTCGTAATCTCCAACAAGGATTACCTATACAACCCGATATTTAGTAGAGGGAACTCGACAACAAATTGAATCTCATGCTCTACTTCTCGTTTTGGTGGTAAACACTTTGGGAGTTTGGAACACTTCGAAAATACTGAATTATGCTATTTAAATCCTTCACCCCTTTGTTAGAAATATCTAAAATTCCTATGCCATCTTGCTTATCTTTCAATAAAAGTAAACACAATGCTTATGATTTGTATGAATTAGTCTCTTTGTTTGGTTAGTAGTTACCATAAAAGTTTTGACTTACGTTGGTGTGATCGGATGTCAGAATCGACTCTATCCTCGACCCATCTATATAAATTATCCTTTCTCATGAATATATAATCCCTAATATACAAATAAGGAATCTTGAAAACAACATCAAATGTATCAAGTGAAATTATATCAACTTATAATACATTTATATATTGAAAATTGATCCCAAACTTGAACTTACATATTATTGTTACTCGAATTTCTAAACCCTTCTTCACCCATTCCAAAGGATAAAGATGTGGATGCTCATAAGTTTTAAGACCAAGATTCTTTACAACCACATAAAAAATCAAATTATATTGAGAACCAATATAAACCAAAGAATTTACCTTAGTCCTCTTGATTTCGATTTCGATTTGAAATAGCTTACCCATATTTTCATGTTGTTCCTAGATGTCTATGTTGGTGGATGTGCATCCTAGCCTCTCATCTACATTAGAATCATCCTCTATCTATACCTCCCCATTTTTCCTTACAAATGTCATGGAATTATTGGAGTCCTTGGTTCAAAGCACTTTGGATGTAACTCCAGATGTAAATTTCAACATGTAGTGTCAAGATGACCATTGATATCAAAATTCTTGAAAAATATATTCGAACTTTACAAGTATCCAAAGTGGTAGCGGTATTTTTACCTTTCCATTTACCTTTGTTACTTGTTTTCCCTATTCTTTCTTTTTCTGATTTATTGACTATTCTTCCCTTAACTCCACTTCTCCTTGCTTCTTCTCATCATCTATGCAGTATGCTTGCACACATGGTTCATTGAGATCCTTGGGCTTCATGGAGATGACCTTCCTTTGAAGGTGAGTGTGAAGTCCTCCAAAATACTTGGTTGGAATATCCTCATCCTCTAAGTCCATATTGAGAAACATGGATTTCCTTTGAAACTTTGTAGTGTAATCCTACACACGTTTACCACTATTTTGTCTAAGATACTGCCATTTAATCATTTGGTCAGTCTTATGGCCAATAAGATAAAAATTCACTCTAATAAATTCTTTAAGACCCTCCCAAGAACTTATGATAGGACTCTTATTCTTTTCACAAGTGGCTAGATGGGTTTCCCACCAAACTAGAGCACGTACTTCCATCTTGAGACACATAAAGGTAATCCTTTTTGCCTCGGTGACATTATGCACACTAGAATAAACCTCCAATTGATCTAACCACTTATCTAGAAACTCTGTGTTTACTTGTCCTTCAAAGCTTTTAATCTCAATTTTAGTTTCAAATTTAAAAGGAGTATGATTAGGTTTTACCTTCTCTCTTTTATTTGGAGTTTCTGTTCACGCTCTTCCACATCTTATTCCTCAACATGGCTCTTTCCTATGCCAAAATTCTCGGCCAAAGCTTGAACCATTGAGTCCATGGAATATTGCTTAATTGGTACTGTCCCTTGTTGATATGAGAGTTCCTTTTGGTGTTGAAACACCCTTTCTATAGTGCTTTCCAATATCTCAATTCTACGGACCAAGTTCTCTTCTTCCATTTGATCTCTAATCCTTTGTTTCCACTTCTTTGTAGATATATCTGGATCACAAGGTATTAATTCTTCACCTTTAGACCTTGTCATTGTCATACAAATCATAGAAGAATGAATACCACAATCCATTAGATATTATTGTCAGATTTGATAGCAAAATGATCTGTAAACCTCTACTTTGGAAATTTACAAAATCACACAACCGCCAAGTTACTACTTCCAAATTACTTAAAAATGAGAGTTTATTGAAAGTTAGTGAATGAATATTAATGTATATAATTACTTGCAAAAAAATAGAATAAAACTCCGGGAGGCTTGAAGTATGATGGATGTCTTTAATGAAGTGGAGTTATGCCACATGTTTAGGGAGAGTAACTCCAACATGGATGGCTTGTTGAACCAAGGAAATGATTTGGAGGATTGATGGGAATGTGAGGGAATGGTACCATGGAGCCACGTTGACAACATCATTAATAATGAAAGGAATAGGTAAGGAGGATTACATGAGCCACAAATTTCAGAGTTAGGATTCATAGGATAGATTTGGGAATGATGATATTTCCAATTTGACGACGGAGAAGAGGTGTACCTCCTATCTCGAATAGAAAAGAGTTATGAAGAAGGGGTGGAGAAAATCGAAAGTGAAGAGTGGACACTACATGAGAGGTGATAATGTTAGGAATGAAACCACCTTGTTTCAAGTTATCAAACAAGATGGCACGGTGTGGTGACTACTTAGAAGGGGTGGTTTTACGAATTCATCAAACAAATTAAAGGTAATGACCTTGACTTAGCCCTAGATTTTGGCAAAGCATGGGACCATGATAGAGTTAAGTTTAGTGGGGTTGAAATGCATGTTATTGAACAATTTATAGCATATGTAATCTGGCATGACAATGGAGGGGCTTAAATTGTTCAAAGAAAAGAATCGTAGGAACCATGATATTTCCACTTTTTTGGGCCTACTGAAAGGGTGCACTTGTATGATGATGGCACACGATGTTTGTAAATTGGCTATGAAATATTTAACCCTAGAAGACAAGTTTCAGAAAATATACACACATCACCTCTCAATCCTCAACTATTTCCATTGTAATCAAACAATGAGTTTCCCTTTTTTCTTATTGTAGTCTCTCACATTATCTATTTCGAATTCAAAGAGGAAAAATTTGATACTTCCTTACATCATGGCCTCATTATGATATTGTTCTAGAATGGTAAACCAATTCCGCCACCCCATCTTGTAACACCAGGATAAGACAAGGAAACCTTAGCCAATAGGATTAGAAATTTGAAAAAATGGGATTATGGAGAATAACGGTGAAGACATGGCCGTGGAGGTGCTATCTGTCATGAAAAGGGGGAGTCCTCATAAGGGAAGGGGATTGTGGATGAAAATCCAGGAGACATTAACATAGAGGCCAAGTTTTCTAATATGGAGGTGGCTATTGAAAATTTAATCAAGGTGACCAAACATCTTGTCCAAGACATGAATGAGTGGCACATCAAGTCGGTCATACAAGAAAAAAGAATAAATGGGATCAAGTCTTATTTTATCATTTAGGATAAGAGGATTGCTATAATGAAGGATCAACTTGCCAAGATGGAAAAACATAAAAGGGGTACTTGGCTGGATCTCGTAGCACCAACAATGATGTGGAGGTTGCTGGTATCAAAGATGATATGCGGGAAAGTCATATCTCTCCTCGGTAGAATTTGGAAGGTCTGGATCAAGGTCCTAGTTCTAGAAGTAGGAGCAATAAGAAAATGAAACATTACATGACCTTGTGCTGACTTGGTTGTGGGTCATTTTGGTTTTTGTCCTTTCTGCTTTTTCTACGGTCTATGGTAGTGTTTAGTTTTTTAAATATATTATGTAATTGAGGTTATGCGTTTGTCGCTCCACATTGGGCTTGTGTCTTTGGCCAAGCTGTTTTGTCCTTTCTGGGCCCTTGTTGGTTTTTGGAGTTGTTCTTTCACCCTAACTAATTTCATTTCTATATATGTACTATGGGTTTATTGGCCCCCAAAACCAAATAGTTACCTAATCTAAAAAAATAGAATAAAAAAATTCACACACAACACAATATTATCTTGGAAACATCTAATTTGAGGGAGAAATAGTCATAAAGGGAAATTTCTGTTTCTTCCCAATTATATATTGGCTAATTGAAATGAATATAGATTACAAGAAGCTAAAGGAAGACAACAATGTTTCTTCCAACCTCTTTACTTGTTCTTATCGTACACCTTTCTTCTACAAATCAATTCTAGCACCAAAGTCTTCTTGCTCACTTCTCCGATGAATCGATGATCCATTCCACATCCTCTTCTTATATTTATAACTGCTCCCTATGTCCTCTCGTGTACTAGAGAATATGAAGGGTCAAAGAAGAAAGAGACACAGTTCAAACACTTCAAATCCACGACTATTTGTGGATGTTGTTTTTGTTTTTATTATTGATAGGACTGCCAGTGAACACAAATTGATGGTTACAAAACCTCTTGCATGCACAAAGGGGCGATTACACAACCGCTGGGGCGGTTACATAACCGCCACTTTACATAGGGTGATGGTTTGTAACTTAACACTTTTTTCTCCTTTCTGATTAATTTTCGATTGATCGATTGCTCTTATGAAGTGGTGTCTTTATAGATCCCTATGGATCACTCATGGTTTGGGGAATTGTGTTGGGATATAAATTTCTACCACTACATACCTCTAGAGTTTCCCCATAAAAATTGTAATCAACCCTTATTTTTTAGAAAACTACTTTGGGAACCACTTTTGCAAACAAGTTTTGTAGGTCACTTGTCATTCGTAGTAAGAACAAATTGGTGCATTTATGATAATAAACTCTGGAAAGGTGATCGTAGATTGAACTTTGGTTTCTAGAAATGAATTCCCTCAACTTTGAGCATTTATCTCTATACAGGGAGTAGATGAGAATTGACAAAATGTATGTTCAAGTCTCAGACATTAGTTTTTGAACTTAGTTTCGTAGGCACTATGGCTAAATTGGTCACTTTTGTAATTTTGCAACGATAATTCGTAAACCTGTCGCGGGACCTCCTTAATGATTTTTAACTTTTGAGAGACTTTAGGAAACCTTCACATGACTGTATGGAACATCTATTAGTTACTTGTATCAAGAAATTTGTTTGTGGGAAATATGGTGTTTTTCTCCTCTTTCTCTCTCTAAAGCTAAACATGCAATGAAAAAAATATGTATTCCTTACCCTTTGTAAGTGCATACAAATTTGATTTCATTGTGAATGAAAAACATGCATACGTAGAATGTGTTATAATATAGCAAGATTACCATGTCAACTTCATGGGTTGACCATGCTTTTCGTTGCGGCAGTACCACAAACAAAAAGGATTTATTACCTTTATCTTTTGGTTTGCAGTAGTTTGCAATTTTTGAGTGAAATGTAATTAAAATGAATGAATATTGGTTATTGATATGAATGGAAATGTAATTATTGATTCCTTTAAATATTATGAAAATGTTATTTCATTGGGATGTTAGGAAGTAGGCACTTGACATGGGCATAAATTTTCATTTCGGGTTATATGGTAATAAGGGTGTAGATGTATCTCTTAAGCGAAAATGAATCTGGAATTTTTAAACATTCTCATGTGTGGAATTCATGAATGTGCTCATTTTGTTTTTATTAATTACTTGGGAACTCGGAAGGAAAGAAGCAAATTGAAAAGAATTATGTAAAGAATAATTTTCTTGTGTGAAATGTCCTTACTTGTAATCGTCTTCATAGTGTAGAGAACCAAAGTTGTAAGGATGATCCTAGTCACATTAGTATTTGTCAACATCATCTAATGTAGGGAAAATAAGATTACAAATTTAGGATACCGTTTTGAACATGTATTCTAAATTGTATGGTAATACGAAACACCTTGTTGGAATTGCATATGGTCAAACTCTTTTAGTTTGATGGCCTAAATGACAACATGAGGACCCTAATATAGTAAGCCTTGTGAAGGATTTTCAGATGTGTTAATCGTGTCTTTCTCCTAAATGGAATCAAAGAAAATTTGGCTATTCAATAATGACACAAGTAAGAGGAGTGCATGATATTGAGAAACCTCGCTAAATGACTCACATTTTACCTTGAGAAACGTACGTGGACCCTATATCCATGTGTATTCCCTAGAAACCTAGTAGTAGGTGTTGATAGTCATGGAAGTATGTAGGGTGTAAATTTCAAATGTAATGGTCCTTCATTTGAAAACATGTGGAGTGAAAGTGTCTAAACAACACAATTGAATGGTGGTATTTCGATAACTATGTATAATTGAGGTGACTAAACAATGTAGTTGTATGGGTTCATGAGAGCATGTAGAGAAGAAAATAATGTGACATTGCAAGGTTATCAAATAAATATGAGTAAACAATAAGGTGAGGTGGAACCCTCTCATAAGTACCAAACGGGAGATCCTTATATAAATCGAAGCAAACTAAATAAGGCTTACATATAAATAGAAATGAAGGGTGTGTTTATTATTTATGTATGTTCTTTTGTAATGTAAAATTGTCAATCTCATATTAAAACCTTCACCCTAAGAATACAATGAACAAATAAAGCCAATGATATTGTAATACAAATTTAGACGATACCTCCTTAGGATGTTTTAACAATATGATACATGGGAGTGGTTTGTAAGATATTGACCTTGGAGGTTACAATACCTTCCCCCTTGAAGCTGTTAGATTTCAAACAATTATTTGAACCGCAAGGTCTCTAGAGGGGAAACCATTTTAGGGAATATTTTTAGTGTCTTTATGCTCGTGTGAGGTAGAGATGTGGTAACTATCTTGGTGATGACCTGATGGAAGTTATCGACATTGAATTATATTTTAGCTAATCCTAAGACCTCTTAAGAGTCGTTTGTGGATGAAACATGTATTTGATATTAATCTCTTAAAAGGTGTCACAAAAAGAATAAATATGTTATTGGAAATGAAAAGAGTAACCTGAGACATCCATTTTAACTTAATGTTAAACCCTTTTATGTTGATAAGGTAAAACAAATTGTTTCGTGCATAAACATGTCTTCTAGAAACATGTATCCTTAACTTGAAGATGAGTCTCATGAGAATAATGTATATATATGTGTGCGTGTGCGCGCGTGCGTGTGTGTATGTATGTATACATATACATATATATACATATACATATACATAGACACACACACACACACACACACACACACACACACACACACACACACACACACACACACACACACACACACACACACACACATACATATACATATACATATACAATGATTCCATTGGAAGTTGGGATTCGTAAAGTAACTATGTTAAACAATGTAAATAAATAAAGTGTAATTTATGTGAGTAAAGGTGTAAATGACATGAGAGATGTGAAATTTTTGTGATAAGGGCATATAGCTTGTGCACATTAAATGTGGTATAATCAATGAGGTAAAACAAAGGAATTCAATTGTAACAAAGATGTAAACCATGAAAAACAATGTACATTGTGGAACATTTTCTATCTTCTAGTTCTTGTTTGTGGTAATATCATGTATTATGTTTCGTTTGTTTGAGAAAATGTGGCATTAATGTGAATTTGGTGTTATCCTATTTGCATGAGTTTCATAATGTTGGGGTTAGATTGCATCATTTTTATTATAGGAATACAATGTTGTTAGTGAAGGGGTAATAAGGAACATTGTGTGTTTTTCTTTGGAGGAACCAAAGGAATCCATGGCTATTATTAGTGGAGGCATAAGTAAATGTTATAATAGATGGATAAGGGGCCTTATTATCACCAAATCACAACACCCTCGATTTTCTATTGTTCGTGAATGAGGTAATCGGTGTGATTGGGTAACATGGAGTTATCCTAAGGCATGGGACCTTGAAAATGGGATAAATATTAAGAGAAGAATGGATTCCTCTTCCTAAACTAAGCACTACACTACTCCTAATGTAAGACAAACACTTAGCTAAGCCTATCCTAACAATTTCAAGGAGACATGGAGAGAGGGGGATGCATGAATGAAGGAAAATGCTACACTAAAGGGGTGGTGATAACACCAAGATAAGGGGTTGTTAGAAAATTCTCAGCCCACAAATGGAGAAAGATGAACATGGAGAGGATAGAAAAGTATGAAAAACCATATTTCACATAATACACCATTCCAAAAGTGCTGCAAGATCTTGACATGCGGGATAATTTGGGTCACCGTATTGATTTAAAAATTTTTACACACTTGGGGACTTGTCTTCACTTGCTTGCACATGCTCCTCCTCTTGTGGATTTGGAGCTAACTCTCACTCTCCCACAACTGACCTTGAAACTTGTGATGAATCAAATTTATTTGAGAATATGGTGCCATTATGAATGTTGCATTATGAACAAAAAAATTGCTAATAACCCTTTACTTGTGTTTGTTCTTGTGTAAATTCAGTCTTCACCATCTATCCTTGAACTTTAACCTTAGCTGGAGGCTTAGTCATTGGTGGAATCCATTTGATGTTGAATCTTGTAGCTCATTCTTTCAAATTTCTTACAAGATCATATTCTCTAAGCTCCTCAATATTCTCCCCTCTTTAACTGGTTTTCAAATTTTGTTCTTCCCAAAATGGGCTTGGGATTACGAGAGGAGGGGTGGGTTACGATTAAACTATTTTGTGGATTGATTGTGATGGCGGGAGAGGTGTAACCTCTTATTTTTGTGGAGGGGAATAAATTTTAGAAGAGAAAGGGGTAATAAATTCAAGGCAGGATGTAAATTTAGGAGATGAATAAATGAAATTCACAATGGGGGTGATAACTAGAAAGTTAGGAAAGTGGGGTTCAAAATGAGATTGCATGGGTTGGGGTGTAGGAAGAGGGTTGTGAGGCGGTAATGCAAGAGTTTCCCATTGACAGGAATGACTAGCATCATACTCATAATCCTATCTCTTCTTAATCCATTTTCTAATCTCAAGCAATGGTTTGATTATCCAATGGAGCTTCGCCGAGGATTGAACTCACCTTGTATAGAGCCAGTCCAAGGGTATGGAACTCGAAACCAATCTGGGCTTCCCTTTTCATCTCTTTAATCCTTATTTGTACCATATTATTCTCCAATTATTGAACCTTTTTATGGAAATAGTCCTCCCTAGTTGTAGGATAACCTATAAAATTTGCATATTCCTTCTCTTCAATAGCTCCATATTTTGGTGAGTGATGAACTTGATATGCATCTTGCTCATAGGAACATGCATAATTAAATTGATTGTGATAATAGAATTGATTTGGGGGATTATAATAACTTGGAGGTGAATTTGAATAACACTACTACTGTTGTAAATGGGAACTCCATGAGGGGAATTAAGTAATAATTGGATAACTTCATGAATGGGAGAAAATGGAAAGATGTGGAAGGAAAATGAATGGAAATGGGTGGAAGAAATGGTCTGCAACTCGGAGAATGGGTTGTTTGGACCAATGGAGTTACGATTATGCTTGGGTATGCCTTTTAAGGTTATAATTTCATCAAGAGCACAAATAATTAATGAAATAAAGTGAATACAAACATACACACTTGTGAAATATCTTGACTTCTATGTGGTCCCACTGTATGTGCGTAAGCTGTTATCACCAAATAAAATCACCCTCCAATTTTCTAGTGTTTGTGATCGAGGCAATTGGTGTGATTGGGTAACATGGAGTTATCCCAAGGTGTGGGACCTTGAAAATGGGATAAATCTCCAAAGAAGGTCGACTTCCTCTTCCTAAAATAAGCACTACACTACTCCTAATGCAAGAAAAAAACCTATCTAAACCTATCTTAACAATTCCAAGGAGATAGGAGAGAGGGGGATGCATGAATGAAGGAAAATCCTACACTAAGAGGGTGGTGATAACATCAATAGAAAGAGTTAGACAATTCTTGACTTGCAAATGGAGAAAGATGAACATGGAGAGGATAGAAAAGTATCACAAACCATATTGCATACAATACACCATTCCAATTAAGCACAACAATTCCAAGTATGTGATGAGAACAACAAGATGCACAATATACATACAAACATAAAGAGAGGAAAGAGAAAGCACTGTAAAATGTTGCAAGGATAAATAATTAATCACAAAACACCATTTTCATTGCTCCAATAAAATGCATAGTACACCATTATAGTAAGAAGAGGCAAGAACTCCTTATTACAATGCTCAAAATGAAGGCTTGAAGCCCCAAATTCATCCAAAAGAGAAGAAAAGGGAGAAACATAAAAATGTCTAACCCCTTAGAATATGCATCCCTTTACATTTTATTGAAAATATGAGTGATAGAGAGAGGAGGAAGGAATCCCTAAATTATAGGCATGATTTTAGTAGATCGTGGAGGCCATGCCATTGCCCATCCTTTCTTGCATCATTATTTCTTCTCCAATAAACCCCCGCCATGCCTTTATTCATAGTTTTTCCTTTTAATTTTATTAAAAATAATATTTAATTTTGGGAAGTCACCTCTATGCCATGGTGGGGCACCCTGGGTCAAAAAACTATGTTGGAAGGGGGTATGGAATGACTGGATGGCTAATTCACTGACAACTTGATGATATGGCTCTTCTACCTCTGTGCTGTATGGTTTGGCGGGTTTCTTTTTTTTTCTTCCCTACGCTTTAGATTCATCCCGCCTAGCCAAAAATGGTTTGCTTTGGCGAGATCCCTTTTTATCTTTTTTGTGTCCCACTCTTCCTAGTTGAGTTGACCTAAAAAATGCAACACTGCTAATTCCTTAATTGTATCATCCGATGACTCAACCTTGCTTCATGATGTGCTTCCCCGCCAACTCCCCTTGGGCTCGACACTTGACTTGTTCCCCGGGCTCCTCATGTCCCTCACATTCACCCTAAATTTGACCTCAACCAACCCGATGACCTCAGAGATACCCTGGAGAGCCCACCTTCAAAACCACTGTGACCACCCAAACTCTGAGATCAGACTCCAAAATGTGAATCACCTAGTGACTGAAGAGCCCATACCATTGAACCCAACCTCCGAATCTTGACTTCGAATTCAGACTTGAAAATCCCACCCGATTTTGTGCTCAACTCACCCCGATACACATGAGTTCTTGAATTCGATGTGCATGAGTTCCAAACTCGAATTCTAGAATTCAGAGATCGGACTTCACCCACCATTTTCATCGCCAATTTTGAGTGGGTTTCGAACCCCGCGACTACGAAATCTCAAAGTTTCCCAATGTACGATGTAACTTGTCCATAAATACTTTCTTATCTTAACTCCCCATTGATCTCCTCATCTCAAACATGTGCCATGTCTATTTTGTTGAGCCATTATTCTTGCTCAATGTTCATCCTTTTCCTCGCTTTCCTTGAGCTAGATCATGAGCTCGTTCCCCATTCGCTACTCAATCCATGAGTACCTCGTGACCACTCGAACCCTTCCTCCATACGAGTCCCTCAAAGATACTTAACGAGAAAACCCCGAGTAACTTTGCCACCTTGGTATCAACTCATATCATTGAGTTAATCTATGAGCCATTTCTTGATGAGCCAACCAACTCATCGAATGAGACCCATGGTAACTCAGTTGGCCGAGCTACGACCCTTCCACACAACTCACCCCACAACCAAATTGCCGAGCTAGTGTTGTCTATTATTGCACCCTTTGCGAAAATAGAACATATTGGATTTCCATGGACTTGGAATGAACACCGCAAAGAAGTTTAAGTATGCCATGGAGATAAGATAGGAACCACGGGAAGAAGAACATAACCATTGAAGTCGGGAGAAAAATGCGGAGGTTTTAGATAGGCCACGAGATGCAAAGGGAATGTGCGGAGTGAAATAAAGGAACCATGGGTGTTATATCAAATTCATGCTATGATGGATGAGGCCGTGGGTCAAAGCAGAGGAGCTAGTAAAGCCGCCGCATGAAAAGTGCAAGCCACATCATAAAGACATCTTGTAAAGAGCACGAGAATACCACGGATACAAATGAAAATCTGCAACACATAAAGCAAAACATCTGGACACTGTGGGGTGAAACAAAGAAGTTAGTAATGCTGAAAAATAGAAGGAAGAACCGTAAAATCCAAAAGTCGCACAAGACTAAAAGGAGAAAGCCGCATATCAAACAAAAATGACAGTTTTCCGTGGGAGACTAAAATCGCCATAAATTTCGATTGGATGATTTGATTTTTGCAAACTTTATATCAATGGAAAGGTCTCAACGTCCTCTATGCAATGGAAAATTTGTTTCTTAATTTAATCACTACTTTTGGGGTTGGAAATTTGAGTTCAAGTTTCCCTCTCTTTCTCTTCTTCTTCTCTCCTTTCTATAAATGTAAGAGCTCTGCTCATAAAAACGGATCCTCTTTGTTGTAACGACACCATGCCAAAATGGTGGCTGAATTCCTATGAGTTTAGACCTTGAGTTTGGTCTCTGCAATGTATTTTCACCTTCTGCCATGAATGTAAATGACTTGTGCATATTTTGATCAATAAAATCAGGTTTTTGGCTATCTGTCTGCCTTGGTCTTGTGTTTTATTTTTCCTTGCCTCTCTGTTCACATTTCTAGTAGGATGTGTGTTTCCTTCACTTGCAAGCTCCATTTCATGTGGCACATTTATTTCACCCTCTCTCCCATGTTTTCCATCTTTCTTTTACCCTTGTGGAGAGTGATCAACCCTTTTCCTAATGCTATCACCTTCTTAGCTTAGGATTTCCCCTTTTCGCATCTCCTTCTATCCCTAGTCCCTTGGCATGTTTAGGTTAGGATTTTCTTTCAGTATTAGGATTAGTGTCAACATTAGGATAGGTAGAGGAAGCCGACCTTCTCTGGAGGTCTATCTCGAGTTCCCAACTCCCACAAATGAGAGACAGTCGCATGTTGCCTCAAAATCTTAGATTGTCTATAACACAAGGCAAGGTGTAATTTTGACCTCCAACAACCTGGTTAATAGCTTTCGAGCTACTTGGAGCCCCAAGCCCAATTTTATCATTTTTAAAATTTTCTTTGGCCTTTTTGAAAATTTCCTTGAAATTTCTCGATTTGGGGAACATGCACAAAGAATAGGGTGCCTAAAAATTAACCTTTCTGTCTT
Source organism: Taxus wallichiana var. yunnanensis (assembly GCA_018340775.1). NCBI lineage: Eukaryota > Viridiplantae > Streptophyta > Pinopsida > Cupressales > Taxaceae > Taxus > Taxus wallichiana. Next base: position 26,834,562 of record CM031243.1, on the reverse strand, counting down.
GACCATTTTTGCTGAATATGGTCCTGCTAGAGCTGTTTTCTCACCTATTAAAAATCTAAATCCTTCAAAACCAAAAAGAGGAAAACATATCCCGAATGATTCCAAACCTCCCAAAAATACTGAATATGCTCCCAAAACATGATTTTCACCTGAAACACTTCAGATCCTTCCATGAAGTTCTGTTGATTGTTTAAGTTCAATTTTCCCCTGTTGTCCATTTTCACCCATGGGGGGTAAAATGGATAACAAGCCTATCAAATTTGAGTGGTGTATTTCACCTTAGAGGAACCAAATGCTAGCCAAGATTCCTTAGTGGAGCTATAAGTGGCTAGTTGCAATGATGATATCTCCCCCATAACAAGCCTCATAGGTAGGACTAGTAGTGTGAGTTGTCTCTAGTTTTGGTGTCAACCATAGTCTTATCCCACCATATGAGTGGGACCATGTTTGTGTAAGTGTATCATGTGATGTTGAGTTATTCTAAGTGAGCCCAAGTGATGTTGTAAAACAAGAAAATAAAGATTTTTTTATCTTGGTTAATTTTGGCTTGTGTTTTGGTCATTCATGTGTGGGCATTACAATTAGTTATCATAAGCCAAGACAAATCCCTTGGATGCAAATCCAAGAATTAGAGTGGAGAATGAATCTACTAGAATTTGATTACATGGTATCCTCGGCTCCACCTACGACAACCCTAATTTTTTGTAATTATATAATGGATTTTGATCATATATTATGTGATTTGAATTCATAAATTTGTGTGTGAATTAGACATCTATGTTTCTGGGTAGGTTTGGTTGTTTTCTTTTGTGTCAATTATGTCATGTTAGTTTATCGACAATACCTACATTAATGGATGATTCAGGACCGTAGAAATGATGACAACTAACCCATATGGACACTCACCTCTTGTCAAATGTTGAAGAAATTCCCTTTGTTAAAAAAAATGAGGATAGGTTCTTGATGAGATCTTATAGTTTACAATAACTTGAGGTAAGGATTTTTAATGTGAAAATAAGGTTGATTATCTTATATTATGACCTTGGGGGTTTATACACTAGAAACCCCCAAGGTCATAGAAATATATAATACTAGAAACCTAGCCAAAATCCTAACAACTAAGTGAATCCCTTAATTATGATGAAACCGTGGCTTGTCGGAGAGTTGATGGTTTCGCAATAGCCCTCAAGAATGTGTTGCTGTACATTGCTAATTGTGCCATCTATATGCGGGGTGTGAACCACTCGTCTATGTCTCTATGTAGGGTTGGATGTTTTCTTTGGTGATTATAGTTTATGTGCACAATAACTATGTCAATAGTTGATGCTAGATCCCATTGCAATGTTAACAAGGAACCCAAATGGAAAACCAATAGGGTCAAAAGTTGTCAAAATTTGACTCTAGAAAAACCACAAGGATAGGTTGATGAGATATTATAGTTAACACTAAGGGGTAAGGATTTTGAGTGTGAAAATAAGGGTGATTATATTATATCAAAATTTTAAACCCAAAACCACCAAGGTTATAGAAGTACATAAGAATCGAAGCCTATCCAAAATCCTAACAACTATGTGAAGCCCCTAATTATGTTGACATGCATTCCTTCAAATGGAAAAAGGATGACTTAAACTATGGCTTGTCGGAGAATCGATGGTTTGTAGTAGCCCTTAAGAATGCATTGATGTACATTTTTCTAGTTGAATCATCGTTATGTAGGGTGTGATTTGCATGGTGCAAATATCTAATGGTTAAAATTCATACACAATTATAAAAAAATGAACGAAAGCGATAGTGAAGCCATGTAGATTGATATCTACACATTTGTCAATCGGGTAGAGCATCACATGGATTGATATTTACATGTTTTTACAATATTCGTGCTTAAGCGACATAGCCAAAATGAAATGACATTGTAGACCAACGTTGCGAGTATTGTGAAATGGATGCTTGAAGAGGGAGGAAGAAGGATGAGGCGGGGTAGTTTTCTACAAAATATCTAAAAGTGGTATCCATAAAAATTATTTTTCCAAACTACATCAAATGTTCTTTAAGCATTTGTTTTTCTAATAAGAGGGTTTGAAAATGTCTTGTGTGATTCAAAATTGTTGAGGCATCCACCACAATGTTCTTTAAGCTCATATAATTTCTCATCTAAAAAGTTAAATACACTCCCTTTTGTATTGATTGTGTTCTAAGCCAAAAACTATTTCATTCTTTGGCCATTCCTTTCCAATATTCATTAGCCAATACTGAAATTCATGAGTATATTATGAAGCATTAAAATCCTCTCTCTATTGCATCATATTATGTTGTATTAAAACACAAATGGAGATGATGGTGTGGCTGCGATGTCGTTAAACACACTATATTTGGGGTTGCTTAAGTAACATTTTGGTGGTTAATAGTGATTGGTCTTGTATTAATTGTGTTGACATGCTAATAGAAGTGGGTACAATCTTATTAATCCAAGTAAAAGTAGAGGGGGTTTGTATTAAAAAATAGGTTAAGGGTTTTGAGCCATATTCACAATAGTGTTACCCAAGTGGCAAGGGCGAGTCGGTGATAGTTTTCCTAGCACTCAAGTGGTAGGACTAGAAAATCCAAGTCAAAAGAGATAGAAGTGCAATTTTTAGAGCCGGCTATCCTGGCAAAAAAATTATTGGGCCCCACCGCATGCCCCCATATATGCCCCATCCCATCCATACGCGAGGTGGGACCTTTGTGGTATACAAAAACCTAACAACTATATATTTTTGGTTTTGTGGTATACACACAATGTGTATACCACAAAAAATATGTGATTTGAACCCATGACCTCTCACATACAAGTGCACAGGACTACCAATCCATCTAGCACCTGTCACATGCTACCACTTGATTTCATTTGTATTTATTTTGATGTTTCCTGAAATGTGTGTATACCACATCCGGTGGGGCCCACCTATGCATGTATGGGATGGGGCATGTATGGGGCATGTGGTGGGGCCCAACAATTTTTTCTCTTGGATAACCACATGCCAAGTTTTTCTTGTGTGTTTTTAAGTTTTAAACACCTTTTGTATTTATTATTTATTATTTATTATTTATTTTTGGATAAGAAGAGTTTAAAAAAGAAAGTCTCGCATCTTGATGATAGTCATAAATAGTGAAATCAATGCACTCAATGAAGGTTTGATTCTTGATTTAAGGCTTTATGCTTCATTGTTTAAAGTCGAGTGTATTATGTTGATGATTTAGTGTTCAATGTTATTTTTGTGGGCATCAAGGTCAACTAGATCATGCGAGAATATTCCATTTTATGTGTAGAGATTGATAAATTTTTGGGCAAGGGTAGAAGCATGAGGGATTAAATCATATGAAAGTGTCCTTGTTTGCAGGTGGTGGTGAATGAGACTTTGTGAATGCATCCACATGGTCCCCTCCTATCATGGGATTGCCTCTCCACCCACGACACCAACATGGGTGATGGAATGTTTTGTGTTCCAACAAGCACTCCCACCATGGTCAACATGTGGTTGATTACGCATGATCTATAGATTTGGGAGAAGTTTTGAGTAGAGAGGTTCCTTACCTCTGAGGGAGGGAAAAATATTTTCTACATGCCTCCTTTCTTACTATGGTCTCAACTTCTCATGAAACACTTCCATTCTACTCCCAAAGAATGACAACAACTATATACACCATGTCTCGCTTGTTCAAACATTAACAAATCATACATATAAAAATGTCTCTCGTTTTCACTTTATCTTGCCTCCTAGTTATTCATTCTCTTCTAATAGAATAAGTACTAACCACTTCATTCCATGAATATTCCATGTGCACATCAAACAAAGGTACTCATTCATATTTTACTTTTGTGTTGGTATTGATTCTTGTACCCTACACCGCTCAATTACCTTCCCCATTCAAGTATTGATGTTTCTATTGCACCTTGTTGGTGCCATTGCTAGTTTGTATTTTCCCATCTTTTCCATTACTGCACATTGAAATATAATTAGATAAAATTTCATTGTAAGACGATGTTTGTTGTTAAACCATTTCATAAAGCACTATTTGAGCATATAATTACAAACATTGTAACCTTATACTCAACATGAAATTGTAGCTTCATATGTATTTGATAGGGAGATGGTGCATCGATAGATAATTGGACATGCACATGAATTTTAGTAGTATAGTCATGTTATAAAGGTACACCCACATTGGAATGGGATATAAGGACAATGTAGCCATTATCTCAATTTTAGTCAATATGTCAAATACTAGTAGCTTTCTCATTGGATCAATAAATAATAATTTTAATTTTTCAATGAAGGATTCTATCCACCATACGTTGGGAAATTATAAATAATATTCTTATAAGTAGATTTATAGAGCATATGTAGGATTGATGCACACCGGACACATGCAAAAATTGATAGAAAGTTAATGCTCGTAAAGGATAACCCAAATATTCCAATACATTTTTGTTGGGGTTAGAACATCGGTTGTACGAGATAATACATCAGATCTAAGCATACATGCAAATAAAAGTGGATATTCTACCAGAAGAAATATACATAACAAAAGATATAAATCAACACTAGATTTAATGTGGTTCACCCAGTGTGGGATATGTCCACCAAGAAACAAGCCAATCTATTATCTAAAGCTTCCTCAAGATATAAAATGAATATTTACAATCTTCCACACCTCTCAGATGTACATTAATGTCTTACTCTCAAGATTTTGCTTCTTCACTAAGAATTCTCTCTCTCACAATTATTCTTGTTGGCACCGTATTATTTTCCACATCATTAGGTGAGTCATTTCACTTAGGTGAGATCGTAGGTCCATGTGTCATTTAGGGGTCATTATGAGATTCTCTTACGTGTCAGTGCGTTAGTGCATCATATGCGTCATTGGGAGTTACACTTCTATTATGGGAATGTAACTCCCCCTCTTTACTCGAGTTATCATGATTGCAGCACTGGGGGTTACTTAACACCTCCTATATTTACACCCCATTTGATATATGAGATAGAGGATAGTTTTATGGCTTAACCGGGTTCTACCTGTGTTTCAAATCTTTGCATACACATTCGGTTGATGCTCACTCCTCCCGAGATCTCTTCACACTGCCGTTTGCACATCCGTTGATGTGCACGTCGTCCCTCATGATCCTTGCTTATAGGTTTTAAACCCTCTTTCATGGTATCAGAGTGGATCTTGTGGATTTGTGCACTCCTTGGTGTTGCTCCTACATTTCTTGGCTTCTGGCGTGATATCTAGTTCTCGTTGCGTGTGTCATAATGGATATTCCATTCATGCTCTTCTTGCACTGATTTTGGGGTTCATACCTCCGGTTTGCTTGCTCATGTTCATGGGTTTCACCTTCTTGTTCGGGTTTGTGGTTTTTTGAGTTTTCGGCCTTGCATGAGGGTCTTGAGAGGTTCTGCTACTTCAGATTGTAGGTTCGAGTTTTTCTTGGTTCCTGCATTCGTGTTGCTCTGCCCAAGCCCTCTGGTCGTTGGCTTCTCCACTGGCTCGATTCGAGCTATGTTAAGGCGTGTTCCATTGCTTTGGTGATTTGTTTGTTATATGCATGGGTTTTATTGATCTGCTCGACCTGCATTGGCTCGTGATGTGGATTATTAGCCTGTGCCTTTTTTACCCCTTTGCCATTGGGTTTGCAGGCTTCTAGCGTGGAACTTCATTTTTTCCCTGCATTGAGTTTGTGTTTCTCGGCATGGAATGGTTGTGTCTCTGCATTGGGTAATTCTATGTGGCCTATTTCCCATGTTCTTGTGCTTCCTTTGATCAACGGCTCATGATTGATCCCTACTTGATCGTTCCTGTCTTCTCTAGTGGGTTCTTCAACTCTGCACCCTCCCACACGTTTCATCCTCTACTGGCTTCAACATGTTTCAATGCCTTCTTTCAGCCTGCTTGTGAACACTCTAGCTACCTACCATGGAATCCCTACAGCACTCCTTAGGCTCAACGTTCTTCTTCTTGCCACACAAGTGCATGGAAACTTACGGTGTGCTTTATTTGGTCTTCGTGGAAACTTTCCGTGTTTAAGCCATTACCGTTGGTTTTTCTATGTTTGGAATCATTGTTCAATAGTTACACTCTACCTTGGCACATTTTTCAGACCTCTGGCACGTTTCACCTCTACAGACCTGCAACACATCAAATCTGGATGGTTACACTACCCTGCACCACGTGGAACATAGGCTGGGCGCTTAACTTGGCTCGGTCAACCCTCCACAGCTGCTCTCCACATGGCTCCATAATGTGGGCCCCATCACTACCTTTTAGTCTTGTTTGGAGGATAAAAAAACTCTATTTTTTAATGTTTTAAGATCAAAAAAACATTCATGGCATGTAATTGATTTTTAGGCTATTTTTTGCTTGTAATTTCAACCCTCCTATGAGCGTCGAAGATGGAGGCGAGGTTCGAGGTTGGCAGGAGGCTAACCCCCTCGTAAACAAAACAAACTATGCCTAAAATTTGATGCCATTTTCAATGGGTACCCACACGACACCCTTTGCACCCATTTCGGGCACTTTTTTAATGCGTTTGCAACATTTATTGCCATTTTTCATCGATTGCGGGAATCATAATAATGCTATAACTTTTTACTTGTAGCTCATTTTTGAGCACTTCTCTACTCAAATTTACATATTTTTGCATTCTACATGATGGGATTATCATTTTTATAAATGCACTACTTTTTAAAGCGCGCATTCTGCAGGGGGTTGACTAGCACTCTTGGGCTTTCACACGCGAGATGTATTATCGGCCAAGTCAACGTCTTACTCTTGTGCACCTTGCACTTTTCATTCCACATCATGGAGAGTGCTCTTTCTAGACTTGAGCGTTATAGGATCACCTTATAGTCTCCACCACTTATGACTGGGAGAGAGAACTATTCAGCTTGGCGTGCTTCCATGGAATGTTACTTCACCCACGAGGGTCTTTTACCCTTCTTGCTTGGGCAGTTCTGCGCTGTTGATCATCGTCATCCGGAGGACTTCCTTGAAACTTGCAACCACATCTTTAGTCACATGATGATGCATGTCTCTCGATCTCTTTGGTTTCACATGGCCGACTCAGATCCACCCCACCATTTCTAGAGCATTCTTCAATCCCTCTATGGAGACCCTTCACATATTGTCACCATTGTTTCTGCTGCTAATTCAGTTGTCTCCTCTATTTCTTCGTATGATGATAGTTCCACTGACACAGGATCACTTGGTTCTACTTTTGATGACGAGGATTGTGCATCCAATTCCGATGTTGAGATTACTATAGAGGAATTCTCTCCTCTTTCTCTCACTATTCTAGAGAGTGTTGACATTTCCCACATCTCATCAGATATCGAGTATTCTCCTTCTCAGTCTCATACAATCATCACACTCGCCTCTTTTCCACTTCCTGTGTGTGAGGCCCCTTTCACTCCTCTACCTTCATTGGATGACTCATATCTATTTGACATCACTCTTCTATTTGTTGAGCCCCCTCATTAGGCCGAGTAAGTATACTGCTGACCTTAGTAATCTTTTCGCAGAGTCTACTTGTGATGAACTATAGGTTTCTCATCCATCTACAGGTGTTTCAGAGGAGTCCATCATCTTCATTATTGGGAGTGCCCCTTCTAGGAATCATATCACTTCCACATTTCCAGATACCTTCATTGATCCACCCTTGCTTATGGATCCCTTTTCTGTTGTGGAGGATGTTTTGTTGCCTTAACATTAGCTGGACATCCTCTCTACAGGTGTTCACCCTTTATACTCTAATAGTTCTGCACTCGTGACATTACCTTTGATTACTTCGCACTCACTTGCTAGACCTATGTGACACTTTCACGGACCAGACTCAATGTTCTTCATGCTACTACCTTCAGTTTCCTTCATGGAGTGGGCAGACTTTCAACACGTCATTTTTGTCCTTCCTAAGGGTAGGCACACTGTTCAGTGCAGGTGGCTCTTCTTCAGTCCAGAGGTAGAGGATCTCATCATCGACATTATTTTAGGAGACCTCCTAGAGCTGTAGAGTTTAGATCTGTCCTTGGCATCTTCTACATTCCTCTCGTCTCCCTCTTCTTCTCTCTTCTTCTTCTTTCCAAGAGATTGCCTCTTTGTACATGGGTACCTTTTCAGGATCATATAGAGCTGGGACCCATAATTGGCATCTTTGTTAGATTAGATAGTGTTTTGTTCTCTTGTGGTGGATGTTTTTCCCACTAGGTTTTCCTTCACTGCTTGGGACCTTTTTCTTGTGCATGGGTACCTCATCAGGCTTTGTGCCGGGACCCATTTCTCATTTATGACTTGCTACCTCATCCTAAGTTACGATAAAGGGGGGGTGTTGGTGTGTATTATTTTCCACATCATTACGTGAGTCATCTCACTTAGGTGAGATCGTAGGTCCATGTTTCATTTAGAGACCTCATTATGAGACTCTCTTACACGTCAGTGCGTTAGTGTGTCATATGCGTCATTGGGAGTTACACTTCTATTTAGGGAATGTAACTCCCCCTCTCTACTCGAGTTGTCATGATTGTAGCACTGGGGGTTACTCAACACCTCCTATATGTACACCCCATTTGATCTATGAGATAGATGAGATTTTTATGGCTTAATTAGGTTCTTCTGTGTTTCAAATCTTTGCATGCACATTCGGTTGATGCTCACTCCTCTTGAGATCTCTTCAAGCTGCCATTCGCACATCCGTTGATGTGCACATTGTCCCTCATGATCTCACTTGCGGGTTTTAAACCCTCTTTCAATTCTCACAATAATCATCAAATTTTACAAGTTCTCTCAATTATTCCTTCTAAACCATACCTTTCGTGCTTATATAGGTGTATACAAAATTAGGGAACTTAACTATGTAATTACAATCAATAGATCTTCTTTAATACTAAAAATAGATCTAATTCCCATGAGTTAATTAAAACACCCACACATAGGTAACCAACGCCGGTTATCCCTAACCAATGTTGGTTCCTCCTTTCCTGAGCGATGCTGGTCATAAGTGACTGATGCCGGTCCCTCCATATCCGATGTCAGTTATTGTGTTTTTCAGCAAGTTTCATATTGCATGTTACTTATACTATTCTCTATTGCACGTTATTTATCATGTTACCTTGATTTATAATATGCTCTCTCTTTTTCTATACACACATGCATGTTCATATGGTACTCTTGAGGTGAATGAATATCACTTACATGTTCTTACACAATGTATGATGTTTGGCACTATACCATACCAGTCCCACTGAGGCTCTTGGGGCATCTACCTTTCCTATTTATTTATATTTAGGTTCTATTATTGCAATATCTACTACTTTTATTCCTATTTCTAGGTGTATACATTATTGTATACTATCGATGTTTCTAAAAAACTAACGAGATACTTCATGTGTAGAATTTGTATTAAGACCTACCTCCAATCATGGTTCTTTGATTTGCTTATATCTTTTCTTCTTTTCTTGTTTCTTGATTTCCATTGTTTGTAGGCTATGCCTTATGTTTATTGATTGTTTTCTTGTACTACCTTGAAGGCTTCAATTGTCTTGCAAAATCATGTGTGGTTTCCCATGTATTTAACCAACTACTCATTGTTTCTTTTGCAATGTTATTGTATCTTGTGACTTGTTTCTATTACATCATGTATGATTGTTTGTGACTAACACTTTCGGCTAACATTTTCCCCATTATTTTCATATGTCATGGTTGTTACCATGCATATTCCCTATTCCCTCAGTAAGATTTCTATTTCAGATGTGCACATCAGTTTCAACTTTCCTTGTTTGGGTTTTGATCCCCTTGAATCATATCCCACAACCCAAACAAGTGGAGGAAATCATCCTGTGACTATTTCACTCTCTTAATAGTCCATAAACCAGATACAAATTGATAAAAGGTAAAATCCGGATAAACAAGAGCTAAGAAATAGGTTCAGAATCAAAGTTGAGCCAAAATTTAGTATATGATAGAAGCACCCAAATTAGACAAGAATGGTGGGCGCTAGTGTCCTACCCAGAAATATTGTCCTAGGGATAGAAACAAGAACACTATAGGATAAACAAGTTTCCAATGAAATTTTTCTCCAATTCCAGTAGTACAAACTCAATTAAAAATTGCAATCAGTTACCAACAGAACAAAATTAATGGCAAGTTACAAGGGAACTAATTACTTTATTTTTCTCGGGATCAAATAAGGAAGTGACAAGGCATATGTAGGAAAATGATATGTTGTTAAAATGTGTCACTCATGGCAAGTTTAAAACGGGTTTTTGATCATTTGTAGTGACACTTACCCTAGGGAAGCGTTACTAGTTGGAGGAAAACCCTACAACTCTTCCAATAATATTGCCTTTGTGACATGATGCCTAAATCCTCATTTTAGTGACAAGATGCTCAAATCCTCAGTTTGGAAAAAGGACACCTAAATCCTTCGTACTATTCTAGCCATCTCAAGGCAACAAACATCTAGGAACAATTCTATCTCCCTTGTCATGGATCATAGGCATACTCTATCCTTGATCCACATGTTTTTAAAATAAGCATTTCCATTTTCAAATTTAATAAGTTAAATTTCAATTTCATTTATCATGAGAACACTTATATTATTTTGTAGGTCCTATCTTACTTTGAAAAAAGGGAACCACACAAATAGAACAAGGAACAATCTCAAGCACAAGACGCTGTAGAAAAGACAATATCTAAGGAACACATGCATACATCACTTCTACTATGCACAAAAAGTTCACCCCTAGGATCCTTATCCTCATATAGATACCACGATTCACACTCTACTATCTCCATTCATCACAATATCAAGTACAACCCTCATTCGGCACACTATTGGTTACAACTATCTTAATATCTCCACAAGGTACAATCTTATTATCTACTTTATGCTACCAAATATTTATTCACCAGAATAAATAGGGGAAAATGTATTCATGAAATCAAACACTTTTTACTTACATCACACCTCTAAGTATTTCATTATATACATGATTCCTAAGAAATAAGATTAGACATTAACAACACTTATTTTAGTCTTCCATTGCTTTTATCTTTCCCACACTCTTGTTATTTGATTGTTTGGAATGACCACTTTACCTTTGGATACTAAACAACAGGTGAAACCATATCGTATTGATCACTGTTACATCTTCTGAGCATACAGACACTACCAACAATTAGGGATAAGAGTGACTCATGTGTTCTCTGTCCCCTTTGGGAACTTTGTCACTTTCCCTTATTTTCTTGATTTTAAATTTCCACATAATTTGGTGTCTTTTCTAGAGTCTCTTTTATCACTTTGGGTCATTATTTCAATTTTTAATGAAAAAATTCAAACAAAAGAATCTATATATACATACATACATACATGACTTACTCATTACTATTAGGGGCTAGATAATTTGGGGCTAATACTTACTATCTACCACTTGGGAAAAGAATAACATTTAAGGACTGCATTTTGAATACATTATTCAATGCATAAGAGGGTTTATTTTTGAATTCCATATAACACATTATATCTTGGGGAAAAATTAGTTGTATCCCACTATCTTGGTGCGATTAACATAAGGGTAACCTAGCTTCAAGGTACACAATTCAAATTAGAAACTCAAAATAACTATATAGAGTCGAAATATAGTGTAGTGCTTAGTGATAATCACATTCGGGTGACCATCGAGGTCGGTCAGACTCAAGCATATGAATTTTTCGTTTCACCTAATGTTTTCTTGAGATTTTTGCAAGTAGCTAGGGTTTTTTTGTAGGAACATGTGTGATACATGAACCCTATGAAAATCGAAGAGACAAACAATGAAAGGAAGGAATCAAGTCTAGACCCTAAAATACTAGAAGCGAGCTACTACAAGGACATGATCACCCATATAAGACACTTTGGCACCTTGGGAGGTCCTATCCTCATGTGGGTGCCCCTATCTTAAGAGGTCCAAGATCCCATTTTATCGGAAAAATCTGTATAATTTAGATCCAACCTTCTCAGCCTATTTCCCATCCCAGAATCAATCCATATTTGCTGATACAAGCTAATTCACTCTTATCTCACTATTGGCACTTGCTTGTTTCTTGTATCATATATCTTTCTTATTACCTGCTATATTCATTTTATACCATTTCTTTGATAAAGATTTAGATTTTATTAAATCATGAAGGTAAAATGAGAAGAAAAAAGGAGAATGCAAGGAAACAAAAAAAAAGGGTAATGTTCCACTATTGATGATGACATTATGTGTATCAAAGAAGAGGGTGAAACAACTCTATATTGTGGGAAGCCTACAAATGATGGAGGAAAATATCATATTTCCTCAAGCCTTGCATAAACTTGGTGAAAAGTAACCAAGATGTGTTAAGAATGTCCACACATATCTATCTACGTAGAAGACCAAGGAGTGAAGCAAGGTCACATTAGGGACAATCAAAGAGACATGCAAAAAGAGGCCAATTTTTTTCCACTGCAAAACAACCAAGAGGTGTCCAAAACATCTTCATATATCCATCCACTTGGAAGACCAAGAAGTGGAGAAATTGTGCAAAGGGATAATCACAAGGAGGGATAATTTTTGTTTCCACTATAGAAGAGGCCATTTGTCATACTTTTTTTTTTTTGGATTCATGCCTATGTGCATTTTGGGGAGGAGTACACACTATGATCAACATGAATGTTAATGTCAAGATAGAGAGAAATTTAAACTACAACTCTTTGTGTTAACCATATTATTATTTTTATAATATCACAAGGCTCAACACCATCCTTATGATTTGATTTACCATATGCAAATATGACTATCCAAAATTCAAAGTATGATTTTATGATACGAGAAAACACATTAACTTTTACATGATGTTAAGTCAAGACACATGATATAAAAAGGTAGGGAGGATTTGAATATTCATTTATTGTATACATTGGTAGGAAGGGTTAGAAGCACACTATTGTTTAACAAAGGAGAATGTTTTATAAGTATTTAATTGTAGGAAATTGTTTTAGATGAAAAAGTAGGAAAATTGTGTATGATATGGAAATTCTTAGATCAGAACATAATTTTTATAACTAATACATTTATATTTTGGCAAATTTAACAACTTTATGCTCATTTAAAAGAAAAAATTAATAATTTTTGAAAAACTATGTTGATAGAAAATTCTAAAATATAGAAATTTTGTCAAAAATAGCCAATTGGAAAATAATATTCCCTAAAAAAACATTCATTAGAAGTTAATTTCTTGTAGATTTATAGGTATGTAACTATTTTGGTTTCTACAAGTCAAATTTATTAAAATTAGGAATAAAAAATGCATATCACATGTAGGTATGTTTGTTTTGGGAGAGGCATTTTAATTGTTGGTACTTTTCTACTATCCATTTCCTTTTTTTGGAATCTTACAAACCATTCCCTTCAATGCTTTGATTATCCTTTACAAGGAAGATATTTCTTTAGAGGGTTAATTAAATATTGATACTCACCATCATCTAATGTTTTTATTTATGGCTAAGCATTTATATGCTATACCTTTAATAGGAAGACCTTTGTAACTAGGAGAATTGAACATTGATACTCACCATCATCTAATGTTTGCAATCACGGCTAAGTATTTAGAGGTCATACCTTTATTTTGAAGACCCTTGTAGCTTATAGAGTGCAACATATACATGGGACAATGTATAAATTGTTTAAAATCAATATATAAAGATATCAATACTTTCCATGTATGGCCTAAACCTAAGGCTCTATCATGTGGTAAGTAAAGCCCTCACCCTTTTCCAACCCCTAGGTTTAATAGGTAACATTATATATAAATTTCATTAACATTTTGATGTAATTTTGGTCAAGGGTAGCAATCAAGAGATGCCTTAGACAATGAAAGCATCAAAATATTTAATGAAAATGCAATGTAATTAAAAATACAAAAATGAAATTAGAAACAAATTTATTTATTCAAGTTCAAAGTAATTACAATATAAAAAAACATAAATAACACAGAAGACGAAAAACAAAAAAAACCAATCTATATATCAATTATGTGAGCCATCCCTAACATAAGTTACAAGTGACATGCTTATATAATCACAAGACCCACCTACTTACAATATTTCCTCGAATCCAAAAATCAGCCATATGACATTATAGTTATGCCCGATTCTCTATACAAGATAGGACCCAAAACACAACTTGGAAAATTGACTTAGCTCAATCGTTACAATAATCGGGCTAGGTGAAATTCATATTGCATCATTCAATAATGTTATTTTGAAAATTTGAAAGTTACATGCCATGTTTGTGCCACTACACATAGGAATGCACACCGACCTTCTTCATTGAATTATTGCATGCTTTCGCATGATACAAGTCCAATAACCTTGTGCTTCCAAAGATAAATTTGCACCACTTTGAGTTGAACATATGTTGTTAATGTAGGCGGTTATAAAATATTAACGTGTTATTGTGCACAAAAAATAAGTGACACTCTTTTGTAATGTCCTAAAGTCACCATGCTTGCATTATGTGATAAAACATTGTGTTATTGATATGAATCTCCTTTTAATCTTTTGAATAGTGTTCAAAACTATTAAAAATATTGTGACCCCTAATGAATCTGTATGGAAATTCTATAACCACTTTGACCAATGGTTTGAAACACTTGTGCTTATCAACATATAACACAAAACACTAAAAATAATCTTAGTGATATAGAAACTAGATGAAAAACACAACATATACCTTTATAGCCTTTTCAAATGCACAAGTGACTGAAAAAATTACAAATACAACTTACATGGAATAAGGATTTTATAAAACATATAAAACACTTGTGCTAAAAAAGACGCGTGCGGAACAAAATTTGCATGGAATAAGACTTGTGTAAAAATAAAACTTGTAAAAAACATACAAATAAGAATTAGGTGCAAACACAAATCTTTGCACAATGCTAGACTTAGCTTATTTCTACCCTACTATGTTTTTGGTTGATGTAATTACAAATGAACCCACTTGTTTTTGCATCATACACCTCGAGTAACAAGAAATGCATAAGCTCCTACTTATGGTTCCACAAATATTCCACATTTGGTAGATTCGAATGTTCTTATCCAAGTCACATCCTCGATGTCTCAGCCTTACATTTGAAAAATTATTATTTGTAGTCCTTTTCTCACTTCTTCTTATTGATATTTGTTTCAATTACATTTCCTCCTTTTTGTGTCCCTTTACTAGCAAGTCTACTTTCAATTTAAAATTTGAATCTAAATATACACTCATAGTTTGTGATTCATATTATGGATATGTTGGCATGTAAAATGTCTTTGCATTTTACTTGACAACCCTATGGATTTTTTTGTCACTTTGTAACATTACGGACTTAATACATTTTTCAAATTATTGAGATCATTAATTATTTCCCCCATCTTGCAAATGTGGGTGACCCGGTTTGTGAAATAGCTTGGTGAATAACGAAGTGTTTGTTGATAATTTATTAAATTAATAATATATACATCGATATACATATATAAACATATGTATGCGTTGATGATGAATTAATGATTATATACATACATACATAAAGTTATGTATATATGAATACACACACAAAAACATATATATGTATACATAAATATAGATATATATGTATACACACACACACACACACACACACACATACACATGCGCATGTGCGTGCGCGCGCTTTACACATACACCCCTATATATGTTTGGTGTTTTAATGGCATAAAAATAGGTCTTTAAGACCACATAAGATTTGTTTGATGGAGTTTAGTTTAGTTTGTGGAATTGTAATTCCCACCATACAAGTTAACTGGTTTTGTTAAGTTGATAAACTAAAGGGGTGGTAGATATGTTGAGGTGACATTGGTTAATGTGGCTTTTGAAAATTTTAATAAACTTGATTTAAAATTATGTTGATAGGAATATTTGATCGGATGGTAAGTGAATTTTATGGTTTTAAATTGAAAAGCCACAAATTGGTAGGAATTTAAGAGTTTTGGTAGAAATTTATTGCGGAGCAGACACCTTAGGATCCGTTAGCTTCTTGGAGGCACTAATGCATGAAAAGTAAATGCATTATTTTTCATTTTTTTAAATCTCTATTTGGAGTTGTGCATTGATGTTTTTAGGGAAGGGTGTTTTGGGTGACTATGCATGGTGTTACTATTATTATCTCCGATAAACATGGCACTTTTACTATATAAATATGATGTTGGAAAATTTGGTAGTATTTTAAAGCCTTGAATTGGAAGTTTGCAACTTGGAAACAAATTTCAGGGGAAGATTAGAGGCAAGAAATACATGTATGGGTTTTTATACTTTTACTCTATGTTTTTATTATGATGAAATCAATGTATATGTTTTGGTTTTATCTATTAAAAAGAAATCTAGATATGTTTTTCTTTAGCTTGGGATTATTGTTGAAATCTATATATGTTCTTTAGTTTATTGTGAAATTTAAAAAAATAGTGAGGAATTTGAATGCGTTCTTTTTGGCTCTGGCTATTTATTTTAAGTCAAACACATTTTGGGTTTTGATCTTTATATGAAACCTAGAAAAATGAACAAGGAAATAAGCAGTACGCGTTTTGGGTTTTGGATTATTATTGAAATCTGCACACATTTCATTTTAGGTTTTGATTATGATTCAAAATTTGGGAAATTAGATATGTGTTTAGTTTATTGGGTGGATCTGGAAAAAATAAGGTTAGATAAAACTCCTTTTAGAGCATTTTGCTATTATTTTGACTACAATTTTGGGTTTTGACCATAATGTGAAATATGAATTTTTTTTTGTTTGATTCTTGGAGGATTATGAGGAATCTGAATGCATTTTATCTCTGGTTTAGTTTTTGGAATTTTGAACTTGATTTGATTGATATGAGAAATCTGGGAAAATTATTAGAGTTAATTACAACTCTTTTATGAAGCATTGTTGTTTCATTCCTTCTCGAAATGGTTCTTAGATATGAGTTTTAAGATTTGGAAAAATAATAAGGAGTTAGTTTTAATGGATTTTTCATGAGCATTGTTGTTTTCATTGTGAATACGAATTTTGGTCACGATTAAGATGTGAAAGCTGGAAGGGAATACACTTCTAGTTTGGGTTATTAATAAATCTAGAAAATAAAAAACAAACTTGTTTGGTTATGGCTCTCTCTTTGAGTATTGTTATATTTATTATTATTATAGCTCCTTTAGAGAATTTATGTTATCATATAGTCCATAGATCATTTTGTGAGCATAGATGATATCATTTTTATAATATCTCTTTCTTGCAACATTGTTGTTATTATTATTCTATTGAATATGTTTTTTTTTGGTTTTGGTTTTGGAAAATAAAATATGGATTTTTGTGAAACCAAAATGAAATTTATTATTTAGTTACAACTTATTTGATCTAGGATAATAATATGTTGCATACGTTTTGGGGTTATTTGGTGAAATATGGGGAAAGAATTTAAATTTTTTCAACTTCTTTTTGATCCTTGTTGTTACCATTCCTTCTTTGGTTTATAGAAAGTAAGGTATGATTTGTTGGTTGTTTGGAAACTTGAAAGAATGAAGGTTTTAGTAAACAAGAATTGTATTATTTTGATAACTTGGTAAAGAGGGGCAATCGTTTCCCAAGCTGATGCATTTTGTGCAAATGTAGAGAGGAATCCATAAACCATCTCTTTCTGCATTATTCTTTTGATGTATCTATTTGGAGCCTTTTCTTCAATTTCATGGGCCTCAAATGGAACTTTCATGATTCCATATCTATTTCTAGGGAAAAATGACATTATCCTTTAAAGCACTCTATCATTAAGAAACTCTGGACTCTCTCTTTCCCCCATATCCTTTGGATCATATGGAAAGCCTGAAACTTAGAAATTTTATAGTTTAAGAAGCCGTATCTTCTCAGAATTTCTAGTCATTTTTAAAAGATATTAAGAAGAATGTTATTAGTTTCAAAACCCATAAGAAGGCCTACCAAAGTGAGGAATACATTAAAATTATGGAAAAGTGGAAAATGATCCTTTTCACTAATAACATTCAACAAGAGGCTATCAACAATAGAGACTATATTAAATGGAATCCTCCCCAATTTGGTTGGTTCAAGCTCAAATTTGGTGAAGCATCCAAGGGTAATTTGGGAAAGTCTAGAGGTGGAAGGTACATTCATGATGATTAAGGTAATATCATTGTGGTTTATGTTGGCCCTATGGGGAGGAAATCAAATCACTATTTGGAGGCTTTGGCTTCTCTATGAGACTTGAGGCTTGTAAGAACACTTAATATAAACAAAATCATCATGGAAGGGTACTCTATGAGCATCACTACTTACCTTAAATGCCTCTCCCCAACTATTTAGACTATCCATGACATCATAGTTGAGGCTATATAAATTCATAATTCTTTTCCTAATTGTATTATCCAACATACCTATAGAGAAGGAAACAAAATAGCTGATATGATGGTGAATATTGGTGTACTTGACAAATGATTTCAAAGTATGACATCAAGGTGAGATGCTATTATCAAATATCATAAGCAAAATCAACAATGAGAAAACTAATTAATTTCCCCCATGATGAGAAATATTTCTCATGCTTTAAATATTGGGACTTTGATTATAAATTCTCCTTCTATCTTGGCGAGTCTTATAAAGTTGCATGCTACTTCTTTAGAATTTTGGAAAGTTTTCTTTTCATTGGGAGGCCATTATCAAAATAGATGGTGAGATTTTGCAGAGTGGAACCGGTCGGTTTTGATGAATGGAAATAAAATGCTTGAGCTCTAGGAAATTTTGATCAAAGGTGGATTCATTTATTTTATTGATAGGGTTAGAGGGCACAACCTATACCCTCTCTCAATAATTCACCAAGACTTGGAATGAGAGGAAGGTTACTTAAAAAGGAAAGGAATTCACAATCATTGAAGATCTCATTGCCATCGTTACATGCTGTATATGAAGGGTTAGAAATTCTACCAAATTTTTTTCGATAAAGCAACGGATGAGAAAAGTTTCTAGAAAATGACAAGGTTATTGTGCAAAATTAAGGAGGTTTTTTTAGAGACTCGTTGCCTATACCTTTCAACACTTTGTGGGACTCCTTAATTATGAAATTAATTTTCCTTGAAGTAAGATTCAAGGTTATACCAATTTCCAATTGGTCTTTTTGAATCATTTTTTAGGAAATGCACCATAAGCTTCCCTTTCTTCATTTTACATTATCTGGAGCACTCCATGAATTTGGTCAAATGGGGAACAAAGGGTCTACTTATTGCATCATGCTATTATCTTGATCTTGTATAAGTAATTCGATCACACCATTCTCCACCCTCAACCCACCCCTCTTTCTTCCAAATTTAATACCTCAACTTCCATTCCCTCCTCCTTAGCTCCAACCTCCAACCCTTACGCCTCTACCGCTTACTCTAGTAAAAATACCCATAATCAACCTTCTGATATAACCCTCTAAAGTAAGGTATTGAAATATAACCCCGAGGGTGAATTCCCCCTTCTCCACATTCATGGTGATGGATATGCACTTCTTAGACTTGTCTATTGGAAAGAAGAATATGAATTTCCCCAAATCTCTTTGTGATCAGCATTAGCACTTAGATGGACTTATGCAATGACATGATCACATGGCCTAGGAAAGAGATAAGAGTTCTCAAAGACAAGACCAAAGGTTGTAGGCTAGCCATTGAAGGAGGTAAGCTAGATGAGAATTTGCTGAAAGATATTTTCAACAAGGTCATTAATATTGAGAAGGAACAAGATAATCTCATATCTAAGCATTGCGATATTCTTTCCATCCTCAAGAGTACTATTGACTTTATCTCTCTCATTAGCCTTTAGTTAGAGTAAAGTAAAGGAAAGGAGAAAAACAAGAAAGATACAAGTCTCGAGAGACATTAAAATGGGGTTGGAAAATGTCAAGAATAATTTTCTGAAAATCATGAAGTAGCTATGAATTGGTTTCTTCTTCATGGTATTTCTCTTTGGGAATTTGTTGTGTTAGTGCCACATTTATGATATGTTTTTGCTGTTGTTGTACTATCAATTGACTAAAAATTTGATTCAGTCTCGTTTTGGTACCTTTTGGACTTTATTGTATATCTAGTCTAAGGCCTCCTTATAGCTGGATAGGGTCCCAAGCAAAAACCTTTATCCTTAATACAAAACAATTGTATTCATTTTTGTTGATTGATGCTTTGATTCTTGGAATATGGAAATAAAGGAAAATGTTCAACTCCATTATTTTTTGCATTAGTAATGAAACAAATTTTTCATAGTGTGTTTATAATTAAGTTGGGACAGTCTTTAGATTACCACTATTAATATATATGAACAATAGTTTGATTATGTGATAGACATGCATGACTATTTGAAGTTAGTTGGAAAGGCATTGTGAGTTATTAAATTTGTAAATGTTGATTGGTGATGCAATATATGTTCGATTATCATCTAAATTTCTAAGTTATAATAGGTTGGTTGCATATAATGATGGTGAACATATTGTTTTTATATAATTATGAAGTTCATTATTATTGTTAATGAGATATATCTCTTATTGTAAACTAGGAGTTTACAATTATAACTAATTTAATGAGAAATATCTTAGCCATATCTTATTATGTTATTTCATTATAATCACAAAATAGATTAAGAGTATGTGGAATCATTCCAAGTTATACGAATGAACCCATATCTATATCTTTCTTACTTTTTGTAGGAATGACTGGCATACTCGAAGTATCTACTTGAATTATATTCTTGATTATTTTACGTATTGAGTTTATTGGGATATAAATCCGTAAAGGATTATTGTAATCAATTGAAAATGTGATTGAAATATCATCGCAACATATAAAGGGAATTGAGACCCAATGTATTATTCTTTCTTATTGTTGTAAATCATTATAAATAAAGATTAAGGTTTATCCTTTACTTGAAATCAGATTTTATGACTTATTTGGTTTATGACATATCTTATTATTTGAGCTGAAAAGATAGATACTCTACTTATAAGTTGATTTATCAAGTAAGCTGATAAATTCTTAAGAATGTGATTATTTATGATATCATTAATTTCCAATAGAAAAATAATTACAACTGAATAACGAGATAAAGATGGTTATGTACTTTATGGTATGAATGAATTAATCAAGATGAGTAAGTTACCTACACCTAATGATACTTTCTAAGTTGATTAAAATCACGTCAAGAGGAACTAATTCTAGATAGTAACTCAATGAGTTACTATGACCCTCTTATGTGAACCTATTAAACATTGTAATACAATAATTTTAAACATCTTGCTAAGGAAGACTTAGTTATTTTAATCAACTAAGGTAACCTAAGTATAAGGAGTGTAGGGCATAGTGATCCTACATCATCTCGCTAGAATCTTGCTTTGTGACAATTTAGGATGGCTACAGGAAGGGTAGTGAGGATGTAATGATAGGTAATGATTATGTGGTCCCTATCTTTTCCATAGGGATCCTAAGATGGTACGGATAGGATTCTCTTAATTTAGGGAAATGAGCCAATAATGGACTCTCCCTCTTCTTAACTAGTTCACCTTCATAAAAAATAAAAAGGAATCTAGTTAACTATGTTGGGATCATTGTGTGGTGATGGAAGACAAGTTTCATAGGTTTTTGTGTGGTTTCCAAACTAAGCTTAAAAAACAATGCTTGAAACTTTGGCCAAAGTAATGTAATAGCTGAATACATTGTTTGTTCACCAATCCCCTAATTTAGTAGTGTCGGATATCAAATGGAATCTACATGATTGTCTTCTAGGTAAGCACTTAGGAGATACACATAGTTCTCATAATAACATGTAACATGTTTAACCAAGTATGATAGTATACACACTCAGGTAGAGTGATTTAAGGGAGATCTGGATATACCCTTACAAGCGTACATGGATCTAATATGTTATCTTATAGATTATGAATATTTTAACAATGTTGAAATATTTAGCAACAAGTTAAATATTAAAGTTAATCATTAATAACATTAGTTGAAATTTAAGGGTATGTTGTTAAAATATTTTCCCTTAATTTGGATGATCATAATATGGCTCTTACACTTTGGTATCGAGAGCTGTTGGTTAATCAACTCTTAGACTTGATGGGTTCATAACACTAACAAACATATTGTCCTTTAAATAACAATATACGATGGTTGGAATAAGATTGAACCATGTTGATGGGCTGGTCTAGCTAATGCTAAAGGTTCAAGGGCTAAGAAGTTAGATGAAATTATAACAATCCTTTAGAACACATGTAACTGGATAGTTTCCTTGGGGAAATAGGTAGTGGGTAAAAATGAGAAGGAACAACCTAAAGAGAATGAGGAAGAACAACTTGGATAATGTGAGGAAGAACAACCTGAACAACATAACAATAAAAATGGGCGAGGGGATAAAATAGCTCGCTTGATTACTGAACTATCTAGAGACATAAAAAGGATTGACCCAACCAAATTTAATGGAACTACTTTGGGAGATGGTGCTAAAAACTAGTTAAGTGAGATGGAGAAGCGATTCAAAATAAGGGATTTTTTGGAGGAAAATAAAGTAGTATGGGGTGCTTTCCAGCTCTCTAACGAAGCATCTTCATGGTGCAATAACCGTACGATGGAATTGGAAGTAGATACTTCCTCCATCACTTGGGATCAGTTCAAGGTATATTTTTGTCAATGCTAGTTTCCTAAACTCTATTTTTATCATAAAATTTTTGAATTTAAGAACTTAACTCAAAGAAAACTAAGTATTGTGGAGTATTGGGAATGTTTTACTAAGTTGTTAAAATATATGCCCCAATACCAAAAAAATGACAAGTTTAGGATTTTTAAGTTCATTATGGGACTAAACCCAAACATAGGAGGTGAAGTAGATGTTCATGGACCATCTAAAATGGAAGCAATGTTTGAAAAGGCTATAAGGAAAGAACAGAAATTGCAAGAAATTTCAACCTTTAGGGAAGAGAAATGTAAGAAGAACATTAGCTCACTGCACCACTTACTCCTAGGAAAACTTGGTGGAAGAAAGAGGGAATAGAAAATGAAGGCTATTAGGCAAAATATAGTAGCTAAACCTACTATAAACACAAGAAAGAATGAGTAGAACAATGCAGATTTTGGGGAAAATAAATTTGAAAGAAAGAGCACTGTTGGGGGATGTTTTGAATGCGATGGTGATCAATATGAAAAAAATATCCCCAAAAGAATCAGTGAACAACCAACAAAAAATAATTCATGATACAGTGGGTAATCACCAAGTAGAAAAATATGCTACCCCAATAGAAGTTTCGTGTAATCTTTATGGCTTTTCAGTTAATATATTTTTTGACACTGGTGCTATTGAGTGTTTTATTTCTAATAAGTTAGTTGGAAAATTATCTAAAAAATATGGATTTATGGAAAACACTTGGACTATTAAATATAAGAATGGTGTTATTCATACGGTGGCTAATGCTTTTTGAAGAAACATTGGAATTACCCAGTTTAACCATTGAACTTAACCTTTATATGACTCCGTTAGGGTCTTATGACATCATAATAGGAGTGAATTGGCTTTCTAAACACAAGGAAACCGTGGATTTATTTGAGAAACGTATAGAATGTCTTGATGACACAAAAAAACATCCATCATACATGACATCAAGAGATATTTTGAAGTTAGAAACATCTCTGTAATACAACTAAAGAAATCCAAAAAAAGGTTGCATGTTATACGCTATTAAAAAATCAGATTTTAGTGAGGAAGGTAAGAATTATTTGGAATATTTTACACTTTTACATGAGTTTAATTATGTATTTCTAGAATAATTTTGTGGACTTCCTCCTAAAAAATATTTTAAATTTACAATTTCCATTAAACCTTGGAACAGAGCCAATATCAAAAGCACCTTATAGAGTGACCACAATAGAGCTTGTAGAACCGAAAGCAAAAATTCATGTACTCTTGTCAAATGTTTAATTTGACCTAGTGTGTCTCCTTGGGAGCACCTTTCATTTAAAAAATAAGGATGGAACGTTAAGGTTATGCATTGACTATCACATGCTTAACAAAGAAACGATAAAGAATAGATATCCTTTTCTAAGAATTGATGATCTCTTCGATTAGATGAGAGATGCATCTGTTTACTCTAAGATTGATTTACGATCTGGTTATCATCAGTTAAGAATAAAATATGAGGATATTCACAAAACAACATTTAGAACACAATATGGGCATTGTTATCCAAAATTCACCCCCCAGGGTAAATTTTGATAACATGCATTAAATTCTCAAGTCCCAGGAAAATAGATTGATTCAAGGTAGAAAATCATGTTTCTAGGGTCCCCTCGAATTTTTCTAACTCTCCTGTCTAGGTTGAAAAGAGAAAGTTCGAGAAAAGAGTGAAAAAGTTGCAAAAAATAAGCTTGGGCCAGAAAAAATCATGAAAATTGGCTAAGTCCCGGTCCAGGCAGCACTTGGGATAGTTGGGACGTCGGGGCGCAAACCGGCCGAAAAGCCTCCAGGCGGCCAGCAAGCGGCACCAGGACGGTTGGGACATGGGGACGTGTGGGACGCGAAAGGGCAAACCGGCCGAAGGTAAAAGCAAAATCGACTAACTACTGAGTGGAACAGTCTGGGACATGCGGAGGTGAAAAGACGCGAAGGATGCGAAAAGGTGAGGCGGCTGCAAATGGGGACGAGGAAGCCCATTTCGAGTGGTTCAAAGAATTTATCCCGATAGCTTGGGGACAGTTGGAACAAAGGGACGTGGAAGACGCGGATAGCCGAAGGAGCCGAGAGCCAATCAAATCACGCCACGTGTCATCGGCCGAAAGAGGGATAGAGAAGCCCGAATCGGGTGGATCGGAAGTTTTTGTCCCAGACAGTTTGGGACATCTAGGCCAAAGGGATGCACGGGATGCGAAAAGCTGGCAAGCCCGCAGACGAATCAGGAGACGCCACGTGTCACAAGGGAAAACGTCCAAAATTCCAAAGGGACGAGGTTTGAAGGGTCAGTCCGAGCCAATCAGAATAGGACATGTGTCTAATGGAGCAGGGAAGTGTGGAGCTCGGGGAGGAGTTAAAGAATTTGGCAAAAGTTTTGGCCAAAAACCAAAAAGCAAAGGTTTTCCTGCGCCCCTGTCGACCAATCAATGCATGCCACGTGTCCCAAGTGGTGAGGACGCGGGGAAAAAGTGGAAAATTTCCCAAAAAATTAAAAAGGTCAAATTTCAAGGGAAAACCCACGGGTAAGTGAAGGAGAGAGAATTACGCATCCAATCAGTGCTTGACACGTGTCATCCAGGTGGCAGAGCGCGGGAAAAAATTTCAAAACCCACTTTTGCTTGTTTCGTGCCCTAAATATTCAGATCGCCATATCTTTCGATCTAGAGCTCGGATTTGCACGTTCTTTATATCATTGGAAATCTTATAAAATTCTCTACATGATTCCGGGGTCAATATTGAATTTTGGTTCAGTCTGGAGAGAGAAAAATAAGAAACGGCTCTAACGCGTGTTCATGGCCAGAAGTGACATTTCAGCGACCAAATTTAATACAGAATGGGTCGCATTCTCCTCCAATTCGGTCAAAAATGGTAGGGTATGGGTTTGTAAGGTCCCCCATGTAATTTTAATGCATTTTTAGTCGAGTGAGGAATGGGTTCCCACGTTTTGTACGTTTTCTCTCTCCTAGGCTCGACCCATGTAATGAAAAAGCTAGATCTGGCTCATTTCTAAAGGGTGGAACATCTTTTGGCATAGCAGAATTCTTCTTTCACCTCCAGCAAGTGATTGTTGCAAGAATCAGACCTCTTCAAAGACTGTAACAAGTTTTTACCTCTCTGAGGTTGTAATCCAGTGGTTTTGATATTGGAAATGATAATGCAAGCTTTGTGAATGAGTTTCGAGTCCTTTGTATTATTTGCTTCATTTCAGACCCTAAATTATATCTTATCAGCCTGTGTATGTTTTATGTTGCAAGCTTTGGTTTGTGTCTATTTGCATGACAAAAATATTCACCACTCCTTTTTGGTGCATCACCATCTTTAGTTAGTTTCAATTTTTGCATTTCTATCCCTGTCTCCTTGCAATTTAGAGTAGGATTAGGATCTGAACCTCTGTAGTTGTGCAAGCATTAGATCTAATCAGAGGAGTTTGAGGAACTAGCCTCTAATCTGGAGATTCCTCTCTCAGTTTCACAAGTCCCACACTTGGAGAGAGGTTTCCATGTTGTGTAATCACACTGGATGCCTGAAACATCAACCTAGAAGTCTGATGTGCGTCCAGTGGTCTTTGTGATCTGTAACAACAGGCATTACGTGTTTACCATTTTTCCATTTGGACTCACTAATGCACTAACACCATTTATGAACCTTATGAATAATATTTTTCAATAATACATAGATAATTTTGTTCTAGTTGTTCTTGATATATTATGATTTATTCAAGTAACTTGATGGAAACAATGAACACCTAAGGATAGTGTTGGAATTATTAAGGAAAAATAAAATATATGGTAATATTTCAAAATGTTCCTTTTATAAAAATGAAGTACAATATCTTGGCCATATCATAAATAGGGATGAGATTTTGTTGACCCATCAAAAATCAAATCTATTATTGAGTGGCCAACACCTAAAAATGTGCATGAGGTAAGAAGTTTTATGGGATTGGTTGGATACTACAAAAAATTTGTAAAATATTTTTCAAGAGTGACTAGACCAATTACTTCATTATAGAAAAATGATAAAATGTTTGTATGGAATGACAAATGTGAGAGTGCATTTAACTTGCTGAAAGAAAAACTTACATTTGCACCTATATTAAAGGTTTTGGATCCCAATGGAAAATTTACCATGGTTACTGATGCCTTGGGTGAAGGATTGGGTGGAATACTTCTTCAAAATGACCACATAATTGTTTATAAAATTAGAAAATTAAAGGTGCATGAGAAGAAATATGCTCCTAGTGACTTAGAGATATCTTCTATAGTCCATGCCTTACAAATTTGGAGGAATTATTTGTTAGGAAATCCATTTGAACTGAAAACAAATCATTTGGGGTTGAAATACATTTTTACACAACCCAATTTAAATGCAAGACAACGTAGGTGGCTAGAATTTCTATCCCAATATGAATTTGATATTAGCTATATCAAAGGGAAAGAAAATCAAGTAGTTTGATATGTTGAGCTGCAAGAAGCATATTTCTACAATTGTAACCCTCAGAACTCAGTTTAAGGAAGAAGTTAAGAGACAAATTCAATCGATTCATACTATCAACAAGTCAAAACTACATTAGAAACAAATCTAAATGATAGAAGGTACAAGGGTTTCAGGTTCGAAAATGAAGGAATTTTACGATTTAATAAAATAATATATGTGCCCTTGAGTAGTGATTTGAGAATGAAAATATTGCAATAATTTCATGATGCACCATATTCTAGGCATCCAGGGGTAACAAAGTTATTGGTTGATGTAAAAAAATAATATTTTTGGAAAGGGATGAAAAATGATATGATAAATTATGTTGCACATTGTTTGGAATGCCAACATGTAAAGGTGGAACACTTGCATCCCGTAGGACTTCTATATCCTCACAATATTCTATAATATAAATGACAGGTAATCAACATGGATTTTATACAAAGACTTCCACTAAATAAAAATCAGCATGATATGATTTTAGCGGGGAAAATTTTAGTGGCGAATTTTTGTAAACTCGTGAAAATTGAGGATTATGGAAATTCAAATTGGCGAATATTCTATGATTTCAGCTGACTTATTCACCAAAAAATTCAACCGACATGTCCCTTATACTATTCATTTCACCTAGATTTTACACATATATAAGAGCTTATGAATGTAATTCACCACCAATTTGAATCATTTTGTGCGCATATTCACCGAAGTAAACATAAACAACCCCTGAGCCATCTAACCCTAAGCATTCCAACCTTGAGCCATCCAACAATGAGCGTTCAAACCCTAGAATGTCCAAACCTAAGATGTCCAACCCCTCAACCATCCAACCACTTATTTTTCAAACCCCTTATCCTTCCAATCCTTGGCCATCCAACCCCTTCATCATCTAACCCCTTATCCAGGCCCTTGACCACGAGCCATCTAACAACTTTGTTTAACCCTTAGTTGTATAACCACTTAGCCATCAAACCCTTGGCCATCCAACTCTTCCATCCAACCCCTTAGCCATCTAACCCCTGAGTCATCCAACTCTTGAGTTTTCCAACCCCGAGCTGTCTAGCCTTGAGTTGTCCAACCCTAAGCCTACCAATCTTGAGTCGTTCAACCCTGAGCCATCCAACCCCGAGCCGTCCAAACCTGAGCCGTCCAAACCTGAGCCATCCAAACCTATCATCCAACCTCTATGCCATCCAACTCTTCCATCCCTTGATGTCATATAAGTACAATCACCTTAAAATGAAGGGCACAAAAAACTACAAATTCATAGAATCACTAAAGTGGGAAAGCCTCTCTCTATACATTATTGTCATCGGGCCAAGGAAAAACCCTAATTTTTCAAAGAGGAGAAATCAGGAGTGGCAGAGGCAGGGAAGTGGGTGAAGGAAAAGATGGTGCAGAGGCTCACATACCACAGGTGTCACAACTATCACACCAAGTTGAACCAGACCGAATCATCAAAACCCCTGGTAAAAAACATGCCCACTTCATCTAGGGTTTTGAAGTTTATCTTCGTTATGTATTTATTTGACTCTGGGTTAGGTTTTAGAGTTTTGAGGTTTCTCTCATTTTTCTGTATGATTTTTGGGGTCAATTGTTTTGGGTGTATTTGTGTATAGGTGGGAAGTTAATTTATCAGACTACCAAAAAGAGGGCCAATAGACCCAAATGTCCTGTTACCGAAAAAATAATCCAAGGAGTAAGATCTATTTTTTTCTTTTTCTATTTTTTTGTTGGTATTCTCATAATGGCATAAATCGAATGAATTTTTATAGCATATTAGTGAGTAGAGAAGCTATATATGCAACTCTATCGAGGGATATGAATAGATTCAAACCTTTGTGTAGAGCTTTTGAAAGCCCATCAAATGAAGTTTCTGATAGATTTTATAATTTTGTTTGATATTTGTGTTATGGGGGATTTTTGTAGCATTGTAGTCCACATTATTTCTATTTCATCTACAAAACTATAACTGGGATTTATAAGCCCAAAGTTTTGATTTATTGTTGCTGATTTATGATTTTTTAAAATCTTAAACTCAAATATCACGTTTTGGATTGGTTGATGCCTTACAGATTCCCCATTTGAGGCCCGTGGAATACAGGGTTAGTAGGCTAAAAAGGAGTAGGAGAACTGTGAATAGACCCTATGGAGGAGTTATGTCCTATTCAGCCATTTGAGAAAGGTAAGCTATCATAATTATAACCATAATTATTTTCTATGTTAAATGTTCATTCAATCAGATATTAGGTCCTATTATTTATGGGTTAATGCATTTATTTAATTTGTTAAGGGGATATTCGGAATTTTTTTAATATCATATTCTCTATCTTTGGATCATCCAAGTACTAATAAATTTGGTCAGATTATTAGAAATAATCTAACACAATATCATAAAAAAACAAAATATAAAATTCATCTAGGAAAATTTATTAATTAATAGAGAGTTCAATATATATATCAATTAACCCCTACAATGGTGGATTCAAACATGATCTTCAATCCCTACAATCTCTCAAACTTACTCTAGCTAATCTCTAGGATATCTCTCACACTATTATTAATATGAGTTCTATAAAATCATTATTAATAATATTACAATTTATTTAATAATGTTACACAATATTTTGGCAACAAGTAACCTCTCCATTTATGCAATTGGGTCTGATTTATTGACTTTTCTTTGAGTTACTCATAACAAATAGATGTTGTTAGTCTTAGAGTGTTCTACTTGTTAGTGTAAAGCCACCTTCTAAATTCGGAGGAAAGGAGGTAGAGTATGTAAAAACTTCTTTAATCTAGAGGTGATTGAAAAGAGCCTAGGAGAGAATAAAATTTTAGAATTTTATTCTGCATTCTAGGATCAAAAACATATATTTTTGAGTATTCATTTGGATTTACCCTAATTTATTTGGGTGCTTAAGGATTTGCATCAAATTTTCAACTTGTATCCCATAAATCTATCTTGAAGCATATCAAGTTCGTATGGAAGGTTAACATGATGTGGCTCTTTCAGTCTTCACTACTGATCCATAACACAAACATGAATAGAAACAAGAAGCTAACCTAAACTTATGTCCAACGCACCCATCCAACCCCTCACCCATCCAATGCACCCATCTAACCCCTAGCCATCCAACCCCTCACCCATCCAACGCACCCACCCAACCCCTAGCCATCCAACCCCCACCCATCCAACACACCCACCTAACCCCTAGTCATCTAACCCCTCACCCGTCTAACCCTTAGCCATCCAACCCCTCACCCGTCCAACCCACCCGCCCAACACTTAGTCATCTAACCCCTCAATCATCCATCCCATCCACCCAACCCTCAGCCATCCCACCCCACACCCATTCAATCCCACCGCCACCTAATAGCCATCCAACCCCTCACCCATCCAACCCACCCACCCAACCCTTAGCCATCCAACCCCCTCCCCCACCCTAACCCCTCAATTGCCCAACCTCCGAGTCACAACCAACCTACTCGATCAAATTTGTGAAACTAGGGAAAAATTCTCTCTGCAAAATCACCTTTTCCATGAAATATTTTTTTCAGATATTCACCAATGATTCAAAAGTTGATTTTTGAGATTTTCAACGATTCGAAAGTAATTTTTTAGAGGGGTCTTCTTAAAATGAACCACGAATTCTAGTAGTAGTGGATAAACTAACCAAAGTATCTCATTTCATATTGGGAAATCTTAAGGATAATTCCCCAATACTTGCAAAAGAGTTTGTGTATGATATTTTTTGATTACATGGAATTCCAAAACTAATCATTTCATACAAGGATCCAAAGATCACCTCTCAGTTTTGGAAAACAATGAACTTTGCGTTGGGACAAAAATTAAACTTTAGTTCAACTTACCATCCTAAAACAAATGGTCAAATAGAAAGAGTGAACCAAGTTATGGAAGATATGCTCATAATGTATTGCATGGATAAACAATAAAAATTGGAGGAATATCTACTATTGGGTGAATTTGTTTACAATAACACTTAACACTCATAACTGAAAAATGTCTCCATTTGAAACATTGTATACATGAAAGTGTATAAATCCTATTAGATGGGATACCATGGAGGATAGAGATGTGGTGGGTTTGGAAATGTTAACTAAAATGGAAGAGAAAGTTAAGATCATTCGTGAGTGGTTAAAAGAAGTGTAAACACCTGTAGTTTAGATATTGCACTATTACGACTAATATTGTGCTAGTTTTGCTTCTCCTTATAAACTGACGGTACACCACCGGTTCGACCCATCTAACTTTCTTTCTACGACATCCCTTTTTTCATTTTTCCTCTTGTAAACCACTTAAACAAGCTATAATAGCTTCATTCTAACTACATTAGCTTCTTACTTTCTTCTACTCCACTTCTGCCACCTTCCTATTTTATCAACCCATTCCATTGGATTGATCTGAACCTTCAAAACTCTCTCCAAACCCTAATCACCTCCTAAACATGTTTAATTAAGCTTAAACATGGTTTGTCACTCCCTAAAACTAGTCAAAGTAAGCTTTGACTTGCTAAAAGTGTTTTTTGGAATTTAGTGTTTGTCCCACATGCACTCAAGTTTCCCTTTTTCCCAAATGGAAAACTATATATAGGGCTAGACCCCCTCTCTCATTTTCAAGAATTCCTCCCTTCTTCCTAAGCATAGATTATAGTATTTTGCATCTAGGTTCTAGTTTTCATTTCTAGTTTAGATATTGAGCTATTTACTTCACTTTTGCATTGTTAATCCAATTTGTAGGGTAAAGGAGAAGAACCATTGGCTCAAAAGCCTATAATGGGGAGATCTCTTTCTCTTAATCACTAAAACTGATTGCTTAGGGCTTACTAGGTTCATTATTTTAAGCTTTCAAAGAATAGAGATAGTTTAATTAGCTTAAATTTGAGTGTTTACTTCATAATGCATGCTAGTTAGAAGATCTTGTTCATTTCTTATCGGATGGTCCACTGATTTGTTGCTTGAAGCCTTTGGGGATTCTTTAGGAATTCTTACCCCAAAATCCATGGCTTTCTACAACTTTTCTTTGAACACAAGAAGATCTTGATAGGAAGAAAAGTTATGCTGATTTGAAAAGGATTGACATAAAATTTGAGCAAGGAGACAAGGTATTTTTGAGGGTAAAACCCAAAAGAGCTCTATTTCATTTGGAAAAGATGCCAAGTTATTTACAAGATATGTAGGAACATTTGAATTCCTATAAGTGATAATTTTGGTGGCTTACGGATCATCTTTACCTCTGCATTGTCCAGGATGCATAATATTTTTCATATATATTTTCTTAAAAAGTATGTTTTTGATATATCACATATTATTAATTGGAACTCATTACAGGTTTAGGACCTGAGAATCATTGTAGATGAACCAATAAAAGTGTTGGAAACTAACAAATTACGTCTCAGAAATCAATAAATTTCTCAATGTAAGGTCCAATGGGACCAATATTCAGAGAACAATACAACTTGGGAGAATTTGGATGATATGATGATTGCTTTTCCTTCCTTGTTTAAGTAAAAAACTGATATTTTGTGATGAATTTGTGGAAAAATATTCAATAATTATTATAAATAATGGTACTTTAAACCATATTGAAATAATTTTTAGGAATTAAATTGTTGAGATAAGGATGATACAATCAAGTTTTAGAACCTTGATTTGCTTTAGCTATGGAAAAATTTCCAATTGGTTGCGAAAATTGAATTGTCTTGTTCAAAGTGTTATTTTTGAATTTTCTTATGATTGATACGCTAGCAATAATTCTAATTAAATCATCAGGATGATGATTCTTTTTAGAGGAAGTATGTACATATTGGAATTAATACATTTTCCAAATTATTAAGATCGCTAGTTATTTCCCCCTCTTGCAAATGTGTGGCACTTTGGTTTGCATAATATCTTGTTAAATAATGAAGTGTTTGCTAATAATTTATTAAATTAATAATATATATCTAAATAAACACACACACACACACACACACACACACACACACACACACACACACACACAAACACACACACCATGGAAATCAATTGGTTTTGTTGAGTTAATAAACTAAGTGGGTTAGCTTGAGATATGTTGAACATTGGTTAATATAGATTTTGAAAGTTTTAATAAACTTGAGTTAAAATTATGTTGATAGACATATTTTATCAGATGGTAAGTGAGGTTTATGGTTTTAAAACAAAGTGGTAGAAACTTAAGAGTTTTGGTAGAAATTTGTTGTGGAGCGGGTGCCTTGGGAACCATTATTTTATTGGAGAAGCTAAGGCATGCAAAAAATGCATTATTTTTCATTTTTTTTTTAAGATGTGTTTGGAGTTGTGTATGAAGGTTTTGAGGGATGGTTGTTTTGGGTGGCTATGCATGAAAAATTTATTGTTGTTATCTCTAGTAAAAAGACACTTTTACTATATGAATATGTTGTTGGAAAATTTGGTAGTGTATTGAAGCCTTCAAATTGGAAGTTTGCAACTTAGAAACAAATTTCGGGAATATTGGAGGAAATAAATACAATAATGGTTCTTTATCATTTTACTCTCGATGTTATTATAATGAAATCACTAGATATGTTCTAGTTTGATCTATTAAAAAGAAATATGGATATGTTTTTCTTTGGCTTGGGATTATTGTTGAAATATGTATACGTTTCTTTGGTTTATTGTGAAATATAGAAATAATGAGAATTTTGAACGCATTTTTGGCTCTGGTTATTTATTGTAATCCAAACACATTTTGGGCGGGGTTCATTTTAAGACACCTCTATAAAATTGTAGGTGGAAAATACAGCGAATATCCCAGAACCGCCAAAGAAAAGGCAAATTTGTGATGATTCTAAAACCAAATTTTTGCTTGGTTTTCGAGCAAGAGAAATAAGAGTTCCAAACATGGGTGCATCATCGACGTGCAACAATAAGACGTCAATAATAATTCTTGATGCACATCAAGTCAACATCAATGGCTCGAGTTGACACGCGTCGATGGCTCAAGTTGACACGCGTCGATTGGATTGAGTGACGCGCGTCAATGGATTGAGTTGACGCGCGTCAATGGATTTAGTCGACGCATGTCAATGTTTACAGATTGGCGCGTTAACTAAATCCATTGAATCACGCCAACTAAATCAATTGATGCACGCGTCGGCATCAACTCAAGCCATTGGACGGCGTGTCAACTCGAGCCATTGACATGCATCAACTCAAGCCATTGACACGCGTCAACTCAAGCCATTGACATGCGTCAAAGCTTTGATTGTCGTAGCGTCAAAGATTTTAGTTGACACACGTCAAATCATTGGTTGCCGCGCGCATCGAGACAAGTTGTTGCGCGCGTTAATTCCTTGATTGATGTGCAATTTAGCCTATAAATACCCTCCAGCTGGTCATTTTCTTGTTTACACTTTCCGGCTCATGATTTTTTGCAGATGTCCATCATTGTCAAAGATGCAAGCACAACTATAATGTCGACTTCACATGCTTCCCAACTGCAAGCTCATGGAAAAAATCAAGAAGAGAATCCAATCCAATCCACGGCCAAGATCATCTACAGGAATCCCTTGTGCCCTCACATCCATACTGTTTTAAAAATGTCTTCTGAATATAAGGATTTGATGGATGCGTGTGAGTTTACAGGGCTCGTTAATATGCCCCATTTCGAAACAGATCTGGATATTTTGAACTACCTTCTGTCATCCTATAATTCAGAGGACGGCCTTTTTTATGTGACTTTGAACGACGACCGAATGTTCCAATTCAGGATCGAAGCAAATGACATCCATTGGTTTACTGGCCTTCCTTTCAGAAATTTACCAATTGTTACAACCAAGGCAACACTAGTGGAAGAAGACAAGAAATTTCTCGAATCAACGTTCGGTTTCCATGTTGATTGTAAGTATAATTCGTTTTAATTCTGTTTTTTATTCTGTTACAATTTCTTGTTATAAATTTATAGTAATTTTCATTGTTTGGCATTTGCAGCCCATGTCAATAAGTCCAGGCATGGTGTGGATACGCAATCAATTGCTCACCACTTTCTTGCTGCAGTAATTTCATTTTTTCAATCCAGAATTGTTTTTCAGGGTCGCCAAACAGATATACCAAATTGGGCCATTGCATACATAGTTGCCACTATCTCAAAATAGAAATTCGATTGGTGCACCTATCTATCCAAAAAAATAAGAACTGACATAACAAATTCAAAAATTTCAGAAAAACCTGTCATTTATTCCACAAACTATCTCCTCGGCCTTTATTATGAGGCACTTTTAAATTTAAAAGATAAAAATATTCCTACTTGCACAGATGAGGAGTTGATGAAGTTATCAATTCCATTTGAAGAACAACAGGTATAAACAATTTAGTTTGTATTTCAATTTTTGACATTGCACTGCATAGTTTTTACACTTAAATTTTAATGTTTTGTAGAGAAGATTTATTGAAGCCCTTCCCGAAAAAAAAGTGTTATCGAGAGGAAGAGGCCAACAACACGTTGAGGCTTCGGGAGACTCCCAATCTGAAATGGAAGCTCACTCCTCTCCAAACCCTCGATAGTTTGAACTTGTTAAACACCAGAGAAGTAATACCTTGTCATATATTGTTTACAAATTCCAAATTTGCAAATTTATTTTTCAATTTAAATTTTAACCAAATGAATTGACAACATTTAATGTTGATGACATTGCAGGGACTTTGGACCATACACTTGTTTTGGAAACTCAACCTTCTTCACCAACTCACTCCATACAGTCGCATGCATTCATATCTTTGGAACAAACACTGAATACAACTCCTACAAGGCCACCCTTAGCACCGCGAAAAACTACCCCTCGACAACAAGGTACAATTTTTCGATAGTACGTTTAATTTCATATTTTTTTCCTTTTGAATTGTTTTCCTTTTTTTCATGTTTTTTCTTGTTCTTTTCAGCACATGTCAGTCCTGATCAAACCGCGGCACCGACACCCACTCAACCAATAATTTTTAAAATGCCAACCAGAGGAATAGTAAAAAAGAACATTGGTAAACGCATGCCACTAGCTCCGGCCCCTAGCGGGACACTAAACATTTCCTCCTCCTTTCGAATTCCAACTCTCTCACTTGGTGGCTTGCCCAGTGCAACGGGCATATCAGTTTTGAACAATATAAATTTAGATGAAGATTATTTGGGCATTGATAGCAATGACCCAACTGGTTTTTTCAATACCCGCGAGATGATTCAGGGCTAGCAGGTATACTTTAATTTAAATATGCTTTACAATTTTTAAATACATTTTGATTTAAATTTATTTATCTAAATCTTGATTAATTTTATCACAAACAAGATTAGGCCACCCAAAGGCAGAAACAAGTAGCAGTTGATCTTGCCGAAAGCCCCCATACTTCTCCAGCAAGATCATCTTCATCAGATTCAGATAGTGAACAGTTGCTACCTTTTCCTTTGGAGAACTTAATTGGTTTTGATTGTCAATCCCATGTCAGTGAGTTTATTCTACCTCATATCAATCAGCTTATAGAATGGGAGAGAAGGGCTAAGGTTCTTATCAATGAGATTATTAGTCGTTATGAAAATTATTGGCAAAGGGATAGTTTATACGTTGCAGTCTAGAATCAACCTGCGAAGATGGATTCCTTACTTACCCAAGTAAGAAGTGGGACTATCACGTATAACAACTATAAATACGACATTTTAGATAAGTCATTAAACAAATTGGAAAATATTAGTGCCGAGGCCCAGGCATATTTTAACAAATGGTCCAAGGACAAGGATTTGGTAGCTATTGCAAATGCCGAAAGAGATAGAGCGGTTGTAAGTTCTAACTTCTATCACTTTCAAACAATCATTCTTGTTAATTTGAAATTTTCATTTTTTAGTAATATTTTGAATTGACATTACTCTTTTTGTGCAGTTGAAATATGAAAATTTGAAGAGTCAAGCAAAGGTATTGCAAGTTCACCTGGAAACAACGAAGAACAATTTATCCGCAACAAAGAATTTGAAGCAAAATATTGTTTTGGTTAACAAACAAAACAATACACTAAAAATGATAATTAAAGAGCACATCTTTGATCGACATATTATTCAAAGCTAAAGCAGTCAGCTGATCCAAATTTGCTGTCGCATGGAGATGCAACAAATCAAGAAGAAAGAATTTTGAAAAATCTGGACAATGCTGCGGAAGATCTTATAAGTTCTGGGGTTATTTCTGCTGTTGTTGGGGAAATGGGTATAGCCACAGTGGAAGAAGCCGTTGGGGAAAGGAGCAGAGGAGTAGAAATGGATAAAGAAAAAGAGGGTTGAAAACTTGAAACTTTTATTATTGTGGAAACTTTAAATATTGATTTTGGAAACTTTTAATATTGAGTATGGTATTTGAATTTAATTATATGGATTTGATAGCCTTTTAAAATTTGAAATAATATATAATCTTTAATT
This sequence comes from Taxus wallichiana var. yunnanensis, assembly GCA_018340775.1. Taxonomy (NCBI): domain Eukaryota; kingdom Viridiplantae; phylum Streptophyta; class Pinopsida; order Cupressales; family Taxaceae; genus Taxus; species Taxus wallichiana. The sequence goes on along the minus strand of CM031243.1, from coordinate 26,796,863 downwards.
TTGATTGCATTAGATGGGGATTATCATGAGTTATCATGAATTATATGTATGTTTCTTGTTTACTTGGATTGTCATAAATTGTATGTGGACGTAGATGACGAATGAAGATAGATGATGATAAAAGATGATGATGAAAGATGATAATGATATGATATATATGGGCATTGGACGATGATCAATTTAATGTGGACGTAGATTTATCTTCAAGCAGAATAATTCTTCTTCTCTAGACATTTGAAGTTGGTTTAAGATAATTCTTCTCTATACTTGTAACGATATGATCATAATGTCATTAGAATGGATATAGATGATAAATAAATGGAATGTATTATAGAAGAAATTAGAACGGATATTACTTGTAATGATATGATTATGAATTGTTTTAAAAACATGTAAAATTCAATTGTCATTTTATCCCACAGTTAAAAAAATATATCAAAGCATTTTGCACATATAAAAAATAAATAAAACATAATTTTAAGAAATCAGTAAAGAATCATCACTGGTAAGAAATCAAACATAATTGCAAATATGATAGGGTTTAACTGTTAGGAAATAAGGGATAAAATATGCGGAATAATCCCTCACAGAATCGCAACAGTAGAAATTAATATGCATAAATTATTACAGATCTGAAATAAAATTGCAGAATAAAATAACACAACACAAGGAGATAATATTTAACGTGGTTCACCCAATTTGGGCTACGTCCACCAAGAATCACTTGCTCAGATTTTATTACAAGCCACCACTGTCTCAATACAATACCCAGATCCGTTTGGAGCTATGCTCAACAAACTCTACAGAATTCACAACCGAATTCAAAACACATCTGCAATACATTTGCTTGTCTTCTATCATATGCATAAGACCATATAAATAGACAACTACTTAAGCAGTTTTACAAAACCGTGGGTATCAAAACCATGGGAAAAACCCGTCCCATAAACCTATGGGTCAAAAAACTTTCCCATATGAGAAGAGCACGTTTTCACGATATGTCGGTTGCATTTTGAGGATACATGAAAAGTGTACAGTACTCTTAGTGTACAGTCTTCAACACTTTCACACATTAAAACAGGCTCCACAACCTAACAATCTCCCACTTAGAGACTAGTTTTCCTCTGAGCAAGCTTCTCAACCCTTCACTAGTTTCATGAAGACCAACCAAATCTGAACACAACTTTAGTTTTTCCCTTGTGACCACCTTGGTCATCATGTCTACAGGATTCTAACTGGTATGAATCTTCTCCAACTTCAACTTCTCTTCCTCCAAAGCTGTCCTAATGAAATGGTACCTTAACTGTATATGCTTCATCCTGGAGTGGAAAGTAGAGTTCTTAGCTAGGTGTATAGCACTCTGACTATCACTATGCAGCTTACATTCCTCCTGCTTATGCTCCAACTCCTCAAGCAATTGTTGTAACCAAATCATCTCTTTGCTTGCCTCTGTTGTAGCAACATACTCAACCTCCGTGGTTGACAAAGCCACCAGCTTCTGTAGTCGTGAAATCCAGCTCATTTTGTCCCACCTACAGTGTAAATATAACTGTCATGCTCCTCCTGCTGTCTACATCTCCAGCCATGTCTGAATATACATAACCACGTAAAGTGGTGTCTGATCCACTATAGCACAAAACTACTCCCATGGTTCCTCTCAAATACCAAAGGATCCACTTTTTTGCTTTCCAATGCTCTTTACCTAGATCACTCATAAATTTACTCATAGCTCCCCCTTTGCATGGGCAATATCGGGCCTAGTACACACCATATCATACATCAAACTACCAACTGTTGATGACTAAGGTACCTTGGACATATGGTTTATTTCTGCCTCTGTCTTGGGACACTGCTCCTTTGATAACTTAAAATGGCCTGCCAAAGGAGTCCCAACCGGTTTAGCATCCTGCATGTTAAACCTATCCAATACTTTCTTAATCTACTCTTCTTGAGATAAAGTCACTTCCGTTCCTTCCTATCCGAGTTATCCTCATACCAAGGATTTGTTTGGCTGCCCCCAAATCCTTCATATCAAAGGATTCACTTAGCTTTTTCTTAAGTACTTTTATTTCTGTATGTTTTTACTGCAACCAACATGTCATCTACATACAAACACGGGATAATATAACTTCCATCCTCAAATTTCTTTGTATACATGCAATGGTCAGAATGCCACCTAATATAACCTTGCTCCATCACGAAGCTATCAAACTTCTTATACCATTGACGTGGAGCTTGTTTCAGGCCATACAAGCTCTTCTTCAGTTTGCACACCATCTCCTCTTTACCTTTGACTTCATATCCTTCTGGCTGCTACATATATAGCTCCTCCTCCAAATCACCATGGAGAAATGCAGTCTTTACATCTAACTGTTCTAAGTGCAAGTCTTCTATTGCTACTATTCCAAGAATAGTTCTAATAGAAGTCATTTTTACTACAGGAGAAAAAATCTCATCAAAATCTATACCTTGTTTTTGTACAAACCCCTTGACCACCAACCGGGCCTTATATCTTTTCTTTCCTCCTTCTTCATCTTTAACTCTATACACCCACTTGTTCTACAATGCTCTTTTGCCTTCCGGTAGCTTCACCAAATCCCAAGTCTAGTTCTCCATGAGAGAATTATGCTCCTCATCCATGTCTTTCTCCCACTTCTTACTGGCATCTACCTGCATTGCTTCATCAAATCTCTCTGGCTCTCCACTATCAGTGAGTAATAAATAATAAATAGAAGGAGAAAAATGTTCAGGTTCTTTTCTTACCCTAGAAGACCTCCTCACTGTAGGATTTTGGGGTTCCTATTGAGTAGGTTCCAGAACTGATTCATGGGTCACTTTCCCATCCGAAAGATCCTCTACCACTACATATTCTTTCTTGGATTTTTCCCTATTTTCCGCAATCTGTTGCTTATACATGAGTTTCTCATTAAAGACCACATCGCTAGACCGAATGATTTTCTTGTCCTTAATACTCCAACATTTAAATCCAAAGTTATCACCACCATAACCAATGAAAGTACATTTTTCGATTTAGCCTCTAGCTTGGTCCTATCATCCTTGTCTATATGAACAAACACCTCACATCTAAAGGCTCTAAGAAATGAATAATCGACTTTCTTACTCGACCAAATCTCCTCGGGTATGCCTCCATCCAAGGCACTTGAGGGTCCTTTGTTTATCAAGTACACAAGCTGTGCTCTTCGCTTCGCTAAAAAGAAAGAGGCGATCCGCATGTAACCTCATGCTCCTAGCACATTCCATTATTGTTCTGTTCATCCTTTACGATACCCCATTCTCTTTGTGGAGTTCTTGGAATCATATTTTTCCTGCAGATTCCATTCTTAGAACAATAATCATCAAATTCATTACTACAATACTCCCCTCCATTATCTGACCTGAGACATTTTAGCTTAAGACTGTTTCATTCTCTACCAAGGATTTCCATTTAACAAAAGTGTCAAATACATCAGATTTGTTTCTAATACAATAAACCCAAACTTTCCTTGTTGCATCATCAATAAAAGTAACATAATAACTTGAACCCCCAAGAGATGATACCTAGCCCCCACACATCAGAATGTACCAGCTCTAACTTAATCTCTTTCTTCGTAGGTCCAACCTTGAGAAACCTTACTCGCTTTTGTTTCCCATATATGCAGTTCTCATAGAAATCCAAACCCATTTATGTATATCCAGGAAAATTCTTCTTTATGATGTTCATGCCCTTATGGCTCATATGACCGAACCTATAGTGCCATAATGTTGTATCTTCATCTGAATCCACAAGATTACAATCATTAGTACTATCAGTGGTTAAATACAAGGTTCCAACCTTATTACCTCTTGCCACCAAGAGCACCCTTGGTAACCTTCCAAGAGTTAGTGTAAATATCACAAAGACAACCATCACTTCCCAATTGCCCGACAATATCAAGTTTCTCCTTAATGTAGGAACATGTCGACATCCTTCAATAGCCATGTATTCCCATTCGCATCTTAACTGAAGCAGAACCTTTTCCAACTATACTTTTGCAAGGCTCATCATCACCAAGAAAAACATGCCCAAAATCCCCAATAACATAATCAACAAAATAATGCCTATGTAGAGTAGCATGAAAAGAAGCCCTTGAATCTAAAACCCAAGATTCGAGTAATATTATGCAAAGAAAGAATCAAAGCATCGACATACATTACCCGATGCCACATTTGCCTCCTTGTTTTCTTTCTGTTGTTTCTTCTTATCCTGAAGCTCCCAACAATTCTTCTTTGCATGCCCAGGCTTTCCACAATTCCAACATACAATCTTGTTCTTGGATTTTGACCTTGCACGATATTTTGATTTTCCATGGTTTCCTCTATTCTTTCTCCCTCTAGTTTCCTTTGTCAAAGCATTCCTGAAGTAGAAGATTCCCCAGAGCTTTTTCTTCACATTTCCTTGCTTAGAATCACCCCTACAACATCCTCAAACTTCAACTTCGAGTTAGCTGGAACCGAGTTACTTACCGCCATTACCAGGCTATTCCAACTCTCAGGTAAAGAGCACAGAATTAATAAATCCCTAACTTCTTCATCAAATTCTATTGTAACCGAAGCTAGCATATTCACAACCGTATTGAAATCATTTAAATGATCTGCTACTGAACTATTCTCAGACATCTTCATATTAAACAACTTTTTCATTAAAAATATCTTATTAGAGGCAGAGGGTTTTTCATACAACTTCCCTAATGCATCCATTAGATCTTTTGTAGTCTTTTCCTTTGAAACATTAAATAATACCGAAGATGCAAGACACAACCAGATCGTTCCAAGTGCCTTCCGATCCAACAAATCCCATTCCACATCTATCATACTCGAGGGTTTGTTCACCTTCTCAGACAAGTGGAGTATAAAGATCCTTCTGATAAAGGTAATCTTCCATCTGCATCTTCCAAAGACTGAAATTCTACCCGTTGAATTTATCAACCCTAGATCTTCTATCATCTGCCATAGCTCCCACTCAAGCTAAAAACTTTCCTGTGATTCAACACTTCAGCAAACTAAACCAAGCTCTGATACCAATTGTTAGGAAATAAGGGATAAAATATGGGGAATAATCCCTCACAGAATCGCAACAGTAGAAACTAATATGCATAAATTATTTGAGGGATTATTCCTTCGTTCTGATTCTCTTTATTGCGATTATAATTAGTTTCTATTATTGCGATTCTATGAGGGATTATTCCACATATTTTATCCCTTATTTTCTAACATTAACTTACCTCTTGTGTAATGTGCTAGATCTTTGTTTTAGAAAAAAACTCAACACGAGAAATGGATTAGTAGATAGAGGGGTGAGTTTCCTAACATTGTCAGTCTCAAGAAGTACCAACTTCCTCGGATGGATGTCAACCCACATTTTCCAAAAAAATAAAATATTGTATTTGAATAAATGTAAATATATAGACCTGTAACATCTTTAATGATAACAAGAGCTGAAAAAATGTAAAGTAACGAACAATAAGATTAAGTTGAAGAAGATACCTAAAATTCAAATCATCACTGGTAATGTGCTAGATCTTTGTTTTAAAAAATTCAACACAAGAAATGGATTAGTAGATAGATGGGTGAGTTGCCTGACATTGTCAGTCCGAGAAGTAACAGCTTCCTCGGATGGATGTCAACCCACGTTTACAAAAATAAATGTAAACATATAGACCTATAACATCTTTAATGATAACAAGAGGTGAAAAAAATGAATAGTAACAAACAATGAGATTAAGGTGAAGAAGATATACCTCTTTAAAGTTGAAATCATCACTGCCACTGGTAATGTGCTAGATCTTTGTTTTAAGAAAACCCAACATGAAAAATTGATTAGTAGATAGATGGGTGAATTTCCTGACATTTTCAGTCCCGAGAAGTAACATTTTTAATGATAAAAATAGATGAAAAAAATGTAATGTGAAAAACAATAAGATTAAGATAAAGATAAAGAAGATACCTATTTAAAGTTGAAACAATCCGTTATCAATAGCTTCATCAAACTCGATGTTGTCTTCTGTAGAATGTGACGATGAGCCAATTACACTCTCAAGGTTGGGAATATTTGTACTTGTAGCTATATTATTCACACCTCTTCTTTCGCAAAGGGAATTCCAATGTGCAATTGCTCTGTCGAATGGAAAGGTTTCGATGGAGTATCAAGAAACATAAACCCTCATGCAACTTTCCAGATTTTTATCCAACCTGTTTCTCAGTTTTGATTTTATAAATGATAATGCACTGAAAACCCTTTCGTCCTCCATAGACCCCAAAATCATTGTTTGGCATAACTCGTATAATCTGAAATACTCACTGATATCTTCTTGTAAGATAGAAATTTGATAGATTCCTCACCATAGCCTTGTAATAGCACCACTCTTAAGGTTTGTCTAAATTCTTATATTGGTTCCTCATTGTTGTTGCAAAATTTGTTGATTGAAACTTTAATATATCGGCATTCAGTATACCTTTGATTTCCATACCCTTGAGCTTTGAAGTCTTTGTAAATTGTTCCATTATTGTACCCATTGATTTATGGAAATGCTTTCGACAAAGTCTCGCACGGCCACCTTCGATATTACAAAAATTAGGATTCATCACACCCATGTCTTCCAGAATTTTATCTTTACTAAACGTTCCTAATTTCGATGACAAGGTTTTTGAAAAATTTTAAGATTTATTCTTGTTTCAACTATAAAAGACTCAAACAGTTTGTGTCACGGGAACATCTTCTTGTTCCGATCTTGTAATATCTTGACTTTTTGCACAATGTACGGTGGTATTTTCCTCCCATTAACAAAGTGATACGAGAGGTGATCATGGATATTAAATTTCAAAAAGCTGTTAGGACTTTTAAGATCTAATAAAGATTTCCAATTCTCAAAAACAGTGCATCAAAACTATCTTGGGAGCAAGTATAATATATCAAGACTTTGACATACCATTTTTCTCATCGTATAAAATCCACAATATAGATTAATCTACCCTGCGCATGCTTCATCAGTGTATTGATCTCCTTTAACATTGGAAGAATACCAACCAATGTAAGAAATGTCTCCAAATCAGTTAAATGGAACAACAATTCCCTCGCCCTATCAACTTCATGACGGTATTTGTGCATGAAACCAACCAATGAAGGATACTCCTCACGAACTCTGCATGCAGGTTCATACAAAGAGATCCATCTAGTTTCCACATCCTTGAGAAGTTTTTTTCCATCTGTAATTCCAATTGCAAATTTTTGGAACTCGAGAAATGTCTTTGGGCTGCTTGACATATAGGCATGAAGTTCTCTTATAAGGTCTTCTAATTTAGCAACATTTTCGTGGTTGCTTACTATTTTATACGCTAAATTCATTCTGTGAGCCATACAGTGAATTGGTAGCATATATGGGGCCACTGTTGTTTGTAATCTAACACACAATCCTATTCGGTGACCCTGCATGACAGATGCACCATCTGCTCCAACGCATACCAAATTCGTAGCAATTTCATAATCAGTCATTCCAACAATATCTTTCAAATGAGAAACAACTATTTTATGTAGGTTTTGGCATTGCGCTTTTCAACCATTTTTATAACACCCAACAGAGGTGTCCTTATATGATTTTCTAAAGTATAGACGTGGATACATACCCATGCAAAGTGTTGTCGACTCTTTGTCACTTCATCAATTGAAAGAGAGATAAAGTTTGATTTTTACATTCTCTTTCAAATCTTCCTTCTCTATCATCGAGAGGCATTTTTCCATTTCCCATCCACTAATTTTAGACCAATGAGACCGAGGTACATTCAGCATTCCGTTAAATTGATACAAAACTTTGAAATCGAGGAAATCCGAAATAGCTCTTCCTTTTTTTAGTATGTGAAAAAGAGTAGAGAATTGTATGAATTTTGCATGTAGATTTGTTTCTTTCATCTTACCACTATGCGATGTGATTGTTCCTCCCTTTTCCAAGAGATGTCGTGTTTTTCTACTCGCCTCATATTTCACTTTGCATATCTAACATGCATGCATTCTTTTCGCTTTTCCACCTATGTGATTTGATTTTTGGCCATCGACCCTGTTATAGTCAAATATTGTTTTCCACAATGTTTTTCTATAGTGTCCAGCTTCAGTTGCATTTTTTGTTGCTTTCCTAATTTCCATGTACATATTATACATGTACATTCAGATGGGATATCTTCAGAATTAGATGATTGTATAGGTTCAATAAACGGAAATTTAGCTGCCCAATCAAACTTGTATGTCCTGCCAATGGTCCACATATTCTTGTTCGTTTTCAATGCTTTACTTTTTTGAGTAGAATTTTGAGCAATATCACGATCACCTTGTTTCCTCTTTCTTGGACCGGAGTTTGAATTTGATTTCTGTGTTCCATTTTGTTGAGTATTTGTATGTGTGATATCTTGATGCACTTCTGGTTGCACCCCAACAGGAACAATATCTTCAAGATCTAGCATATTATCGTAGGTTTCATTTGTTTGACTTTGATACTGTGTAGAATGCATGTCCACCTCAATAATACCTTCCACACAGTCAGTATTCTGATTCTTTGTGGTGGCATCTATATGGTTGGTATTTTCAATATCTGTATACGCAGAGTTTCCAAAATACTTGAAGAGTGATTTATGAGATTTCTTACTTACTTTCAGGTTATTTGCATTATTTGAGCTAGCACCTTCCATTATTCTGAAGAGAGTCCTACGGCAGCAAAAGAACCAATTAGCGACTCTGTCCATAGTCGATTTCTCTATCACGCGTCCCCGTCTCGAGGTTTCGGCACACGTCAACTCTGCACTTGTTACGCATCAACAACCTATTCCTTGTCTCGCGTCCACTATCCGGAGTTCTTGTCGTATGTAAATACCGCCCTTGTCAAGCTTCAACTACGATGCCCAAGTTGTGTCAACACTGCCCTTATCACGCATCAACGCTATTCTTGTCGCACGTCAACACTGCCCTAGTCACGCGTCTGTAATATCTCTTTGTCGCGTGTCTGCAATAACTCTTTGTCGCGTGTCAACAATATCCCTATCGCGTGTCAACAACGAACCCTCCCAGGCTAACAGGAATCTCTGGTGCTTAAGGGTATGTGAGTTCAAATTTCACAGTATTGGTAATTTGGTAAGCTACTTGAGGTATACTACTCGGTGAATCACCTAGGTTTTTATAGGAGATGTTTTCAAATGAAGGCGAAGCCAACCCCCAAAAAAATATACTATAAATTTTAGGTAACAGGACACCGACCCGCTCCGAATAATTCACCTTTTCAAATTTTCCTAAAATGAAATTTTTGCCATATTACGAATATTCGCCTGCTAAAATTATCCCCGATTTTGGGTTTTGATCTTTATATGAAACTTGGAATAATGAATAAGGAAATAACTGTATGCATTTTGGGTTTTGGGATTTTTATTGAAATATACGTATGTTTTATTTTGGGTTTTAATTATGATTGAAAATTTGGGAAAATCGATACGTGTTTGTTTTAATGGGTGAATATGGAAAACAATAAGGTTAGATATAGCTCCTTTTAGAGCATTGTTTCTATTATTTTGAATATAGTTTTGGGTTTTGACCATTATAGTCATTTTTATGCCCTTTCAAAGAACAAGGAAATCCCATGCATGTCGGCCTATCACCTAGCGGGCGCTGGGCACTCACTCGAGGCACGCGTGGGCACTGAGCCCCTCCTTTATGTGAGTTGTGTGAGAATGCATTAGTTATGACAAAAATTAAGTGAAGAGACTGGAAATGAACCATACATTCATCTTAGAGCTCAAAATGGGATTCTAGACCAATGTATTTATTCAGATAAGAAAAGCATTACAGAACATAGATCTGAATCATAATAGAAAGGAAATGCACAGGGGTTTACACCCACTCATATGAAATATATATAAAACTGATCCATACATATATAAGTAAAATTAGAACCACATATATTCATATTAAGTATGTTGATAACCACATTACATTTACTGAGGCAATCACAAATCCATATAATAGTGTAGACCAATGTCATGCATCAAAACTGGACTTAATCCCTTCTTAGTATAAAGAAAAATATTCAGACCCATCCCCTTGATACAACATACTCCTACAAATCCTCTAAACCCAACCCATAGATCTCTCATACTTGTCCCTGCGCATAGCTTCACCTCTTCCCATTCTCTTCATATCAACATCTCTGCATCCCTCTCTTTTTCTTCTACTGGGTGCTTGTATATATAGCCTTAGCAAATAATGCCATGCCTTTCTAAAGTTGTAGATTAGGTGCCAAGTGTCTAAGTGGTCCTCCATGGGAGCATGCTCCTTCAGACGTGAGATCTCCATCCTTCGCCATGATGACCTTCTGGAATCTTCTATCACAAGGTATATTCCTTTTGTGGGCACCAAGTTTCTAGGTTGGCACCTTATCCACTCCACATATGTGTAGTTGGGTCATGATTCCCTCATGTTCGACCAATATGCCAATTATGACCGAGTCCCAAAACCTTTGTTCTACCTTGCACATGCACGCCACTTGTTTTATGAAACCCTCCTAAAACCCTATCCTGCACACTTTCACCTTGCACGCCATTCTTCAAATAGGCCTTGCACACCCACATGCCTTCTTGTACTTAGTCAATATTTTAGGGTCCCAACATCACCCCACACTACGCTTGTTCTCCACCCTTGGGAACATCTTCTCAATGAATAAAGAATGACTATCCTTGAATAGTTTGGGGAAAGAATAAAGAATGAAGAATTTGGGAAAAATGAAAGAATGGGGAAACTATGATTACTTCGAAAGAGGAGAGGGAAATATTTCTTCAAGTTTTCCTCTAACTTATTCTAGGTATCAACCTCATTCTATTCCTATTAATAGAGGTCATCGACTAGGGCACTCACCTCTTCAAAGCTTAGCCCTTCTCCTTGGGTATTCATTGTTTCCACGATCCCCTCCAATTGTTTTCCCAAATCCTCAAGCATGTCCATCCTTCGAGTGATCTGGGGATACAACTCTTCTTGATTGGTTTTGATTGAGCCCCATAAGGTCTCAATAGCCTCGATTTCTTCTCAACCTCTGGCTAGAATTTTGTCACGTTCCGCTCTATTCCCCTTGTTCTTCTCTTGGAACTCCTTGAGCTCTGCTTCATGAGTGGTGACCAAAATGCTCACCACTCTATCTCTATCGGTGTAGTTTTCATAGGTGGCCTCAATGACTTGGGTGATGAATTTCACATCAGCGAGGAATTTCTTGTACTGAGAAACAATTGCCACAACCTTCATCTTGTCCTCCTTTTATTTGTGCACCGATGCCTCCTCTGTAGATTCCAAGGCCAGTGGTCACCTTTCCATTGTGAGGACATGGGTCAAGTCCTCTAGGAACTCCAGGGTGGATCCATACTTCTGCGCTGGTGGCATTAGATCTAGATGCTTTAAGAAAATGACATCTATGATCATCTCTACTTTCTTGTAAACCTCGTGCACCCTTGCCTTCTCTTCTTTCAACTCACACCTTAGTTGAGCACTGATTAGTTCCTCCTACTTTAAGTCCTTGGTTCTTTCCTCAAGCTCTTCTTCCTTTTTCTCCAGTTCTACCTCTAGGAACTTCACCTGTCATTCCTCCTGAAGAGCCTAGCTTCTACTTCAACTGAAACATTGTTCAGCGCATTAAAAATTTGTTCATCTGATAACCACTAAGTGTTTACCAAGGGGTTGTCTCATTTTGACTCTGGTACCTTCATTATTTCCCCTTGGCTTACTTCAAATTCTGGCTCGTCGATGTGGGACTCAAATGCCCAAGAAATCATTTTCCTCATTTGAGGGTATGCACCTTCCTCATCAAATGATGCCATAGCCAAGAGTTGCTCCATTGGTATGATGCTTTAAAAGAGTGCATGTAAAACCTTATTCGGATCATCAATGTAGCCCATCCTTTGAAATTGTGATGCTTCTGTGCTCTTTCTCCCCCTGCACATGGCCATAGAAAATCTTACATCCAAACTGGGATCCCCTCCCATGCTGCCATATTCCTTTTCTATGCTCTCCTCCTCTGCTTCCTTCATCACCAGGTCTGCGCTACATTCCATCTCTTGCTCTACCAGGTCCTTGATGATTTTTTCTACCTCTTTCTCTATAGCCTCGTCTACCTATTCCTTTGTGAGGCTTGGGTTCCTTTGTTCTTTTGTAGCTTCTTTGGCATACGCAACCTCTGCTCGTGTTGTCACCAAAACAGTTCTAACCCTGACTCACGCGCCACTCTAGGCATCCACTATGTGTCGGCCTTCTTTATACTCACCATCCCAACACCCTTGTCCTTCTAGTGCTGCTAGCTCATGTGCTCAAACAACTCAAGGCACTCCTCATACTTATGCTTCTTCCCGCACCATGAGCACTACAATAAATCTAGACACTTACACTTGTAATGTTTTGTAGATCCACAATTATAATAGGTTCCTCATGGGAACTCACTTCTTCCTCCTCCATGGTTACTATGACCACAATATAATCTGCGAGAACCTCTCCCATGTGCCCCTTCATTTGCACATCCTTCATAATGGTGATCATATTCCTTAGAACTAGTAGTAAGGCTAGTCTGGGACACACCATGATCAATGACCTCATGGATTTGGTCAATAAGCATACAATCCTTAGTATCATGGGTCGTAGAGGTGAATATCTTGTAGTAAAAATAAACATTGTTCTGAATTATGTACTAAAACAAGGGACATCTACTTGCATCATGGTCCACATGAAAAATTTCACAATCTACTGTTATGGCGCGTAGTGACTTCCAAGGAAACTATCCTTGGCATGCCCCTCTACTTCACAATATACGCACTAAATACCACTACAAGTCTCATGTGATGAGTTTGCAGACAAATTTTCTAACTGCTTGGCCATTGCAGTGATTTGAGCCTCCAGAAAGGGGCTCACACCAGTATCAACGCTCCCAACTACCTTAACACGTAAGGTAGCTTCTAAAGCCTCGTGTGGGTCAGTGAATGTCTTATGTGACAATGTCCTCCTAAATGGAGTGATCAACCCTCCAACAAACCATTGAGCATGTTGTGAAGGGTGAATTTCATATGATAGTTTTGACAATATAGTTTAAAACCATGCATCATACTCCCACACACTCTCTGCCATTCCTTCTTTGGATCTCCTTCAAAGTGCCTTGATGCTCTTCGATCAAAATCCAATATATGGAACTATGCTAAGAAGGCATTCTTCAATGTGGTGTAGTCTACCACCGTCGATAGGGTCGTACTTCCTATGCCAGCTATCTGAGATGCCTCTACAATGTTGTTACAAAATGACTTGCCTTTCACTCTGGGGTAGTGATCCCCTTCATACACCATAGCAATTCAAACTTGTGCACATATTTTGCAACATCCTCTATACCTTGGTAATTTGGAAAGTGTAAAGACATTTCAAAGAACTCCTTAGGAGGTGGCTAAGGCACCTGTCTTCCTGATCCAAATCCTTTGTTTCCTCTGGTTTTTCCTCTGGTGTTCCTTCCACTAGATCCACTGGATCCACCAAGTCATGTTCCTCAAGATCCACCCGGCCCACCTCCGAGATCATCCTGTAATCGCAATGGGCACTGAAGTGGTTATGCCTAGTATTCCCAATATCCCACTTGAACTACACACCAATGGTCTACAAGATTGATCCCTTTGCTAGAAGTGTATCTGTGTCACTCCTGACGCGTTTCCTAAACCTTGCGTACTTGCACTTTGCCCAAAAATTCCTCCAAACATCATTATGGTATGTGCAACCATGGATGTCCCAAATGAAAAATTATATCTCTTGGGCACCGATCGGTCACTCCCATTGATACCAATTGGGCTATAAATATTTCTCCCTTTATTTATAAAACCAAGTGCCAGGGGTTGGTCGCCAAATGGGTTCAGATGCACGCTGACGGCTCTTCTTTCTCCATGTAACAAAATCTCATCGAAGTGAAGTGCCCTCTCTCTCTCGTGCTTGTCAAGATGGGGTAGTATAGACCGCTCGAGGCTCCATGTCTTCCATGTGAAATTCAACACCCTATCGCAACGTCTACCTCCATAGGTTCATCACACTTGCAACCTCGTGTTGTCTAGTCATCTCCCTTTCATGAGCTTCACTATACTTGAGTCGTCTCTCCTCCCTTTCCTTCTCAGCCACAATGTTTGCCATCTTCCTCCACTCTATCTTCCTCACCTAGCACTTAGCCGACTATGGGGAATGCTTCTAAACTCAAATTACCAACCAAGATATTCATATCTAGAGGAATAACACTAAAAAATGATCCTCTAGGATCCCTTAGAAACTCAAACTCAACAAATTCTAGGAAAGAATATATCAAAATGGAATATTCTAAAGTGTAACTTGCCAACACTCCCTTCCACTAATGATCAATAGCACACATCCAAGTCAGATCTACATCCTATAGCCTCTGATAGTTATCTTGGGTCCACAAGTGTGATCTATAGTACCATCTTGATCTCGATGCGTATACAAAAATCCATTTATATAGCTCTACTGGGAAGAAGAAAAATAATGTATCATATAAATCATGGTATAGGTTCTCTTCTACCCATCTACACGCATTGAACTTAGGTCCAGTGCTGAAAATTTGAGCAAAATCATCCTCTGTGCTCTTGAGCCATGTTTCAACACTTTCTAAATTCAAGCGCTTTGTCATTACTCATCAAAAAGACAAAGAGGCATGCCATTTCTCACAACAACTTTAAAAAGAGGTCCTGACAATGGAACCAATATGTAGTCATTTTTATTCCCTTTCAAAGAACAAGGAAATCCCATACACGCCGACCTATCACCTAGCGGGCTTTGGGTTCTCACTCAAGACACATGCGGGTGCGAGCCCTCCTTTATGTGAGTTGTGTGATAATGCATTAGTTATGATAGAAAATTAAGTGAAGAGAATAGAAACGAACCATACACTCATCTTAGAGCCTTAATGGGCTTCTAGACCAATGTATTTATTCAGATAAGAAAAGCATTATAGAATATAGATCTGAATCACAATAGAAAGGAAATGCACAGGGGTTTACACCCACTTATATGAAATATATATAAAATCAATCCATACATATATAAGTAAAACTGGAACCACATATATTCATATTAAGTATGTTGATAACCACATTACATTTATTGAGGTAATCACATATCCATATAATAGTGTAGACTAATGTCATACATCAGAAATGGACTTAAGCCCTTCTTAGTACAAATAAAAATATTCATCCCATGCCCTTTATACAACATACTCCTACAGATCCTATAAACCCAACCCATAAATCTATCATAGTTTCCTGCGCATAGCTTTTCCTCTTCCCATTCTCTTCGTATCGTATCTCCGCATCCCTCTCTTTTTCTTCTACCTTTGGGTGCTTATATATATAGCCTTAGCAAGAACTGTCATGCCTTTCTGAAGTTGTAGATTAGGTTCCAAGTGTCCAAGTGGTCCTCCATGGGAGCATTCCCCTTTAGACGTGAGCTCTCCAACCTTTGCCTTGATGACCTTTTGGAATCTTATATCACAAGATATATTCCTTTAGTGGGCACCAAGCTGTCAGGATGGCACCTTATCCACTCCGCATGTGCAGTCAAGTCATGCTTTCCTCGTGTTCTTCCTAATATGCCAATTATGGCTAATTCCTAAAACCTTTTCTCTTCCTTGCACACATGGGCCAATGGTTCTACTAAACCCTCCTAAAACCCTGTCTTGCGCACTTTTGCCTTGTGCGCCTTTCTTCAAATAGGCCTTGCGCACCCACGCGCCTTCTTGTACTTAGTCAATATTTTAGGGGCCCAATAACCATAATGTGAAATATGAAAAATAAAATGTTTGATTCTTGGAGGATTATGAGGAATTTGAATGTGTATTAGATTTGGTTTATTATTTAGAATTTTGAACTCGATTTGGTTGACATGAGAAATCTGGGAAAAGTAATAGAATTAATTACAATTTTTATGGGGCATTGTTGTTTCATTCCTTCTTTGAACTTAGTTTTGGATTTGGGTTTTAAGATTTGGAAAAAATAAGTTAGTTTGTATGGCTCTTTCTTGAGCATTTTTGTTTTCATTGTGAATACAATTTTTGGTCTAATTAAGATGTGAAAATAGAAGGGGAATACACTTATGGTTAGGGTTATTAATAAATCTAGAAAATAAAAACAAACTTGTTTGGTTACAGATCTCTCTTTGAGAATTTCTATTATATTTATTATTATTATAAATCCTTTAGAGCATTATTGTTATCATATAGTCCATAGCTCCTTTTGTGAGCATAACCGATATCATTTGGATAATAAATCCATTTTAAAATGTGGTCATTATTATTATTCAATTGAATATGTTTTGTTTTGGTGTTGGTTTTGGAAAATAAAATATGGAGTTGTGTGAAACAAAAATGAACTTGATTAGTTAGTTACAACTCCTTCTTTGAGCTTGGCTGATAACATGTTGCATACATTTTGGGGTTATTTGGTGAAATTTGGGGAAAGGATTAAGAGTTTTTAGCTTCTTCTTTGATGCTTGATCTTACCATTCCACTTTTTTGGTTTATAGAAAGTAAGGTCTGATTTATTGGTTGTTTGGAAACTTGAAAGAATGAAGGTTTTAGTAAATGAGAATTGTCTTCTTTTTAGTTGATTGATGCTTCAATTCTTGGAATATGGAAATAAAGGAAAACGTTCAACTCCATTATTTGTTGCATTAGTAATGAAATAAAATTTTCATACAATATGTTTATAATTAAGTTGGGACAATCTTTGGATTACCATTGTTAATATATATGCACAATGGTTTGATTTTTTAATAGCCATGCATGACTTTTTGAAGTTAGTTGGAAATGCATTGTGAGTTATTACATTTGTAAATGTTGATTGGTGATGCAAAATATGTTCTATTATCGTGTAAATGTCTAAGCTATAATAAGTTGGTCGCATACACGGTGATGGTGAACATATTGTTTTATATAATTATGAAGTTCATTATTATTGTTAATGAGATAGATATCTTATTGTAAACTAGGGAGTTTGCAATTATAAATAATTGAATAAGAAATATACTAGCCATATCTTATTCTATTATTTACTTATAATCACAACATATATTAAGAGTATGTAGACTTACGCGGTTCATATGAGTTGAGCCATATCTATCTTTCTCATATAGTGTGCAGGAATGGCCGACATACTTTAAGTATTGCTTGGATTAGAGTCTTGATTATTTTTTATGTCTTGCGTTTATTGTGATATAAATCCATAAAGGATTATTGTAATCAATTGAAAATGTAATCGAAATATCATCAAAACATATAAAGGGCATTAAGACCCAATGTATTATTTTTGCTTATTGTTCTAAATAATTATAAATAAAGATTAAGGTTTATCCTTTACTTGAAATCAGTTTTTATGACTTATTTTGTTTATGACTTATATTATTATTTGAGCATAAAAGATAGATATTGTACTTCTAAGATGATTTCTCAAGTAAGACGATAAATTCTTAAGAATGTGATTATTTATGATATCATCAATTTCCAATAGAAAAATCAATACAAGTGAATAAAGAGATAAATATGGTTATGCACTTTATGGTATGAATGAATTAATCAAGATGATTAAAACCATGTCAAGAGGAAATAATTCTAGATGGGAACTCAACGAGTTACTATGACCCTCTTATGTGAACATATTTAAATTTTAATACAATACTTTTAAACATCTTGTTAAGGAATAATTAGTTATTATAATCAACTAAAGTAACATAAGTATAAGGAACATAGGGAATAGTGATCCTACATCATCTCACTAGAATATTGCTTCGTGCTAACTTAAGATGGCCATGATAAGGGTGGTGAGGGCATAATGATGGGTAATCATTACTGGTCCTTATATTTCCCATACGGATCCTAATATGGTACGGCTAGGATTCTCTTTGTTTAGGGAAATGAGCCAATAATGGACTTTACCTATTCTTAACCAGTTCACCTTATTAAACAATAAAAAGGAGTCCAGATAAATGTGTTGAGATCATTGTGTGATGATGGAAGATGATTTTTTTAGGCTAGTGTGTGGTCTTGAAACTAATATAGCAAACAAATGTTGGAAACTTTGGCCAAAGTAATGTAATAGATGACTACATTGTCTATTCACGAATCTCCTAATTTATTAGTATCAAATACCAGATGGAAGTTGAATGATTGTGTTCTAGGTAGGAACTTAGAAGATGCACATATTTCTCATAACCGTAAAGGTTTAACCACGTATACATGATATACATACTCGGGTAAAGTGATTTAAGGAGATCGTGGAGATCTAGATATACCCTTACAACTACACATGGTTATCATATGTTATCAAATGGATTATGAATATTTTAATAATGCTGGATTATTTAGGAGAAAGATAAATATTAATGGTAATTATTAATATTATTAGTTTAACTTTAAGGGTATGTTTAAAAATCCTTTAATTTTGATGATCATAACATGGGTGTTACACACTTTTAGTTAAGCAAGTCAAAATTGTCAAATTATCTCTTTTCAAAGGTCAACTTATGCAGAAGGTTTTGAGAGCCTCGAGGAGGTTTTAGAATCCCATATTATAGAAATTATAATGGTATATGAGTCTACTTTGCGACAATATGGTTTATGGAAGGTTTTTGAGCTTTACACTAGTCTTAGGAACACAATCACCTCGACATGTTTTAAGAAAAACGTTTTATTTATCATCAAAGGAAGATCAAAATACATGGAAGGGTTTTGGAGCCTTAAGTGGTTTTAGAATCCCAGATCATATTCATAAGAATCCTAGAATACATGATGGATTATTCAAGATAGAGAGTTTCAACCATCGAGAGCGAAAACCTTCTAAAACCGAGTCACAAGGATATTTTCGAAGAGGGAAATTGAAAAACACATTTTGGGAACCTTGGGTGGAGTCAAGATCCTAAAAATGGTTAATTTGAAGCACATTGAGTTCCCTTCATGTCCCGAGTGTTAGTTTTGTTCATACTCATTTCAAGCTCCT
Organism: Taxus wallichiana var. yunnanensis; assembly: GCA_018340775.1. NCBI lineage: Eukaryota > Viridiplantae > Streptophyta > Pinopsida > Cupressales > Taxaceae > Taxus > Taxus wallichiana. The sequence goes on along the minus strand of CM031243.1, from coordinate 26,777,795 downwards.
ATGAAAGCTCAGCTCACTATCATACATTCCTATGAAAAAGGGTGAGTTGGATAAAAAAGCAAGGAGAATTAATTTTAAAGGTTTATAAATGGCTCCATTGAATTTTTTTGGTCCATTTATAGTCAAATTGATATATTATATGTCCCAAAAGGTTAATTTTTAGTCTTGGACCGAAAAAGTCCATTTCACGATCTAATTCTTCGTTGAGTTGTCGATGTCAGAAAATTAGGTGAATTAGGAACACTTTTGAATATTGGTAGCCTTTTGAAGGTGAAAAATAAACTTGGTAAGGTGGTTTTATAATCTCCTCCTCCATAAAAACATCATCCTCTTATTCATTGATATGAAAAATAAAAAGGTAACATGGAATTAGAACGATTTTCTTGTTTTGAGTGATAACTTGTAAACCGCAAGGCCTTGGGATCCATTTTCCCTCCTCCATGCATGAACACATTTCTTAAGCTTGTTTTAACTTCATAAGTTCAACTTAATCTGATTGGATCACCCTTTGGGATTTGGGAATGCAAAGAGGGTTCATTTTCATGTTTTCTTGTGCAAAGTTCAAACCCCTCATCCACTTAATCGATATTTTAAATTACATTTTCCCCTCTAAAACCCCAACATGAAATTAGATGAAGTGCATGAGGTGAAACCATTAAAAAAACATTTTTCCTCCATGGAATGCATTAAAACCACCTTCATGCCCTATCTTCCAAAAAAACTCTCTTGCTCATTGCCCGTGATCCTATGCTAAAAACATATTGAAACTTTTATAAAATTATTCATTTGAAAATTTATTTAAGAAGATATGTACCTCATGGGATATCATATCCTAGTTAATTTTTGTGAGGCAAATAATTTTCCAGCCAAAAACTCCATTTGTGCTTAGAACAACTAAAAATTGTTTTACACTTTTCCAATAACTCAACGAACCAAATAGCCAGGAATTTGGAGAAAATGTTACTCTTAAAATAAAATTTCATTTGATCTATATTTTCATGATGAGGTGGAGAATTTTTGGAGATATCGATGAATGAGGTTTTTAACAATATTATTCCCACTCCATTGGATTTTGCATTTCCCTATTGATATGAATGAGAGAATTGCCCCAAAATTGAAGCATAAATTCTCTCAATAATCTTTCAAATGAATCCATTCACAAGTGATTTAGATGAGTTCTTCATCCATGATGAACACATCTATGTCATAAATAAAATCATTATTGAATACTGTTGAAGAAACATGGATGATAAGGAAAACCTATTTTCTAACCTAAGTCTGAGTACAAAGGAGGATTTAATGTAGAGAAAAACAAAATATCAATCATATATCCGACTTTAAGAGGATTACACACAAGAGGTTATATCTTCTCTGCATAAGAGGATCAACACTAGTCTAGATGACTTAAAAATTACAATATTAATAGATGTCATCAAGAATTTCTTAATTGACATCTTACCTTGCTCCCTATCCTTCCCATAATGTCAACACAACTTGTCTCACTCGTTCAAACCGAGAGAAATAATATTTTAACCCAATTTTCCAAACAGCCAACTCCTTGTTCTTACTAGCTCTTTCGGATAAAGGGTACAAATTTTGTTCTTTGGTTCTCTAGTGATCTCTAGGTCTTCTTCCTTGTTACAACATGCCATATGCATGTCATAAAACCCTCATCTTGATTCAAATATCTCAAGGCTTCATCCTTCAATAAAAATTCTCTAATCTTGCACTTATTGCCCTTAAGGCATGCCTATTTGGATCATTCATACAATGCGACATCTATAGAAATCCACTCTCTTATTTCTACTCCTTATAATCATCATCACACTCAAGATGCACCCAAAATTTTAGCATCTTACTCCCTATTATTCTCTTGCAATTGTAGACAAAAAATCATGCACTTTAGACATTATTTAGTCTTAGTCTCATACTAATATTTATATGGTTTTTGAGTGAAGAAAGTACTAATTAACCCCGTAATTTTTCCATTTTAATTTTATTTCTATCGTCACTTCCAACCTTCAACACATACTTTCCCAGTCTATTTTTTTCATTTTGCATCATTTTATCCTTGACTGGGCACCCATACTTGTATTGGGGTGCTCACAGTGCCATGGTCCCAAATCGGGGTGCCTTGATCATTTTTCCACTTTACTTCCATATTTTGGGCACTTTCTAACCATTTGAGCATTCTATATTTTTTTGGTCAGCCTCTTTAGGGTTAATTACAAAATTAGAACAAGAGAACCATATAAATATAAATTTATGAGACCATAATGAGGGACCAAGCACTAAGAACTACTATCATCACCTAAATTTGCATCCATCAAAGGCTCCATTTACATCCATCTAGCTCCATCACAAGGCATAAGGTTGGTTCATCTACATCACACTGCATAGGAGGGAAGTTTATTCTATTTGATCCACCATTTTATTACATTCCTACACATAGTTATTGTTAGCTACTTTCACAAAGTGCGACTAGCGCAAGAGCACCTAGGGCATGATTGTACACACACATAAAACTACATCGGGTTTGAGATTTAGTTTAGTTATCGATTAGTAATTCCACCATTATGGCAGTGAGGATAGTCGACCCTTCATATATATCTTTATTTCTTAGGGGTTTGATGTTTGTTTAAGGGTTTTGCATGTCTCATCTTCATTTCAAATTTCAAATGACGCATCTTGTGGCAAGTCTAGAAAAACTAGTGTGATATGAAACGAAGGTAGGAAACCATCAAGCAACAATTTGGAGGAAGCTTACAAATCTTTTTCATAGAACAGGGCACCATATCTCAGACTAGGGTGCCCACAGGTGCTCTTGGACCTATCCGCACACCCCAATCCACTCAGATTGCCTAGATCTACATTTTTTTGGACCTCGGCATAGTCATTTCCTCTTGTTTCTCTAGCCATCTCTGCGACACAATCCAACAAGCTCATCAAATCAGCTAAGCTCTTTTTAACCCTAATTATTAATTAGGGTTTTAAATTTTCATTCACTTAGTTTCTTGGGTCACTTCTTCTTATTTAGTTTAACTCTCATTCACTACTGTACTTATTAGATTAACTTTAGAATATCAAGATTTTAGTTAAACATTTTGGTGAACTCCACATTCGAATCCACTTTTTTGTCTAGGTATATTCTCCTTTTTCCATGGCTCAATCTCATGAATATTTTACTGAAGCTCATCTTAAGGCTATTAATGATCATATTGATGAACATCCCCAAGATCTAGATTTACTTTTGCATGTTTCTTGTGAAGAAGCTACTTATTTGGTAGAACTCACTACTTCTGCAGCCATAACAACATTTATTGCTACTCAATCACTTACTTCTACTCTTCCACCTATTTCTACCATTCCCATTTTTTATCACTACTCCTACCAATCACTTTACACCACCTTTAGTTTCTCATATACGACAAGTTTCATCTGTTAGTACTCAAGACTTAACTTCTCTTTATCAGGACCTTCAAGCTCAAATTCATAAGTTGCAATAGGAAAATTCACATGCATCACCATCTTTAGATTCCACCTTGTTATTGTATACTCTATTCAAACCTTCCATCTCTACTTATCCACTTCCTCCTAGTTCTCGTCACCCCTAAGCTTCCCAATTTCAATGGACATAGTGACTGTACGATGGAAAAGTGACATGCGAGCGTGGGAATCTACAAGTAACTCTTCCTTGCACCCGACCTCCCGAGGTCATGCCGAGACAGTGGGTATGGAATATGTATGGGATGCAAACAAACTAGTTAGGAAATCTAATGTCTTCAATACGCACTAGTGGAATTTGTGAGTCTAAGGCAAAGAAGGCCCTCCTAACTTGAACTGGTATGATAGATCGGTCAGCAAGGATGACTACTCGAAGGCTCCAATCAATATCAAGCTCTAGCGTGATTCGATCTATAGGTTGTGGAATACGTGGAAAGTGACCCGGGATAGTTTCGTGTATTTCTCCGGATAGGGTCATATGGTGGATCGTAAATATAGTTGACTTATGGACGATTCTCTGGCCTAGTCCAGAACTCTCTAGCTTTGTTAGCTACTGTGTCTAACAAGGATAATTGTTTGATGATGATAGGTGGAAGTGGAGTAGACCGGAATACTAGTGTGCTTAGGCCAGTGTCTATGTCTGATTGACTTACAAATTCGTTGGGTTGCGGGATTTGTGGATCACAACCGTAGACTCTTGGTTGTTGCGGTCCTGCTATGGTCATACATAGAGTTAGTTCCTAATCCCTAACACCCAGTAATCATATGCTTTCTCAGCCTCTATATTCAAAACTAATAGTTACGCGATCTTCTCAGAGTGCCTCACAGGCATTCTTGCAACCTGAATTCTTAGGCTGGTATCTATGTCTGTGAGAATGTCTCCTGCGTCTGGCTGTGGGACCAAAGGATCACAACCAAAAGTTTGTTCTCTTTCAAGCCCTTCTACAGTCATATGAATGTTTCCTAGGGTAATCTGTAGTTCGGTTGATTTGACCAAAACGTGTGTGCTTGGTCATCTTCTATGTTTAACCCACTCAACTGGGAATTGATTTGTTGCAAGCTTACCATTGTTTGAAAGACTTGGATCCTAAGATTTTGGTCTATATCAGTTATCATTGTGATGAGATTGGGCTGAGGGATGATTAGCTCGAATATGTATTCCCTGGGCTCTCTAGGTCCCATGATTGTCATACAAAAGCAACAATGTAAAATGAACTACAGTAAAATGAAATTTAACTATGTGAAGTGTATCTATAGCATATATGATTTCTCTATTTTTTAATGCTTTCGATGAGCTTTATGAATTTAAAAAAGTAGCTATTTAAAATATCTAGAATTGACAGCTAAAATAATAACTTAAAACAAACAAAATAACCGAGTGTAGGTATTTGTCAGTGTAATTTGTAGATCTATTCTAAACAATGAAATAGGTCATCTAATCTATTTGCAAGGCTCTCGATCCTACCTCAGAAGTGAGGAATGAATCATAGTTTCTCAGAAACTATTAATCCCCATAGCTTCCCTGGAAATATCGAGAGTAGAATTAACTAAAATAAAGCAATTAACTACTCTATTTGATATGATTCTAACTAGAACTTTGAAAGCCGTAACGGATTCACGTAGAACGATGGTGAATCCAATGGTGTGTGTGATCTTGTCCCCGGTGTGATCTCCTCGTTCCTTCGTGTTCACGTGGATCCAGAAAAGCATGTAATGCTAGCATCAATAGAAGTAGATATTGGGATAAAGGTAGCTCAGAATACTGACTGAATACAATGTGAGTAGGAGAGGGATAGCGCAAGAGTACAGAGCTTGGCTTATGCAATTCCTAGCAGATCTATCATGCGAGTCATGCAACATAAAGCGCCCGTAACCGAAACTATCCTGTTTGAGGAGCAAAACTTGCAACTTTAATGGCTTCCTATTGGTAAACAGACTATTTTATTCCAATGGATTGGATAAAATAACAACAGTACTTTGCACAAGATGGATATGTGGCTTACTAACAGTAAAACAATGCTAACTAAGCATGCAATGAAAGAAACTAAGCATTCTAAGAAAAATGAAAACTAAATCTATTGCAAAGAGAAATCAGAGGAAAATTTTGAGGGGCCATTTGCTTGAGCACAAGCCATCTATTTATAGCATTTGCATTTACCCAAGGTAAAAACCAAATAGAACTCTTAAACTATAAACAATGGCAAAACACTATTTCAGGGAACCAGAATCATAAATGCAAGTTTATGGCGGTGAAAGAAAGTTGGTAAAATGTTGAAATTACATGAGTCATGTTAAAAGAGCTTTCTAGAAAATGTGTAAAGGACCGCCACCCCAGCAGTATGGCGGCGGTTCACAGGACCGCCGCCCTGTTTAGGGTGGTGGTTTCGTCATTGAAGAGAAAACGGCCAAGAAAAGAGGGGAAAAGGGAAAAAGAAAACACATGAGGGCTAAGCGGGGCATGCGGGATGTTAACACACACTTGGAGATCTTTTCGGATCCCGAACACCTTGTGAGGAGACTCTGTATCATCATTGGGGCACGTGTCATGTTGTTCTGGCAGTACAATACCTTACAATTTTGGGTACGTACATATTGCCCCCTCGGAGAAGCGTTTTAACCATGAAGAGGCATAAAACGATGGGTCCGAGTATGGCGGTCCCGAAATGGGAAGTTAGAAGTTATACCTGATACATCCGTGTGTTGAAATGACGCCATCCAAAATTCCCGCTACTTGCAAAACGAAAAGAGAGCTCAAGTGCAGATATACACAATAGTTTGGAAAATAAACACTAAAATAACAGGAAATGAGAATGTACCATTTGTGCGGGGATAAGAACTTACCTCCGTCGTTGTTCCAAACCGTGAAAAAGACATTTAAAACTAGGGTTCATTTTAAGAGACCTCTTGGAAATCGGAGGTGGAGAATACCTGGTGAATATCCCCGGAACCGGTTTCGCGGGAAGGTGAATTTTTTGGGGGTTGTATGAAATAATTTCACCTGATTATCAAGTGCTATATGATAAGGCTGCGACGACGCGATGGGAGATTTTTTCGTCGCGCATAAAAAAATGCATTGACACGCGTCAACAGACCTCGGTGACGCGCGTCATTACGGTTGTTGACGCGCGTCACTGAGGTCTGTTGACACGCGTCAATGCATTTTTTTGATGCGTGACAACAAAATCTCCTGTCACGCATCTGCAGCCTCTGACCTCTACTTTCTCATCAAAAAATCTTCGTGTCGCGCATCAACAAACTCTTTTTCGTGTATCTGCTATGTGTCAATATCTGTTGTACCTCCTTGTCGCGCGTCAACTATCCATCAAGGTCACGCGTCAACAAATAACCCTCATTGACACGTGTCAACAGACCTCAGGAACGCACATCATTACAGTTGTTGACGTGCGTTACTGAGGTCTATTGATGCGCGTCAATGCATTTTTTTGACGTGCGACAGCAAACATCCTGTCGCACGTCTGCAGCCTCTGCCCTCTTCTTGCTCATTGAAAAAATCTCCATGTCACTCGTCAACAAACTCTTTGTCATGTGTCTACTATGCGTCAATATCTGCAGTATCTCCTTGTCTGCAAACCCTCCTTGTCACGCGTCAATAACTTACCCCCTTGTCACGCGTCTATAATACGGGATATATCATATTGTTGAAAAATGTGAAGTAGAAGTGTTCTACCTCGCGAATAATCTAGGTTTATATAAGTGATATTTTTCAAGGGTAGGCGGTTTCGACCCCTAAAAAAATTAAAGTGTAATTTTTAGGCGAACAGGTCACTGACCCATGCCAAAAAATTCACCTTTTCAAAATTTTCAAAAATGGAATATTCGCCATATTATGAATATTCGCCACTAAAATTTTCCCCGTTTAAAATGAATTAGGGTGCTATATATATGAAAGTGAGCCCATTTTCCTATTCATTTGCATGAGTTGATTTGATTGATTTTGATCTATGGGACCCACATGTGACGGTTTCTTACATGAGTAGAGTCAAAACGTCTGTGACGAGATAGTGATCATGCCTCCACATGTGGAACATCGACCCGTGAGATCACAGGTTAGTTTTCTTCAGTTTATCCTTTTTACCCCCTTAAATTTGAAATGCTAAATACTTTGTCATGGGGGGGTAATTTTTGAAAATGTTAGTGTTAAAAGGTCCACCTAGGGGGGGCGCCTACTGGGTAGGCTTTGTTTTTAGGTAAAATGGTCATTTTTTGCACTTTTTAGGCTTTTTAAGTTTAAAAACCTACGTGATTTTTCAGACCACGACCGCCGCCCGCCTGGGTAGCGATTACATGATCCGCCATGTTCAGGGTGGCGGTTACACGACCACCGCCCTTAAGGCGGTGGTTACAAAACCGCCTCTCTACTCAAGGCGGCGGTTTTGCATGAATGCAAAAGGATCATCTGTTTGAAATTGTTTTTGCTTTTCTAGCATTTCTACGTGTTTTCATGATTTTTCCAATGTTACTCGAGATGCTAACTTGCTCTATTTTGTGTGTTTTTGGGTGTATGCAGGTGAGAGAGGAGTATATCCAGTTGAGTAGAGAGAGGGAGTGTGATTGGCTCCCAGGGATACTAGATGCCCTCTCACAGGATGAGGAGGACACTCTTCAGCGGGCTGGGATACTACGCATTTCATGCGTGCCCCATGTTACACCATCTAGTCACATCCTTTGTGAATTGTTCTCATACTGGGATGCAAATCAGAACACCTTCCGATTTCCAGGGGTCCGCGGTGAGTGGACTATTACATTGAAGGATGTCTATCACATTCTGAGGGTCCCGATTATTGGGAGATGACTCACCTTAGAGATAGCAGGCTCACGGGCATAGATTACATAGTGGGCTACATATATGGGAGATGCAGTCATCTCCACGGGGTCGAAGAAGGGGGTTAGAGTTTGATCCATTCCTACTTTTCCCATCCCCTTACTTCGCTAGGCTATCATGGGGATCCTTGCCTTGAGACTAATCGGGGAAAAGGGAGGAGACACTTTGTTATACTACTGGTCCCCTATTATTACACAGATAGAGGGACACGGTTGGATATATGCCTGGGGAGTAGACATTCTTGGGACCACCTACCATGACTTATATAGGGTAGTCCGTTTACAGGGGCAGTCCTTGAGCCACCCGACCCTGGTTATGAGTTGGGTCTATGAGCACTTCATCCCCTACGGCAGAGGTGTAGAGGTGACAGACCCCGGAGCTGTGAGGGTAGCCAGATGGATAGACATGTCGGCTTAGAGCACCTCATCAGCCAGTTTCCTCCCTGACTACTGCCGACATGGAGGCCACACCATACCAGACTATGGCAGGTATATGGGGTGAGGAGGCTCTTACCTTGATCTCCTGCTCCACCACAGGGCAGCTTATTGATAGAGTGGGGCGAGTGGAGATGCACCCCTTTGGCTGAGTTCCTCAGCAGTTTGGCTTACCATACATGGGTATGCTTCCCCTGTGGCGCCAGTATACAAATCAGTCCAAGAGGCCAGAGGGGGGCCTAGAGGCCGGGGTTGGACAGTGGTTACTCCTAGCGTTCCTATTGCAGCCAGGAGGATAGTACGTGCCAGAGGGAGAGCCGGTGCGCCTTAGGCACCTTTGCTTCAGATCGCCGCAGTCCTGCCCATAACAGCGATGACCCCATTGAGGTAGACTCCAAGTCTGAGGAGTTTACAGGGGGGAGATAGAGGAGGAGACCGAGGACAGTGATCCTGAGTGGCACGACACCTAGGATATCATGCAGGCGGAGAGGGCCGAGCAGAGTGCAGAGAGGGTGACTCTGGTTTCAGAGGAGCCACTCTCCCAAGGCCATGGGGAGGATGAGTCTGTTGTGGGGTGTTATGTTGCTCCAGCCACAGGAGCAGCCCCTCAGTTGGCAGCGGCATCCGTGGTGGGTGCTGATCCCATAGATCCATCTTGGAGGCCTGGTGATCCGAGTAAGTTACCCTCTCTCCCTTTTAATGTTTGTTTTTAGTTAGGATCTCCTTAGTTGCTATCTTGTATTTCTAATTTCTTGTTTGGTTTCTAATTTTTTTCTCTTTTGTTTGTAGAGACCGCCGATGAGTGGCGAGATTTGATTCGCAGGGTATGCACTGATACCCTGATGATCCCCATGGAGAGGACCAACGTAGAGCTGTCCGTGGATACTTTGGGAGCCTTTAGTGGGCAGCCGGTAGACATACCGACATCTTCGCCCCTGGGCCTCGGCATGTGGCCAGGATGGTATCGACTCTCCGCACAGAGTTAGCGGGGTATAGGATGGCCGAGCACCTGATGAGGAGCCATTCTCGTGGTGAGACCGTGGCTGCCCTCGGGATCTTGAGCCCTCTGTGCACTCAAAGTGCCGGCGTAGCTGGAGTCCTAGGCGTGGGCATGTGCCTTCAGAGGGGTCTTGTAGGGATTGAGAAGCCACTTGGCTCTCGTAGTTTTTGTATGATACATTCTTTTGTATATCCCGGGCTCTTTGAGCATTTTGACCATGCCTAGTGCATGATGGCATTGTACATAAATGTTGATCATTTATATATATGTATATTTGTTCTGGATCAAACTCTTGGCATTCATGGCTCACTTTCTATTTCCAGTTTCCTTATGTATACCATGATGTATGTTTATATGTTTTTAGAATGTATGCAATGGTGAACAAATGATGCAAGTGTTTTACTTTCCTTTTTTGTATTTCATGATGTTGATATATGATGATGTAGATATAATGTGATTTTGAATCTTAGTTTCTGTAAGCAATTTTGGATACTTCATATTTGTTTTGGCAAAGTGATGAAAATAAACTGGTACGATGAATAGATAAACCTGTGCCTACCCCCAACTCCACGCAACTACTAAGATGTGAGGGCTTATCACCAAGAGTTGGGAAGGGTGCAAGTTATGAGATGTAGTGAAATGATAGTGATGGAAGACAGAAAAAGCTTTGGTGGAACCAAATTAGGGTACCACAAGTCCACTCCACACAAGTGACTTCATAGTTTTGGATGCAACTTGCTTTGGTGGGGCAAGGAAATGTGTAAATTTAAAATTTTCTGTTTGATCAATGTTTGGCTTGTTTATTTGAGTAAAATGTCAGTATGTGTTTATTTCCAAAGAGATATACATATGGGATAGATGTGACACCATGAAGCTTCTAGAACAGACCATAGGCAAGACACCTACCCTAAGAAGAAACCAAAAGTGAGAATAAACTTGCAGATCTTGGTATGGTTACCGTTAAGACTTTGTCATGTCTAGATTTATTTGATAAAATGATTCCGAGATAATTTGATGATATCATGAAAACAGAGAAGCATGATTAAAGAGTTTATGCCAACAATATCATGAGTTTGTAATTAATTGCTTTGAGAATAGATTCCTTGATCACAATTTGTGTATGAAACAAGCATACAACATGATCCTAATCTATATGAAGATGCTGATGTAGATATATATATATATATATATATATATATATATATAAGTAGTGCTAGTTTGCTCATGCGTAGAACCGCTTGAGGTGCGGGTGGAATTGCCTGTTTCACCAAATTCCTCACCTTCTAGCGTACATAAGAGGTATGCATGACCGTTTCCATTTTCCTTCATGACTTGATATGGGCCCAACCATTTAGGCGGGAATTTCCTTCCTTCGCCGGTCTTCTTGTCGATCCGGCTGTCTAGTCTTAGAACTAGATCACCTTCATATATGTCGCGTTCATAGACTTTCTTGTTATATTGCCGACACATCCGGTCAGCATAGACTCTATGCCATTGTTCAACATCTAACCTAGCTTCATCTAGGATTTCTAGTTGGGAAAGACATGCTTCTCTGTAAGCGTCTTCATCCAGAATCCCTTGTAATGAAATGCGGAGACTGGGTATTTCAACCTCAAGCGGAGAACTGCCTCTGCCCCAAATACTAGTGAGAAAGGAGTTGCTCCCGTTGGTGTTCTTATTGAGGTTTGGTGGGCCCATAAGGCCAGATATAACTTCAAGTGCCAATCTCGTTTGTTTTCTTTCACCGTTTTAAGGAGAATGGCTTTTAGTGTTTTATTCGTCGCTTTAGCCTGTCCGTTGGCTTGAGGGTAATACAAGGAAGTCTGTATGATGGCTTATCTTAAATTTATTGCATAGTTTGTGAACCTCTTCATTCTTAAAAGAAGTTCCATTATCGGAGATAATGATTTGTAGGATACCGTACCTGCAAATGATTTGGTTCAAAATGAACTTGGCGATTATAGAACTAGGTACAGTAGTAAGAGGCATAGCCTCTACCCATTTGGTAAAATATTCGGTGGCCGTGATTATAAAATTATGGCCGTCTGTGGACGAGGGAGAGAATTTCCCTATTAAATCTAGGCCCCATGTAGAAAAGGGCCATGGAGTAGCGATTGGTTGCAGAGCTTGTGCCGGCATGTGGATCTCATGGGAGAATTCTTGGCACTTATGACACTTACGTACAAACTCTACTGTGTCGTGTTCTAGAGTAGGCCATAAATAGCCCATTCGATGTATTTTACGAGTGGTGGCATGGCCACCAAAGTGGCCTCCACACATTCCACTGTGAGATTCATGGAGAATCTTCTTGGATTCTTCTGCGTCGACACATCTTAGAAGCATTCTATCAAACGCTTTCTGATAGAGCACTTCCTCTATAATGACGTATTTAGCTACGATAATACGTAACCGCCTTATTTGTTATAGTGTAGCCCCTTCTAGATACTTATGGTCCATGATATAATTAATGATACCCGTGTACCAAGGACACTCAGAGATAGAAGGTCAGGTTTCGATGTAGTATAAGCACTTGTCTGGGAAGTCCAGATCTACTAAATCACCTCCATCTAATGGGTTATCAGCTAACCAATCTGCGATGATTTGTCCCTTAACAGACTTCTGATTTACAAACATTAATTCGAATTCCACCATTAAGGTTATAAAATGTCCAGCCTTCTTAGATAAGGATCCTTGTGTGAGGAACGTTCGTAAATGGTCCATTTTACCATGACCCTTGTTTCTTGATTCAGCATATAATGTCTTAAGCATTTGGTTGCAAATACTATGGCAAGGCATTCTCACTCTACTTGTGTATAATGCAATTCATAGTTGAGCAGTTGTTCGGCTAATGAAATAAATCACACGTTCTCTCTTGTCATCATCTTCTTGAGCCAGTATACAAGCTAGTGAGACATTGGTAGCTTGTGAATATAAAATTAACGGGTGATCTAGCTTAGGTGGCATTAGCGTAGGTGGTGATAACAGGAAACGCTTAACTGCGTCAAAAGCTTCATTGCAATCTTCAGTCCAATCAATACTATAATCTTTCTTGAGAAGATTGTTGATTGGATGGATGGCGAAACTTAAGTCTGGGATGAATCTCCGGATTACACCAAGTTTTATGAGAAATGACCTGATTCCAGATTCATTCGAAGGTGGGACCATTTCGAGGACAGCCTGAATTTTGGTTGGATCAACATCTATCCCTTGTGATGATATGATGTAACCTAGGAGCTTTCCTCCTATTACACCAAAGATGCATTTCTCTGGATTTAGTGTGACTCCGTATTCTATTAGACATGAAAGAATGATGCGGAGCACCTCCGGGTGGTCACAACGCTTCTTGGCCTTAGCCAACAAGTCATCTACATAGGACTCCACAATTTTATGAATTAGATCGTGAAATATATATGTCATAGCTCGCTGGTATGTAGCACCAGCGTTCTTGAGACTGAATGGCATAACAACGTAGCAATAGGTTCCCCAAGGAGTTATAAATGTGGTTTTAGCTTGATCTTGTTCAGATATTTTAATTTGATTGTATCCCGAGAATCCATCCATGAGAGACAAAAGTTCAAACCCAGCTGTTGCATCAACAATGACATCAATGGATGGCAATGGGAAGTCATCTTTAGGACACGCTTTGTTGATGTCTCGGAAATCTATGCAGATGCGTATCTTCCCATTCTTTTTGAGAATGGGAACAATATTAGATACCCATTGAGAGTAATCGACTGGTTTGATGAATCCTTCTTGGAGGAGTTTTATTACCTCCTCTTTTACCATGAGAGCTACCTTAGATTTCATGGGTCTTGATTTTTGTTTAACTAGCTTTGCATCTGATTTAGTGACGAGGTTGTGTACCACAATGTGGGGTGTACTCCTGTCATTTCCTTATAACTAAATGTGAAAGCTTTTTGATGTTATTTGAGGATCTGAGTGTGTATTTCTACTTCCTCTGGGGTTAATGAGGATCCTAGTTTCAATATCCTTGGTCCATCTTCCGTTCCGATGTTAATATCAATTGTTTCTTCGATCAAAGAGGCGTTACCTTCTTCAAACTCAGGTGGGGCTGGAGGTAAATCCAAATCATCCCCATTTTCTACTGTGTATATGCTAGGTTCCATTTCCGAGGGAAGATCCATCATGGGATTTCCGAAGTAGGAAGACGAATGTGGGATTAAGGACAAATCTATCATATGATAGGAGAGATGTAGTGCTGCATAGGCATTTAAGTAATCCGAGTGGCCATATCACTATCAACATGGTTTATGATAGTAGATTCATTTCCGTTTAAAAGAGAATTTGTCATTTTTTTATCAATGGTTCATCACGAAGGGATACCATGAAACAGGTATCCTCTAACTTATTGTTTGGAGTAAAGCATGATCTTGAGCTCGCTATAGAATCAGCGAGAAGATTGTGTTCTCACGGGGTTGCTTCAATTGATATGAAGTCAAACTCCTTGCTTAAATCTAATACAGCTTTTTTGTAAAGTTGTAAGTGCTCGGCTTTGGTTTCATATATCTCAGAGACTTGATTTGCTATCAATTGTGAGTCTCCTAACACCCTGATGTTATTAACACCGATCCTTTTGGCTAAAATGAGGCCAAGGAGGAGGGCTTCATACTGGCGCCGTTTTTTGTACATTCAAAATTTATTTTGAAGGTGAAAGGTAAGAATTTTCCTTTGGGGAAGTAAAGATTACACCCTTTTGCTCCATAATGGCATCTAGCTCCATCAAAATGGAGTGTCCAATATTTGGCTAGGAGTATAGATGTTGGGACATTTGCTTTGTGTTTGCGCATTCTAATTCCACCATACAGAGATCCTCTCACTGGAAGAGAGCCAATACCTAGAGAACATCCCATGCCTGCGTGAGTCAAATGGTAAGAACATTAGTAGATCTTGTTCTAGCAATTCAACGATTTTTACGGTAGTTCCTAATGATACCATTTCTACGGTGTTAGCCTCATATTTGGGGGTTGGGGTTGCCTTGGCTGGGCTTATAGCTTCAAGATCTATCATAGGTATTAGATTTTCTTTTGGTTTTGTGTTAGTAGGTTTATTAAGTTGGTTTGTTGGGAGTTCAAACTCAGAATGCATGCCTGGTCTTTTCTTTAAGTAAGCTAGGTGTACATTGAATGGTTTTGGATCACCTTTGGCTACAAATATCTTTCCTAAGTGTAAAAACCTTACTTCTTGAAATAGCATAGAAGGGATTGCCTTCATGTGGTGTATCCATGGTCGGCTGAGGATCATATTATAGTTAGTTTCCTGATCTATAATATAAAATTCAGTCAAGCTGGTTTTGGGTCCTAAGGTGACCGGTAATATTATAGTTCCAACCGAGGTGGCTTTAAGGCTATCATAGCCCCTTAGTGTATTTCGAGTTGTGGAACAATTGGTTTCTCCATACCCTAGATTGTGAAGGAAAGAGAAGGGGACTATGTTAACCACTGCCCCATCGTCTATCATTGCACACTTTACATAGTTGTTATAAACCCATACTTGTAAATGTAAGGCTAGATCACCTCGGCGTGTGATCTCAGCATCTGTCGGCATTTTGTTTATCTTGAATATGAATTCGACATCCCTATCCACCTGCCCTAGAGGATGAACATCAAAGTCCACATGATTTACCTGTGTTTCAGGAGGTGGAGTGATGTTAATTAAATGACCTAAACCTAATGCTTCTAAAAGAGCAGCCCTATGGGTAGGAGAGTTCTTTAGTAAGTCTAAAAATGAAATGTGCGAGAAGGTTTTTGTTAGGTCATTAATTAAATCATAGGCACCCACAGGTTTTGCTACTATTTGTTGGATGTTATCCACCTCTGGTAGGTGGCTTGGACTTGGCTAAGAGAAATACTCTCGCATCCTTGTTATAGCTTCGATGGGTAGTTCAGCGTCTAACTCCACTAAACCGACTACCTTAGGTCGTGGCTGACTTCCTAGTTGTGGCGCAACTAATGGATTTAGCGAGGTTGAGGCTTCATGATCATTGTTTCCTGTCATTACACCCTTGTTTAGATTTATCCTGTTGTTATCGTGATTTGGGAGTGGATCATTAAAGATCTTCAGGGGTGCGTTTTGAGGGGAAACTGCCCCTGAAAAGGTATTTGACGTTGGTGACGTAGGATCTGCCAAGAACATATCCATGAAAAGTTGTCTTTGTTCATCTGGCAAGTGTTGCATGAATTTATTGTAGTCACGGCACGTTCTAGTGTCATGGCCCCAAATTTTGTGGAAACCACAATACGAATTAGGATTGTAATTCCTAGTTTGTTGGTTTGATGTGTATTGTGGCCCAAAATTTTGATCAAACCGTTGTCTATTAAAATTTTGTGTTTGTTGTTTTTGGTTTGAATTCTGGTTTTGGTACCTAGTTGAATTTTGGCTTGGACCCCTTGTATGGGATTTCACCGTTGTTGTTGTTGTTGTTGTGGATGGTTAAAATCCACTATATTGATTGTCGGGGTAAAGTTGTTATTTTGTTGGTTGTTTATTTGTGATGGAGTATTGACAACATTTACCTTTTTAGGCTGGTCGGTTACTCCATCTGTTGTTACACCCCAATTTTTGTTAAGGATTTTAGGTCCTTGATTGATGTTCGTGGTAGTAGGATAAGTTGTAGTGTTCTGGTTGGGGACGATTAACCTCCCGTTTGCTGCATATGTTTTGCGACCACTATCAATTACTGCTTGATCTATTCGAAGAGCACTCTCCAAAGACTTCATCGTAAGTTCTTAATGGGAACTTTTGGACTTCTTCCTTCACTTCTCTGCTAAGCGAATGAAGGAATAAATCACATAGTTCCATTTGATCCATGTTTGGAGCACTTTCCAAAGAATAAAGAACTGTACGCCACCTTTGGATGAAATGGGCGACAGATTCATTGTGTTCTTGTTTGATGTGTAAGAACTCTCTGATTCCTGTTCTTAATAATTTGTTCATGTCGAAGGCCTTGATGAACTCTGACACAAGTTGTTTGAATGAATGTATGGAAGCCTCAGGTATTCTATAATACCAATCGAGAGCGATGCCTTCCAAGGTTTTTGGGAATATTTTAGCAACAACCCCATCCCATGGGAGTAGTTCTCAAATGGCCGTAGCGTAAGCTTTGATATGTGCGTTTGGATCTCCCTCACCTTTGTATTTGGGAAAATTGGGAGAGGTCTTGGAAGCATGACGCTTCGTATGGTGAAATCCAAGGGCTCTTTCAAATATTCTGAGTAAGTCCCTATCACATATTTTTCGACCATTGATGGTGCCTATTGAGGGAGCGGTGGTGGAATGGGTTGTTGATATGACATTGCGTATGCATTGGTAGGGGCATAAGGGAACACCTGTGTTTGAGAAAACATGCCGGGAGAGGAGAACATATCCCCTTGTGGTGATTTGGAGTATATGTTTAAGTATGATGGGGTACTGTCTAGGAATGGATTGTTTTGTACTAGACCGGGAGGAACAGTGTTAGAGATGGTGTGTCTAGTTGGCGTTTGTTGTGAATACTGAGGAGTCATGCCTAACGTGCCTACTCTTGTGAGGAGATCTACTTGGCTAGGATGGTGTGGAGGATTGGAACTTCCTGCTTGCATGAATTGTGAATTTTGACTTGCTTGGGCAAGTTCTAACCCTCTAACCTTTTCTATTAGAGTTGAAATGACTTCATTTGGTGAAGTCACAGTGTTTTTCCGTAGTGGCATTTGTTGTATACCATGGTGTTGTATAGGCATGTGATATCCTACTATGAACTGATCGCTATCTTGCCAAGTTTCTCCAAGGGTATTTCCTATATGTAGTGGCATAGAGGTATTTTCTTGAAAAGAGACCTCGGGTTGTGTTTGTAAACCTCCTATAGGTGGATACATACTTCGAGAACGTTGGTTGTTCCTAGCATAACGTACCAAATATTCATCGTCTAAACCTCGGTATGAGTCTGATTGTCTACTAATTTGTGGTCTAAGCAGCATCTGAGGAGATGAACCAGATTCTCTGGTGAATGTCATGTTATTTGAGCCTGAAGGCTCTATTTGTTGCGTTTGAGCGAGCTGATCTAACTCCTCAGTTTGAAATGATGAGTTATATCTGATTCTCAGAGTTTGTGTTGACAACTGGTTAGTTGAGTAGTTGTCACCCCATACTGAGAGTGAGGGTGATGATTGTCTATTTTGCTAGGCGTAGTATGCCTCAAGACCCAAGAGGGGTCTACCATATGCATCGAATCCCGACATATTCGGGGGGTATATGAATACCGCAAAATAATGGGAAGGAGCGAAGGTGATGGTGAAAGCTAATGAGGCGGAAAAGATGAAAAGCATACTAACTTGGAAGAACACGTAATAATATGACTCCAAACTAGAAAGTAGGAAGTTTCACGTCGGGTTCACCAATTTTTTTGGTGAAGCTGATGTGAATGCTAATAAGGTAAGAGAAGGTGAAACAGTTGTTTGTTTCACATCGGGTTCACCAATTTTGTACGATGGAAAAGTGACATGTGAGCGTGGGAATCTACAAGTAACTCTTCCTCACACCCGACCTCCCGAGGTCGTGCCGAGACAGCTGGTGGGTATGGAATATGTATGGGATGTAGACAAACTAGTTAGGCAATCTAATGTCTTCAATACGCACTAGTGGAATTTGTGAGTCTAAGGCAAAGAAGGCCCTCCTAACTTGAACTGGTGTGATAGATCGGTCAACAAGGATGACTGCTCGAAGGCTCCAATCAATATCGAGCTCTGGTGTGATTCGATCTATAGGTTGTGGAATACATGGAAAGTGACCGGGATAGTTTCGTGTATTTCTCTGGACAGGGTCATATGGTGGATGGTAAATATAGTCGACTCTATGGACGATTCTCTGGCCTAGTCCAGAACTCTCTAGCTTTGTTAGCTGCTGTGTCTAACAAGGATAATTGTTTGATGATGATAGGTGGAAGTGGAGTAGATCGGAATACTAGTGTGCGTAGGCCAGTGTCTATGTCTAATTGACTTACGGATTCATTGGGTTACGGGATTTGTGGATCACAACCGTAGACTCTTGGTTGTTGCGGTCTTGCTATGGTCATGCATAGAGTTAGTTCCTAATCCCTAACACCCAGTAATCATATGCTTTCTCAGCCTCTATATTCAAAACTAATAGTTGCGCGATCTTCTCAGAGTGCCTCACAGGTGTTCTTGCAACCTGAATTCTTAGGCTGGTATCTATGTCTGTGAGAATGTCTCCTGCGTCTGGCTGTGGGACCAAAGGATCACAACCAAAGGTTTGTTCTCTTTCAAGCCCTTCTACAGTCATATGAATGTTGCCTAGGGTAATCTGTAGTTCGGTTGATTTGACCAAAACGTGTGTGCTTGGTCGTCTTCTACGTTTAACCCACTCAACTAGGAATTGATTTGTTGCAAGCTTACCATTGTTCGGAAGACTTGGATCCTAAGATTTTGGTCTATATCAGTTATCGCTGTGATGAGATTGGGTTGAGGCATGATTGGCTCGAATACGTATTCCCTGGGCTCTCTAGGTCCCGTGATTGTCATACAAAAGCAACAATGTAAAACGAACTACAGTAAAATGAAATTTAACTATGTGAAGTGTATCTATAACATATATGATTTCTCTATTTTTTTGTGTTTTCCGACAAGATTTATGAATTTAAGAAAGCAACTATTTAAAATATCTAGAATTGATGTGACTAAAATAATAACTTAAAACAAACAAAATAACCGAGTGTAGCTATTTGTCTGCGTGCAATTTGTAGATCTATTCTAAACAATGAAATAGGTCATCTAATCTATTTGCAAGGCTCTCGATCCTACGTCAAGTGAGGAGTGAATCATAGTTTCTCAAAACTATCAATCCCCCATGACTTCCCGGCAATATCGAGTAGAATTAACTTAAATAAAGTAATTAACTACTCTATTTGATATGATTCTAACTAGAACTTTGAAATCCGTAACCCGGATTCTCGTAGAACGATGGTGAATCCGATGGTGTGTGTGATCTTATCCCCTCGGTGTGATCTCCTTGTTCCTTCGTCTTCACGTGGATCCGTAAAAGCGTGTAATGCTAGCATCAACAAAAGTAGATATTGGGATAAAGGTAGCTTAGAATACTGACTGAATACAATGTGAGTAGGAGAGGGATAGCGCAAGAGTACAGAGCTTGGCTTATGCAATTCCTAGTGGGATCTATTGTGAGTCATGCAACATAAAGCATCCAGAACTTGAAACTATCCTGTTTGAGGAGCAAAACCTGCAACTTTAATGGCTTCCTATTGGTAAACAGACTATTTTATTCCAATGGATTGGATAAAATAACAGCAGTACTTTGCACAAGATGGATATGTGGCTTACTAATAGTAAAACAATGCTAACTAAGCATGCAATGAAAGAAACTAAGCATTCTAAGCAAAATGAAAACTAAATCTATTGCAAAGAGAAATCAGAGGTAAATTTTGAGGGGCCATTTGCTTGAGCACAAGCCATCTATTTATAGCATTTGCATTTACCCAAGGTAAAAAGCAAATAGAACTCTTAAACTATAAACAATGGAAAAACACTATTCCAGGAAACCAAAATCATAAATGCAAGCTTATGGCGGTGAAAGAAAGTTGGTAAAACATTGAAATTACATGAGTCATGTTAAAAGAGCTTTCTGGAAAATGTGTAAAGGACTGCCACCCTGAGCAGGGTGGCGGTTAGAGGACCGCCGCCCTGTTTAGGGCGGTGGTCATGAGACCACCGCCCATTTATGGTGGTGGTCATGAGACCACCGCCCAGGCGGCGTTTTCACGAAGAGAAAAAGGCCAAGAAAAGAGGGGAAAAGGGAAAAACAAAGCACGCGGGGGCTAAGCGGGATGTTAACACACACTTGGAGATCTTTTCTGGATCCCGAACACCTTGCGAGGAGACCGTATCATCATTGGGGCACGTGTCACGTTGTTCGCAGATAGTACCTTACAATTTTTGGTACGCATATGACCCGTAGGAACATCTTAGAGTATTTCTTGTCGTTTGTCTTGATTTTGCATTGACGATCATATTATTTTGGATAAAATATTTCTCCGTAGTCTCCATGATTACGCAATGCGTTGGTTTTAATACCTACTTGTTTACTTAGTAACTTCATTTACGCATCTGGCCGATGCTTTTCTTATTCATTTTTCTATCAATATCGGCTCCAAGATCTCTTATGCTCAATTAGCACAACTGAAATAGGGACCCAATGAACACCTATTCAACTACATTTTGAGATACAAAAATAATCTAGCTAAGATATCTTATGTGCTAGTGGACTCCAAAATTCAAGATTTTTTTATTCAGAGTCTCTTACCGCCACTCCAAGAAATTGTTCTCTTTGAGACCTCTCCATCATTCGACTAACTTTGTCACATTCTTAAGCTTCATGAAACTAAAATCTTATCCATAGGAAAACTTAAGTATCAGGAGCAAGCTTCCTCGTCCACTTGTTTTCAAAATAAGGCACCATTCAAACCATCTACAACTAATCCTATCGATGCCAAAGTTATCACAATGCGGTCATTACTCCCAAATAGGTTCAATCACCACTACCTAGGTGAACATTTACTAAATTTCCTATGGCTCCACATCTCATATTACAACAACTTATTGAGAGTAATCTTATCACACTCCCTCCACCACTCAAATTAGATCCATCGCAACCAAAAGGTAGGAATTACAATGAAAATTTCATTTGATTATCATAAATGTGTGGGACATTCTATAAATCAATGTTTCAAGCTCCACATAATCATTCAAGATCTTATTGATAATAACATGTTTGAATTTATGGAACCCATGTGCTCTAAATTAATCAATGACAAGGGTGAACTCAAATTATTTAATAATCAATCCCAACAATGTGAAAATAAAGTATCCGAATCTTATACTAATCATACATATCACACAGTGCCTCCTCCTACATCAGGGGCTCTTGATTTCTTAGTTGCACATACTGACACTTCACCACCGATCATCTCTTTCTCTAACCATGATTATCATGCAAATTTCACATTTAATCACTTACATATTAAGGTATCTATCGGTTTGGTCCCCATCAATAATACTAAGGTTGACCCATCATGGCCCATTAGTGCATGTTCCATTCCACTTCTTAAGGCTATTGTTTACCCTCTATCACAAATTGAATACCCTATGAACAAACCCTTTGGTGTCATCAAACTACATGTTACAATTTTTCCTCTTACTATGCTTGTGCCTTTCCTCATTGGAAACACAATTGACGGGTGCGACATGATTCTTGGTCTCAATTGGATTCGTTAGTCTCAATCTATCATCTATATGAATCATTTGTGACTTAAATTCATAACAATCAAGTTATTTCTATTAATGGTGTCCCTCCATCTACTCCATGGTTTTCATCTCCTCACACATCAGTTAGCACACCACCTACATCATCTAGCACATCACACTCTATGTTACTCAAAGCACAATCTACTCCTAGTTCACCTACTCGCACATTGTCTACATGACCTCACTACTCCACTAGTCCTACACATAGGTATAGGCCCATTCCTAGGACATTTAATTCATCTCAACATAGATAACCACCCCAGTTTATTTCACGTGGGTGTCCATTACCCTCGCATTCAACATCACATAGATCTCCATCACCGACACATTTTGCTCCACCATGACCTTCATCATATATTCATCCATCACATGCACATAGAATTCATTGACTATCATAGCATCTGTCTCATAGACTACCACTATTATAGTAGGGTCATAAGCTTAGGGCACCACATGCATCGGATAGTGGAATTTCATCCTTCACTATCATTATATAGTTCATTCCTTCATGCACACTTGGGGGATAACATCTAACACATCCCCCACCATGTTAGCATAGGCACATCTCTCATATTTTCATTTCATACATCAATATCCTTACATAGGCATACTCATAACACTTTTTAGTGTCTTCATTACCCGATGACACACTCTTGTGATTCAGTTCACACTTGACTATTGAGAGCTACAACTACAATTGAACCCCACACACCGCACGATAGGTATTACACATTGCGTATCTTTACATATCTCGCATCATATGTCTTACATCTTACATCATACACTCTACATTTAGTCTATATCACTTTGACATTTTTACATTTTTACATCATACATCATACATCATACATCATACATCATACATCATACATCATACATCATACATCATACATCATACATCATACATAGACTACACATCATACTCCTATCATATATGAGACTAGTGTTACATACTACGTTACTAGTTTATCTACACATATTACATGACATACTATACATTGCATTTTACACATTTGTACTCATCATATGATCATCACACATACTACATATTCTTCTATGCATTACACTCACTACCCTATGAGGCAATTTAGTTTCTCGGTCCATACTCGACTGCGGAGGGTTTACAAATCAAATGGACCTTATCATACTTAAGTATTCATCATTTGACCTTTTTATCATACAAAATTACTAGGTTAGTGACATACGCTTTAAGATAAATGGTCACCTATCCCGTCATCTCGTAGTGGTATACAATTTAGGCTACATCACCACTCCCTCTATTCATCTAGTAGTGGTATACACTTTAAGCTACATCACCACTCCTCTATTCATCTTGTACTGATATACATTGTAGTCTACCTCGTCACTCTTTCAATCATCCTGTCATGATATACACTTCACCTATAAGTCTCACACACACATCATTTCTAGGTCGCATCTCATCAACACACACATACACTCATAACAACACGTTAGACACACCACATAATTTGACCATGTCCCGATGAAACACTCTCATTTACGGTTCATTCTTTACTGTTGAGGGGGCATACTAAATGAACCTCACTTCATAAAACTCCATTCAATTAGGGGGCATGTAGATCCTACCATTAATTATGCATTCCATTCCATCCATCCATAACATGTTGCATATCTTTATTTCTTGTATTCTTGCTTACATTTTCTTTTATATGGTTGTCTTATTAGACAAGCTAGCTAGATCTCTTATATGCCATTATATTTACCATACACACATGTGCGTTCATGTCTTTTTCTAGTTATGATCTTAGATATAGGTCTCCTACATGTAGCATGGATTCTTGCCTCCTACCACTCCTAAAATGGTAGTCTGGGGTCATCCACATTTGTCTCTTACATGTGCTACTATTTCATTTTGTTCATAGCACACTACTTTCTTACTTATACACACTTATGACATATGGGTTATCTTTATAACATGATAACGAGTGCTTTATGTGCAACATTTGTTTGTAGGATTATTTACTTCCATGGCTATCTATTTGTTTGTTTACTATTGTTTGTCTCTTATTTGCTATTATATACAAGCCTTGCCCTTTGTTTAGTGTGTACACTTGTTTGTTTTTACGCAGCCATTATGGCCTTGTGTATCTTGTAACATCATGAGTGGTGTCCAATATTTTCAACCCATTTTGGTAGTCTATTATTTTATTCTTGCGTGTTTACTTGCGTTCTAGTGCATATGTTGTTTGCATAGCGTAAAATTTTCCTTTACATACTTGTTCATATTATCACTTGTTTATAGCCACTTGTTTATGTGTGCCTTGGTTTCTACCAAGCGCATTCCCTTCCCCCTGTAGGGCACAATTTATGTGGTTGGTCCTCTTTTGGGGCCTCATTCTCTTATCAGTGATTTCACATGTGCACCCAAAGAGGGGGACAACATTTGGGGTTTAACATACTACACAATGCTTCTATACTGGTTCAGTTTAGTTTAGTTTTCACTCTTGGAATTGTGGGATATACAAGGAGTGGTTACAAACCATTCTATGAACCTCGTACACAATAGATTTTACAAGACATGGTTTTTCTTAGCATTTTGGGGAGCAGTTACAGGTTAGAGAATACAATAGAGTTCCTCTCTACACTACTTTAGCAAGTGGCATTGGATCACCCAAAAACTGCGAATTACATAGATATCTTCATACATTCATCAGGGAAGTAGTTATAGGTTGGAGAATAATGCAAATTTCTCCCTACACTTCTTTGGCTAGAGTGGTGTGATATTTCCCAAAAAACTTGCGGTATAGGATATCCTTTCTACACCCTTTCTCTCATCACGGATCAGGTGCACATGTTGCTTTTACATTTTCATTTCTTTTACATACTTTTTTACTATATACATGTGTCTTTACATGTATTTTTGACATATATACATGTCTATTTGACTACTTAAACATCTTTTCCTCGCAGGCCAAACCGTATGAGAAGTAAGCCCTAAAAAAAAAAAAAAAAACAAAAACAACATCAACAAAAACAACATTTTACTTGTAGCAAAAACCTCATACTAATATGTAGGTACATCACACACATTGACAACTACACCTGCATTTCTGCCCTAGGTTCACTCTCATCACTTTTTTTCTCTTTTGCATCTTAAGTTTCCTCACTCCATATTTTTGTCACTTCATGCTTTGTCTAGTCCTTTGGAACACTTTCTACATCATTCTATATGGACATTAGGTACGTATCTTTATTTAATTTATGTTACGAAGTGTTTCACTCACCAACATAAAGTGGGGGAAAATTTAGACAAAAAATCATGCACTTTAGATGTTATTTAGTCATAGTCTCATACCACTATTCATATGGTTTTTGAGTGAAGAAATTACTAATTAACTCCCATCTTTGGGCCATTTTACTTTTCTTTTTTTCATTACTGCCGACCTTTAACACATACTTTCCTATTCTATTTTTATCATTTTGCGTCATTTTATCCTTGAATGGGGCACCTAGGATTGTACTAGGGCACCCATAGGCACCATGATCCTAGTCGGGAACCCTGATCCTTTTTCCAATTTACTTCCATCTTTTGGGAATTTTCTAGCCATTTGAGCATTCTATATTTTTAGTGTTCAACCTATCCAGGTTAATTACGAAATTAGAACAAGAGAACCATATAAATATAAATGAGACCATAATGAGGTACCAAACACTAAGCACTAATATCATCACCTATGGTTGCATCCATAAAAGGATCCATTTGCATCCATCTAGCTCCATCAAAAGGAACAAGGCTAGTTCATCCGCATCACACTACATTGGAGGGAAGTTTATTCTATTCCATCCATCATTTTATTACATTTCTACACATAGTTATTTCTTGCTAATTTCACAAAGTGTGACTAAGACAAGAGCACCTAGGGCAAGATTACACACACACACATAAAACTACATCATGTTTGAGATGTAGTTCGGTGCTCGATTAGTAATTCCACTATTATGGAAGCTAAGGATAGTGAGACCCCTTCATACATATATATATTATGGGTTTGATGCTCATCTTTGGGTTTTACAGCTTCTCATCTTCATTTCAAATTTCTAGTGACATACTTGTGTAGTCTAACAAAACTAGTACAAGAGGAAGAAAAGGCAGAAACCATCAAGTGACACCCTGAGGAAGGTTACAAATACTTTTTTGAATAAGGCACCCATATCTCGGACTAAGGTTCCCACAGAACCTCTCGTACCTAGTCGATGCTCCAGCCTACTCATATTTCCCAGATCTACTCTTTTTTATACCTCGACATAGTCGTTTCCTTCTCCCGATTCTCTAGCCATCTTTGCGACATAGTCCAATAAGCTCGTCGAATCATCTAAGCTCTTTCTAACCCTACTTGTTAATTAGGGTTTCACATTTTCATTTACTTAGTTGTTTGGGTCACTTTCCTTATTTGGTTTAACTCTCATTCACTGTTGTACTTATTAGATTAACTTTAGAATATCAAGATTTTATTTGATCAGAATTTATCTTCCTTCCTTGTGCCTTCCTAGCTCCCAATTAGGTCTCTGACAGGTAGAATTTTACCTATATATTCACATAAAGGAATTATTAAAACCAAATATTCATATTTTTAAGCACCCATTAAGGGGTTTTTCAAGCACCTTAAAGTTAGATTATGAGTCTAGATATGACTCTTTTTAGAAACTACCCTTTCCTATTAGTCTCTAGAATGTGTTTTGTCACATCTTTACAGACTATCAACAAAATATTAGGATTAAATCCTTAACTCCTCAATTTTCTTGCATAATTCCCTTCCCTGATGAGTTACCATGATATCTTGAAAGATTCAAAACAAAACAACCTTGTTAAGTGCCTCAAGTCACTAACCATAGCGTCCACACACTGAAACCCTTCTTATGATCCCAAGAATGGTATTTTGTGAAATAATTTCTCCAATAATTGATTCATTCTAGGAAGTTTTTGCACAAAGTCTATTTTTAGGTTGTTCAGGGGTTAGGATTACCAAGTAGAAGCTCTTTAGCATGCAAAAATCTCCTTCCAAGAACCTATTCACTGTTTTGTTAACATCATCTCATAGTTTTGGGCTAAGTCATGCATATAGTAAGTATTGTAGTGGGGGATCTAGATTATACCTTCCTTAATTCCAATCTCATACTCGATTCATGAACCCTTCCAACCTTTAAGTACTTTCCCAAACACTATAGTCTCCTAGATTCACCCGCACACCCTAAAATGCAATGCAAAGTTCTAAGATACCTCTCACGCTTACTCCCTCGAGAGATTCCAACTTGTACATCAACCTAGCATGCTATGTATCCATTGAAATATTAAAAGTCACTCTCCATACCCTTCTACATGTGAAAATGAGTTAACTTCTTCAAGATACACTTGCAAAAGTGAACATATTCATGATTCACATCAACCAAAGCTTCAATTGTACATCAAAAACAAATCATATGTTAGTAATTCAAGAAATACCATTCAAGGATTAACCACATTGATTTTACCATTCTATAAGATATATAGTAATCACACAAACATATACAAAACTTATTAATACTGTGAAACAAGATGTATACAAAACTCGAGACAAGTATATCTATATTCCATCACCAAATTTCATACAAAATACTCTATCTCCATTGCTTCCAAACTTCCTTCCTCCTCTCCACGAGGAATAATTGCAAAAAAAAATCTCTCACCTATCATATCCTCAAGTTTTCATGCATGTAACTACTACAAGTAATGTAACTGACCTCTTACCTTGTGACTCTTCAACTTCCATTTCCTTCTAATGCATAATTGCTCTTTTTTACACCATTTTAAGCATCTTAATGATTCTCCTATACCTATAGACTCATGAAAAACTTAACATGACACTCATATGACCTTGAAAAAATATAATAACCCCTAACACAATTAGAATACCCCTTACAAGACCATATACATAATACATTCATTTGAATTTTTAAATTCCCTTTGGGAGAGAAAACACAAAAGAAGAATAAGTTAAGTTTCTCATCTCCAATGATTTTTTGAATGAATTTTATTACTCCTTAAGACCTCTAGAGATATTTCAAAACACACATTGAATCCAAGAATATTGAACTTTGAAAATTGAGGTATCTTGTTTGATGCTCCTACATCAATATTGTTGAACATGAAACACCTAGTTGAATCAATTGAAGGCTTCTATGATGAAAACCATGGTTCTGGTGAATTATTGATCTCCTCACCATCCTTCATTTAGGAGACATGGTAGGAAGTAAACGTATTATTCAAGAAGAAATTTCCCTTTCATTTAGTTATTGATTCCATCTCATGAAGAGTAAATATTTGCAATAAGAGGATTGCTATGTTGTCATTGACAATTCTCAAAAATCTCCAATACTATCAAATCCAAGAGAGATCATGGTTACCAAGTCTAGGGAATGTGTGGTGTGAGTGCATGCTTCATGATGATTGCAAGATGAGTGTTTTTTCATGTGGGAGACAAGAGATCATGTTTGTGATAAATATTTTATTTGTGCATCCTACCATTGCTCACAAAGATGAAGAGTTGAAAGAGAGTTTTCCAAGCATGAAAAAAGATGATCAATCGGGATAAGATGTGGAACATCATTTCTAGGTCCAAGAAAAGACATGATTTGATCAGAGAAGCAACCGAGGAAGATCATATCTAGTTGCAACATTCATCTCCACAATGAAGGAAGAGAAGAACTTCATCCTAGATCATATTCTTTTGATCACACTTTCTCTCTCTAACATTATATTTCTCCATTGAGAAATAAATTTTGTAAAAGTGACTTAATTTGCTTAAATTTTCTATTTCTTCATTATGATTGCACTTTAAGTTGAAAAGTCACATGAGAATGTGAAGAGTCACTTGCTTTGGATATAAATTGTAATACTCTCTCCATTCTAAGGGATTAATTTTTTCCCTCTCTAGCAAGTTGTATTCTTCTATTTTCTACCTAGAAATTTTCCTCCATTCTCATCTTGTCACATAGCTGAGCACATGATGGAATTTATAATTTTAAGGAATTTGTGCCTTCTTTTTGGAATGAATATATCTTGACGAGGATTTGTATTTATCTTGTATTATCTATTTCACTATCTTGCCATGATGTTGTGTTTTGCTTTCTTGTTTCCTCCAATTAAGTTAGAAATATTTTTGAATTGTAGTTAATGAAATATGGTTTAGATCATTAATATAATTCCTCCCCTCATTATTATCTCCTCACTTACCTATATTTACCCTTCTCTCTTAGATATCATTGTAGTCACAACAAGGGTGTTTCTGCACATTCTCCACCCAGTCCATGACCACCTTGAGAGATAGTTTAGTGTATACTTTTTCCAGCTTTCAATAAATGGGAGCTGAACCATCTTAAGTGGAGGGAATTAGTACCAAAAGTGTTGATGATCCCCAATTTTCCTTGACAAAATATTTTACACACATGATATAAATACACTAAATTGAATACTTGGTGAAACATGAACTTCTTCATGTAACTCCACTTCATATGTGTTCTTCCCAAACTTCCTCAATATCTCGCATGAGCCTACTTTATTCTTGATCAAGTTGTTATATGCTCTCTTAAAATTTTAATTAACAAAAAGTAAGAAGAATCCACAATGATACATTTTTCACTAACCAAAGAGATAGACAAATAAATAGGCCTATAATAAATCCTAGACAATATGAGGAGACATAACAAGAAGTCTAACTGGAAGAAAATAATAACTTCACATGTGTAACCAAATAACCAAGGTGGTTATATTACAAAAACAACCTAACCAAATCCATAAATACTAATAAGATTAACTAAGATTATAATTATAATACCCTCCCTTAATGATTGAACTAGAAACAATTCCAAGCTTATCCAAGAATTTTACAATTTTTTGTTCATAAAAAGGTTTAGTCATTATATCAGTTGGCTTCTCATTGGTAGGATAGTAATAAAGACATATATGTTCATTAGTAACCAAATGCCAAATGTAGTGATGATGAACCTTAATGTGTTTTGTCCTAGAATGGAAAAATGGATTCTTCAACATAATTAGTACACTTTGGTTATTAAAGCATATATGTGTAGGTGTTGATTAATGAATTTTAAGATCCTCCAATACTGATTGAATCTACATCAATTATCTACCTCGAACTAGTAACTACTTTGTACTATGCTTTAATAGAAGACAATGTAAATATAATTTGAATCTTACTCTGCCATGAAAATGATCCTAAACCAAGAGTGAAAATGTAACATGTTGTAGATTTTCTAGAATCAACTGATCCTACCCAATTTGAATCAAGATACCCCTGTTAGATCAAAATCAATAATTTGTTTATATCAAATGAAAAACTCAAGAGTTCCTTTGACATATCTAATAAATTGTTTTATAGATTTCCAATGTTCTTCATGTGGTTTAATTATGAAGTAAGAAATATAAATCACTACAAAACATACATCTCATCTAGTAGTAGTAATATAAATCAAATTGCCTACTAATTATGGACACATTGTTTGATTGAAAAGTGGTGAATTAGTGTTATTCGAGAATTTTTTCCCTAATTCAATGGGTGTAGCTATTTGATTACAATATTACATTATGAATTTTTATAAAAAATATTTGGCATATTTTTTTGGGATACAAAAATTATATAACCAAAATTATAGCACTACCAAAACTATACACCTAAACAATATTGAATCAATCTTAGATCACTCATTTTAAACACAAGACACATGTATGCCTTAACCTTTTTAATCAAGTCACTACTACTTCTAGTGATGGAAATATCATCAACAAAAACTAGAACCACTATGTCATCACCAACCAATTTAACACGGAGTGTAGATTCTATACCACATCTTTTAAAATTGGACTCTCTAAGATGTTTATCAATTTTAAAATACCAAGCTCAAAGTGCCTTATTAATTCCATACAAATACTTAACTAACCTGCAAATACATAACTATTTTCTAGGAATTTGAGATCCTTGTGGCTATATCATGTGTACTTCTTCCTCTAAGTATCCATTTAGGAAATAATCGACATAAATTTGATATACGTGTTAACCAAACTACGCAATCGCTGGAGCTCAAAATTGTACCCTCCCATGAATCATGAAGATTCAATATTTTAAGGAAACATGGGAATGTATTAAAGTGTGGGACTTATTTATTGAGATAGACCTCTCGGAGAAGGAAAATTCCTTGTAACATGGATTTGGAAAACCTGCATAACATAACCTACTTCTAATGCTAAAAATACTCATATAACTAATTTCCACCCTAAAAATTCCAAGGGATTAGTGACGGGAGATTCAAAAGGGAAAACCTAAAATAAGAGGTAGTGATAGAACCAAAATAAGGTGGAACTTACTGAAATCCAGTGACGTAGATGCAAATATGTGAGGTGGGATCATAGAATTTATGCGGTTCGGATGTAAACAAATGAAAGAAACTAAAAATATGAGAGGGAAAAGTATTCACATCAACCAATATGTATTCGAAGGAAGGAAGTAAACCACACTTGAATTAATCAATCTTTAGAGATTACATAAAAATACAATGAAATAAAATAACCATTCACAAATTACAAAGGTAGACAACATGAAGATATGAGTTTCACATAGAAGAGCTCAAAAATATGCGAAGGAAAGAGGGAGAAGACCCTTACAAAGTGTAAAAACAATTGTATTTATACAATTTTTGGAATGGAGAAAGAGGAAGAGAGAAGGAAAGACCACCGATTTGGAAGTGAATTCTCCAAAAATACATTGAATAATTTTGGGTGCCATTAATTCTTACAGTTTTCTTGTATTATAGGAATGGATGCCCCCAATTTTAGTCAACAACCACAACACGAACCTTGAGTCTATTAAATGCCATCATAATCCTTAGAATGGTTCCATTATTCATTAAATTCTGGTCATTAGAGTGGTTGGATCTCTTGTTCAAAGTATGAAATTACTTTGAAACCTTTCATGGATTTCACCATGGTATTTCACATTTTCTTCTTCCACGGACCTCCACAATTTTTCCCCTATTTACGTTGATGAACAAGAACACTTTGCACCATCTATGAGGGTCTACCTTTTTGATCCATGGATTTTAGCCCCTTCATAAACTTTTGTTCATTTTTTGGTTTTGAGGAAACCCACAAAACGCGTTACAATTTTATGAACCTACAAAATACCAAGCTAGTGTTATCCAAATTTTGAACTTATCTAGTTTCTTCCATTTACCATGGATAGACAACTCTGCGGTACTCTATTCTGAATTATATAGAAAGAGACTTATTTCCTTAGTGTTTGCATGAATTGATAAAATGCCGCGCAACACTAAATTTCAAAAATTTATGCCTAAGTACCCATGATGCTCATTCCTTTGTTTCATGGGTTTGAGAAAACCTGTAGAATACTAAGTTCCTACATTCTATTCAGATCGAACTAGTCTTATGTGGATTTTCTAGAGAATGAAAATGGTTAAGTCCTTTTGATGAGTTGTTCAAGGTTTAATTTTGGACAATAGTTTGGAAACATCTAGGGGCATCTACTTGCTAGATGATGAAGGCCAACTACCTTGAAGCATCCATTGGGAATGGAGTTAAGATTAAATTTGAAGAAAGTGATCTCATCCTTGAAAGCTTTGTCTCTCTCGAATCTGCATGAACTCAACATTAGGATGAAGTTGATATGTGTAGTTCCTGAAAGATATAATTTGAAATTCACTCCAATCATGTGATTTCCACCATGAAACCTATTGAACTAGATTGTGAAACATCAACAAGGCCCACAAAAAATATATAAAAACATGACAAATCATACATGTTTCAAAAGGAAACATGCAAAGTGTGTACAATGTACTTTTTTTTTTGTAATAAAACAACCTAACCTACTCCTACCCTAGCTAAAAATAAAGGAAGATAAACAAAACCTGATACATATTATGAGAAGTAGCTTCCTTTTCTTACAAAATGAAAGCATATGATCAATTTGAAAATAAACATGGCCTTTAATGAGAGTGGAAAACTATTCTAAAATTGATTTCTATCCCCATCCTTTAAAATATCAGTCAAGGAAAGAATGAATACCTCCCGATCTAGTTTTTATTAGAGGTACGAAATCTCGACCTTTAATGCTTTGATAATCTTCCTCATGCTCTAAAATAAGCATGATCGGTGGAAACTCTATTTTTGGCTCAAAACTAACTAGGTATCTTATTACGTATACAAACTTGGGGACTAATGGGCTGATTCTTGTGATTTTACCGTCTCTTTTAAGCTCAACCCCAATAATGGGGTCATCATGCATAATTTCATCATGATGGTGGGTTTTTGCAAGATGATTTGAATTCTATTTTGTTATCTTTGCAAAAAAATATGCCTCATGCAGATCCACATTCTTTAAGTCTAACTAATCTCCCATTAAAGTATATTCCCTTGTTTATACATTTTTACACAATATCTTCCTCCTAATCAAAATCATACCATTCTTTAATTGTTATATAATCATTGTATATGATGAAAGTGCTTGGAGATGGGATATAAGCAAGTGGTCTGATGGTTCATTGCTTTGTTATATAGAGAGGATTTGGAAGGTGAGGGAAGAATGAGAGAAATGGGGATGGGTTTCCTTTGGCTAGCCTGAATGAGACTCTTCTCAGCTAGTATGGAAATGTCAAAATCCTGAGGAAGAATGTCTCCTCCTAGAACTTGGATCAATAAAGACTGAATAAACATCTAAGGACTTTAAATAATAAAATAATGCCACACCTTGTGAGGGTCTAAATTATTGAGGTATTCTTCTCCAAGTCCTTGAAAATGTGATGTTGAAATTAGAGATATAGTCCATTGAGGCCCGCTCTATTTTTTGAGGTGCTCTATGACACAAATGACATTTGTATTCTCCTTTAATTGGTTATGTAGTTGTTCTCCAAGATGATCCCATGAAGAAATAGATTATGGAGCCAAAATTAGGTACCAATATCTTGCTTTACCTCTCGAATGATGAAACCGTAAGTCTAAGGAAAATGTTTTCTTCTTTTATTTTTGAATGACACAATGGTTGGCTATATATTGAATCTAATCAATAGGATATTGATATCCATTTCCATAAAGGAGAGGAAAGTTTATTAGATATATTTTGGGTATATCATCCCACTACTCTAAATAGAAGGGGAAAGAAATAAAATGGAAGAGATCTTGAGAGAGCCATGAATGAAATGGAAACATGAAAATTAATAGAAATGTAGAGGAGAAATAAGAAAGGAAAATTGGCTGCAAATGGGATGAATGGGTTTACCGGATCGGTGGAGTCACCGGATGTGTTAAAAACTTCCTCCAAATGTGGGAAGTCACCAAGAACACATCAAAATTGGTGAAGTGAAGTTGTAAATATATTTAGACATGTCCCACCAGCTGTGCCAAAAGTATTGGAGCTCAAAATTGTACCCTTCTCTGAATCATGAATATTTCAGATTTTGAGAAAACATGGGAATCTAAGGGTGGGACTTGTGGCTTGAGAAAAACCTATAGAGAAGGATGGCTTCCTTGTTACATGATTTGGAAAAACCACATAACACAACCTACTTCTAATTCTAAAACTACTCCTACAACTAATTCCTACTCTAAAATTCCAAGGGACCAAGGAGAGGGAGACACGAAGGGAAAACCTAAACTAAGACGTGTTGATAACACCAAAAGAAGGTGGAACTTCCAAAAATATAGGTTACGTAGATGCAAAAAGTGAGGTTGGGATCACATAACACACATAGTTTAGATGTAAAAATGGAAGAAACTAAAAATGTGAGAGGGAAAAGTATTCACATCAAACACTATGTATTCGAAGGAAGGAAGTAAACCACACTTGCATTAATCAATCTTTAGAGCTTACATACAAAACCAAGGAAATAAAATCACCATTTGTAAATTATAGAGGTCGATAACATGAAAATATGAGTTTCACAGAGAAGAGATCAAAAATATGCTAAAGAAGGAAAGAGGGATAACAACCTTACAAAGGGAACATGTATTTTTATTTATACAAATAATGGATTGGAGAAAAAGAATGATAAGAGAAGGAAGGAACACCAAGATAGAAATGAATTCTTTGAAAACGCATTGAATAAGTATGGGTGCCACTAATTCTTATGGATTTTTCTTGTAGTATAGGTATGAGCACCCCCGATTTCATCCAACCATAACATGAACCTTGAGTCTCGCACTCCACTAGATTTCTCGAGAAAAATGCCATTTTTCATTAAATTTTGGTGGTTGGGGTGGTTTGCTCTTTAGTTCGAAGTCTAGTGTGGATTGTAAACCTTCCATGTATTTTTATCTATCTCTCGGATTTCACCATGGTATTTCACATTTTATTCTACCACATACCTCCACAACTTTACCCCACTTATCTTGATGGATAAGAACACTTTGCATCATCGAGAGAGGTTATACATTTTTATCCGTGAATTTTATTCCCTTCAGATGCTTTTGTTTGTTTCACGGGTTTGAGAAAACCCTTTGAATGTTATAATTTAGTGAACCTATAAAACACCAAGCTGGTGTTCTATGTCTTTTAAACTTATCCAATTTCTTCCATTTATAGTGGATAGACAACTCCACGGTACTCTATTATAAATTATAAAGCTAGGGACTTATTTCCTTAGTGTTTACAAGAATTGAGACAATGATGCGCAGTAATAAATTTTAACAATTACTACCTAAGTCCATGTGTTGGTCATTCCTTTATTTCATGGGTTCGAGAAAACTCACAACACTAAGTTCCCACATTCTATGGTATATTGAACTAGTCTCCCACAAATTTTCTAGAGCATGAAAATGGTTAATTCCTTTTAATGAGTTGTTCAAAATTACATGGGGTATAATTTTGGACAATATTTTGGTGATATCCAACGGACATCTTCCTATTAAATGATGAATACCAGCTTCTTCAAGCATCCATTGGGTATGGATTCAATCTTAACCTTAAAGAAATGATTCTCATCCTTGAAAATCTATCTTGTGAATCCACATGAACTCAACACTTGAACAAAGTTGATCCGTGGAGTTACCAAAAGATATATTTTAAAATTCACTCCAATCATGTGATTTCTACCATGAAACTCCGCTAAAATTGACCATGCAATTGTAATAAAGGCCCATAAAAATTATATACAAACATGAAAAATAATACATATTTGAAAAGGAAACATGAAGAGTGTGTATAATGCACTTTTTTTCAATAGACAAACCTAACCTACTCCTACCCTAACAAAAAGGAAAGCAAGCTAAGAAAAAAATTGATACATGTTGGGAGAAGTAGCTTCCTTTTCTTACAAAATATGGCCATGTGATCATTTTTTCAATAAACATGGCCTTTAGTGAGAGTGGAAAAATGTACTAAAATTAATTTCTATCCCCATTCTTCATATTATCAGTTGAGGAAAGAATGAATACCTCCTCAATCTAGTTTGCATTTTGTTTTGATCGGAGGTGTGAAAATGACATTTTATGCTTTGATGATATTCCTCATGCTATGAAATAAGCATGACTAGTGGAAAATTTGTTTTTGGATTTAAAACTAGCCAGGTATTTGATTGAACATGTAACCTTGGGGATCAATGAGTTGATCCTTATGATTTTACCATCTCTTTTAATATCAACCCCAATAATGGGGTCATCATGTAGACTTTCCTCATGATGGTGGATTTTTGCAAACTAATTTGAATTTTTTTATGTTCTCTTTGCAAAAATATCTGCCTCCTATGGATCTAAATCCTTTGAGTCAAAGTGATCTCTCATTAAAGTAGATTCCCTCATTTGTACATTTTACACAATCTCTTCCTCCCAGACAGAATCATATCATTCTTCATTTTTTCTACAATCATCGTACATGATGAAACTTCTTGGAGATGGGATATAAACAAGGGGATGATTGTTAAATATTTTTTTAGATAGATAGGATTTGAAAGGTGAGTGAAGAATGTGAGAAATGGGGACAGGTTTCCTTTGGACAACTTGAATGAGACTCTTCTCAACTAGTATGGAAATTTTAAAATCTTGAGGAAGAGTTTTTCCTCTAGAACTTGGACCAATATAGCTAAATCAACATCGAAGGACTTCAAATAATACAATAATTCCATACCTTTTGAGGGTATGAATTCTTGAGTGATTCTTCTTCAAGTCCTTAAAAATATGATGTTGAAATAAGAGATATACTCCATTGAGGCCCTTTATATTTTTTGAGGTTCTCTATAAAAGAAATGAAATTTGTATTGTCCTTTAATTGGATATGTAGTTGTTATCCCAGATGATCCCATGAATAAATGGAATGTGGAGCCAAAATCAGGTGCTAATCTCTTGCTTTATCTATGAATGATGAAACCATAAGTCTTAAGGAAAATGTTTTCTTCTTTGATTTTGTGAATGAAAAAATGGTTGAATATGTCTTGAATGTGATCAGTAGGAGATTGATAACCATTTCCAAAAAATATGCAATTTTATGAGGGAAATTTTGGGGATATCATCCCATTGCTATAAATGGAAGGGGGAAGAACTGAAATGGGAGAATGGAAGATCTCTTTGGAGATCCATGAATGAAATGGAAACATGAAAATGAATGGAAAGGCGGAGGGGGAGGAATAAAGAAAAAGGGGTTGTGAATGAGATCAATGGGTTTAATGCATCAATGGAGTCACCATATGTGTCAAAAACTACTTCCAAAGGTAAGAAATCACCAAGAACACATCAAAATTGGTGAAATGAAGTTGTAAATATATTCAAACATGTCCCACCTGGTGTTCTAAAATAGTTGTAGCTCACAATTGACCCTACCCTAAATCATGAAGATTTAGGATTTTGAGGCAACATGAGACCTGTCTCTAAGTGTGGAATTTGAGGCTTGAGACATAACTCTAGAGAAGGTCGACTTCCTTATTACATGGATTTGGAAAACCTACATAAAACAACCTACTTCTAACACTAAAACACTCCTACATCTAGTTGTTATTCTAACAATTCCAAGAGACCAAAGAGAGGGAGATGCAGAAGGGAAAATCTAAACTAAGAGGTGGTGGTAACACAAAAGGTGGAATTTCCTTGAATCTAGGTAACATAGATGCAAAGAAATGAGGATGAGATTGTATAACACACATATTTCAAATGAAAATGTGAAAGGGAAAATTATTCACATAAAAACTATGAATTCGAAAGAAAGAAGTAAAACAGACTCGCATTAATCAATATTTATAGTTTACATAGAAAGAAAAGTAAATAAAATCACCATTCGTGAATTACAAAGGTCGACAACATGAGAATCCAAGTTTCAAAGATAAGAGATCAAAAATATGCTAAGGAAGGAAAGAGGGAGAAGACCCTTATAAAGTGTAAAAACAATTGTATTTATATAATTCATGTAATGGAGAAAGAGAAGGAGGAGAGAAGAAAGGACTACCAAGATGGAACTGAATTCTATGAAAATGCTTTGAATAAGTGTGGGCGTCATGGATTTTTATATAGTTTTCTTGTATTAAAGGTATGGCCCCCAATTTAAGCCAACCACAACATGACCGTTAAGTCTATTGCATGCCATAGAACTTCTCAAAATGGCACCATTCTTCATTAAATTTTGGTGGTTGGGGTGGTTTGGCTCTCTAGTTTAGAGTTTGGTGCATCTTTAAAACCTTCCGTGGATTTTTTATTTTTCCCTTGAATTTCATCATGGTATTTCAAATTTTCTTCTTCCATGGACCTCCACAACTTTCTCCCTAATTACCTTGATGAATATGAAAACTTCGTACCATCTATAAGGGTCTACCTTTTTATTTGCAAATTTTAGCCCCTTTCAATACTTTCATTTGTTTCATGGGTTTGAGAAAACTCGTGGAATGTTAAAATTTAATGAACCCACAAAACACCAAGCAAGTGTTATGTGAATTTTGAACTTAGCTGATTTCTTCCATTTACCATGGATAGACAATGACTTCACAAAGATTACAAATTCTATAACTATGGACTTATTTCCTTAGTGTTTGCAAGAATTGAGAAAATTATATGCAACACTAAATTTTAACAATTTCCACCTAAGTCCTAAAGCCAATCATTCCTTTATATCATGGGTTTGAGAAAACTTGTTGAACACTAAGTTCCTACATTTTGTGGTAGACTGAACTAGTCTCATGTGACTTTTTAGAGCATGAAAATGGTAAATTCCTTTTGATGAGTTGTTCAAAATTACAT
This sequence comes from Taxus wallichiana var. yunnanensis, assembly GCA_018340775.1. Taxonomy (NCBI): domain Eukaryota; kingdom Viridiplantae; phylum Streptophyta; class Pinopsida; order Cupressales; family Taxaceae; genus Taxus; species Taxus wallichiana. The sequence goes on along the minus strand of CM031243.1, from coordinate 26,738,431 downwards.
GGGGTGTAACATTGGAAACAAAAACAATTTCAATAACCATTCTGAATGTTACCATTTTTACTATAGGAGGAAATGTTTCCTCGTAATATAATCCTTGTGCATAGCCTTTAGCGACAAGATGAGCTTTATATTTATCTACAAAACCATTTGAATTATGTTTTACTTTGTAAATCTATTTACAACCAATGACTTTATTACCTAGGGGTAAATTTGACAAGACCCAAGTTCCATTTTTATTAGATCATCATACCCCACCTTTATGGTAGATTCACATTCTTCCATTCCTTAAACATCTACATAAGTATTGGGATCAAATATTTGTGACACAACCTGAATTGAGAGAAAATTTTACCTAGTCAATATTTTTACCACTTTTTACCCAAATCGGTGGATCTACCTTTGAATTATTTTAGAAGCTCATCTTGTTGAACATTTTACAAGTGTGCTATAACACCACTTTGGAATTTAATGCTGAATAAATGAATCAATGTTTGTTTCTATATATCCTTCCATTGAGTTAGAATTTTTGGTGTAGGTATTTTTAAGTCATGTTCCTCTTTAGGACTAACACTTGATTCACAATCATCAATAGGAATCCAAATATTACTAGTATCAATAGGTGTACCATCTTTTGAGAAATATGAATCTTTCTCATCTATTTTCAAGTCTCTACTTATCACAACCTTAGTTATATGGATATGTAGTAATCTATATGCTTTGATTGCCAACTATATAAAAAAACATGTACTTTTTAATTTAAGTATCGAAACCACTCTTTTTTCTTTAGGAATTAATGCTAAAACAATATAATCGAAATGTAAAAATAACTTACATCATGGTTTGTACGACCATACTTCAAGAGTGATATCTTGGAAAAATTTACACCGAATTCTATTAAATATCTAGACTATCATATTTATAGCTTATGCCAAGTACAAAAAGGTACATTTCCATTTTACAACATACAACGTGACATCTCCATAACAATTATATTTTTAATTTCCACTACTTGATTATGTAAAATATGGAAATATTTTTCCTAATATGATGTTATAGTAGCATTAAATAAATGCAATAATGAAATATAGAAGGAGATGAAAATATCCTCAATTTGTGCAAATAGTATGAAGAGGCCTTGGGAAAATATGATCAACACTCCAAATCTGACTTTCACAAGTTGTCACTTCCAGATTATGGAGATCATTTCAATGCAAGGAAAGGGTTACTAAAGACATTGTAGGATCCTGATTTGCTTTGTGCATTTTGTAAAATGATTGTATTCTTTTATTGACACAAAATGCAATGTAGGGGTAGTATGGGTAGGATTAGTTTGTTTGAATGAATTTTTGGTGGGATATTTTAGACAAGACTAACCAAAATTTGCCAAATTCTTTGAGGACCTTTGTAGAAATTTGTAAGACCTAAACAATAGAATGCTTCAAAGGGGTTAAGGTACTCCTTCAACCAGGATATGTGTAATAAATGGAAGCCCAGATCTGCACTCTTCCACACAATCTTTGACAACCTGCCACAAAATCTTGAAGTAGATGAACCAACAAAGTATCTAGAAATCTCTATTTTATCATGACCTAAGGTGCACCCAAAGGTTTACAAACAATCTCAAAATTCAAGGAAGGTAAAGTGATTTTAAATTTGTTTATCTCTTTATCAGATGAAAGCTCTTCTAAATGTGAGATTGCAAATGCCACTAAACTATCAACAAGAAATGAGACCATGTATGATCAAGAGAGATTTTAAACACAAGACTATGCAATAGGAGCAAGAAACACAAATTGAAAACATTCTGAAACATAAGTGTATGCAAATTTTGCCAAGAGACAACACAAAATAATCTAGAATGACCAAATTTATTAGTAGGGAATGTTATAAGAACAATCTCAGAGCTTGTTGATGGCTTTACAACTGAAACCAACTCAACATGATACAAATCTGATGCAAAAAGGAATTAGAAATGGTTCTCAGGTGGTTTCTCAAAAAATGGGCTTCTTCCTAGATTTTCCCGTGAAATTCTAAGTTTCTCCGACCTTTTGCATGTCAAAAAACATGCATTATATAACATTCTATTACATTTGATCCTTCTTTCCCAAGAAAAGAATATGGCATCAAGTTTGTTACAAAATTCCAACATGATTCATAGATAGGGACATTTAACATATTTGCAACAAAAGTTGCCAGGTGTTTCAAAAAAGGTGAATCATTACAAAACTTTCATCATTATCCATTGTGGGGGCACATTTTCATCTTCAAAGCATGCAGGCCCCTTTCATTTCATCATTTCATCCTTATCCATCCAAAATTTGCTCTGTAACTTCTTGATTTGATCTTTCACATGTTTTTCACGAACCAGAGTAAAAATTCATTTGAAAAATACCTCAAATCTACAAATTGAAATTTCAAATTGATCCCATTGTTCCTTGAAGGCCAAAATGACATGAATTTGCCAAAGATTGATGAAAATTGATGCAAAATTCACATCTCCAAGCTTCTTGGAGCAAAAATGGTGGCAAAATGAAAAATGCACAGTTACCATTGATTTTCCTTTTTACCCCTTCAATCTGAGCCCTCCACGTGTCAAAATGTGATTGGGAATGGATTTGGGATCACTTTTTGACTTTTTAACATTTTTGGAAAAATGTAAAATTTTGACAATTTTCTCTCACCCCTCCACCCTTGAGATTTGGTGTTGACACATGGCACATGTGGGTCCCATTGAAGTCGTGGCTCAATTTTGCACATTTCCACCCTTTTTGGAAATTTGGAAATTTTTCACTTTTTTCCCATGGGCCCGCGCCTCCGCCTCTGTCCTTGACACATGTCACCTTCTCTATCATTGAGGATCTATGGGCTCATTTCACATTTTAACTCCCTTTTTTTGCCAAAGGAAAATTTCTCACTTTTCCTCCGTGGACCCGCGCCTCGATTCCATCCCTGCCACGTGTCTCCCTCTGCTTCATCATGGAGCCATGCCTCAAATTTTCATTCTAAGTCATTTTTCCAAAAGGGAAAAATTTCCCTTTTTCCTCCTGGTGGCCCGCACTCCCTCTCCCCTTTACCATGTGTCTCCCTTTGCTGATTCATTTGTGGCCAGCCCATCCCTTCAAATTTTTACTCTAATCATTTTTTTCAAAAAGGAAAATTTTTTTTTACCTCCGACACGACCCGCACTCCCTTCTACACCCACCACGTGTCCCCCTTTTTCCATTGTGGACCCCTAGCCCTTTCCTCAACGTTTATTCATTTCCCTTTTTTCCAAAAAGGAAAAATATTCTAAGTCCCCCACCACCTTCCATCCCACCTTTGAATGAGAACATGACACGTGTCCTCCTCTGGGACCTGTGGAGTTGTGGGGGAAAGTTGCACTTTTTTCCAAAAAAAAAAATGCTAAGTTTTTTAGAAAAAACCCGTGGATCCTTGTCTAACTAGAAATGGCCATGTAGGAGATGACGTTTGAGATAGAATTTGATGGGAAAAGTACACCGTATGACCATAAAAAAACACAAAATTTTCCAGAGATGCCCGAATTCAATTTTTTCTTCATGTGGGTGAAGGATTTTTTGGTCAAAAAACAAATGGGAAATGATTTTAGGAATTTTTGACCATGGGGATAGATTTTGAGGAAAATATGCATAAAATAAACAACCATGAGCTCCAAAAGGTAGGAAAAGTGGAAAAAATGATAGAGGCCCGTGGATTTGGAAAATTAGGGCATAAACAAGGCATGCATGTATTTTTCTTTCAAGTTGGGGAAAAATAATAAGTTTGTGAGCTTTTCAAAGCATTCAATCTGGAGGAAACTTTGTAGACCACCAATTTGAAGAAAAATGTTTTAGAACATGCAAACCAAAGGAAAAATTAGGTCAAAATGGTAGAGGATCAAAATGGGCACCAACATCGGCTCCTGCTCGGGGATGGGCACTCCCAGTGAGTGCCACAAGAACAAAAGTAGACCAAGTGCCAAAATAATCCATTGGGAAAATGGAGTCATGAGCCAAAGCCACCAAAAACCTAGCTGAGAAACCAACAAAAATGGCTACCACACACCAAGGCAAACCACAAACCAAACAAAACACCAAAAAAAAGCAAAAAACCAAACACTATACACTGTACAAGTTGGTGCATACCTCAAATTTGGGGATTAATCCAAGAAATGCTTCAGATGCCTACCATTAATAGGTAGTTCAAGTAATTCCCCATCTAAGTCTTTGAGAAAAAGGTATTTTCACCAATTTTGATATCAATGGAGTAAGGGCCCATCCATAATGCATCAAATTTACCATGTTTTCCCTTATCTTCATTTTTGCTATCCCACAACAAAACCAGATCTCCAATATTGAAGGCCCTAGGAGTGACCTTCTTGTCAAACAACCTCTTTAACTTCTCTCTAAATCTGACATGCCTTTGGTGGGATGCTCTTCTTTCTTCATCTAGCTCAACAATCTGATTAATCCTTGCTTCATATGGGTGACCTCTTGATCTTCAAGTTGTTGAAAAAAATGAAATGAAGATAATTAGATGTAAGGGAAGTAGAGCTTGAGTTCCATACACCAACTCAAATGGGCTCTTACCAGTAGCTCTTTTGGTAGTGATTCTATCAGCCCAAACTACAAATTTCAGTTGTTCACCCCATTTTCTCTTGTTCAACTCCAAGGTTCTCCTAATGATCTTCAACAAGTTCTTATTTTTGGACTCAGCTTGTCCATTTCCTTGGGGTTATAGTTTGAAGAATAAGTCAGATTGGTTCCATACTCCTTGCACATTGCCATCAAGGTTTAGCTCTAAAACACATGGCATTATCAGCAACAATTTTGACTGGCACACCAAATTTGCATATGATATGATTCAACAAGAAGTCCATAACAACTTGGTGTGTTGCTTTCTTGGTGGGGATTGCCTCTACCCACTTGGTGAAGTAATCTGTGGCTACAAGGATCCACTTATGTCCAGCACTAGAAGGGTCTGAGATCTCACCAATGAAGTCCATTCCCCATTGTTTGAAAGGAGCTTCAATTGATACAGGCTGCAAAGGAAGGGAGCCTGAAGCTTTCATTCTTCTAGAGAAATGCTGAAGCTTTCACATTTTCTAACCAACATGGTTGCATCTTTGAAGAGAGTAGGCCACCAATAACTAGCTCTCAAAACTTTGTGTGTTGTAACCCTTCCAAAAAGTGTCCTCCACAAACTCCCCCATGGAAATCAACAATTACTTTGGGAGCTTCATCTTCAGTTATACATTTCAAGAGGACACCTTTAGGGTTCTTCCAAGCCAGCCCAAAGTCAGTGATGATGTATTTTTGAGAAGCCAGCTTGAGGGCTCTTTTTTGATTTTTATTCAAATGATTAGGACAACATAAGTGTCTGAGGTAAAAGATTATATCCTTGTACCACTCAAAACTTACCAATTTCTCAAGAACATCTGCCCTTTCTTCCTCTACTTCATTCACTTCCACAGTCTGCAAGTTGCTCTCAACCATGAGCTTAGCAAGACCCAAACCTCTTACTAACTTTGTGGTTTGGATGTCCATGTCATACTCCTACATAGTTTGTTCACCCATCTACATATTTTACTTGAGATCTCCATCTCTGATAAGATGTCTTTTACCATGGTGTGGGGAACATAAGCAACAACTTTTGAACTTAAGATATAAGGCCTGAAAACCTTTGTTGCTTTCACCAAGGAAAATGCTTGTTTTTCCATGATTGTATACTTTAACTCAGCAACTTGTAAAGCCTTGCTAAAGAAGGCAATAGGCCTCTCAGCCCCATCTTCATCCTTTTGGAGCAAAATAGATGCAATAGTATTTTCAGAAGCAAAGGAGAAGATTTGGAAAGGCTTCTTGTAATTTGGGGCTGCAAGACAGGTGCATGTTTAATGCTTCTTTGATTCCTTCAAAATCCTAAATAGTAGCCTCCTCCCACTTGATAACTTGATCTTTCTTTAACATGCATGTAATAGGAAGAGTCAATTCAGCAAAATTTGACACAAACCTTCTAATGAAGTTGATTTTCCCAAAGAAGGATTGGATGCCCTTCTTTGTTCTTGGAATTGGAACCTTGTTGATTGCTTCTACCTCTCAGGGTCAATCATGACACCAACCTTTGAAACAATATGACCAAGTAGCTTGGCCTTTTGTACTCCAAAATGACACTTCTTTGGATTGAGAGAAATGCCATATTCTCTACATCTGATCAACATTCTTTCCAAGTGCTGCAAGTGATCTTTTCTGCTCCTTGAAAACATAGTCACATCATCCTGATAAACTGCAATGAAGTCATTTATGTAACAAAAAAAACATCCATTGCTCTTTGAAAGGTAGCTCCAACATTCATAAGACCAAAAGGCATTCTTACATAAACATATGTTCCCCAAGGAGTGGTAAAGGTAGTTTAAATCTTTTTGACTCCTTGACAACAACTTGATTGTAGCCAAGAGAAACCATCCAAGGTAGACAACAATTCAGATCCAGTCACTAACTACAACATGTTTTCCATGTTTGGAAAAGGATAATTGTCTTTCAATGAAGCTCTATTCAGATTTATGAAGTCTACACAAAGTCTGATATCTCCATTTTTCTTTTTGACTAGCACAAGGTTTGCAACCCAAGATGAATACCTTGTGGGCTGAATGATCCCTCCCTCCTTTAGTTTCTTCAATTCATCTTGCATTTTCATGGAGAGGAGTGGATTAATTGGCCTCTTTTTTTCGAATGGTTTGGCATTTTTTCAAGAGGATCTCATGTTGAAATAAGTCTTCTCTATATGCTTTCAGCTCTGAATAAGACCAAGCAAGACAGTCCTGGTATTTTTTCAATAGTTGGAGGTAGGACTATTTTTCCTCTTTGTTTAGATTGCTACCCAACCAAACTTTTCTTGGTTTATCATTAGTTCCCAAGTTATGCTCTTCCACATCCCTTGAGGAGACATGTTTCTATTGATGATGCAATCAACATTGCTAAAATTTGACTCAAGTGCAACAAGACCTCTAGGAATGGTGTTAGTTTTCAATTGGATAATATCCTTTCCAAACAAAGTCTCTCTTCCTTCAGTCACACACACCATTGGTTCCCAATCAATATTTGATCTACAAACTCACCTTGATTTTGTAAGAACCTTTGCACTTGAGCATCATCATTAAACACTTGCCAATGCTTGATGTTGTCAGGGAAAGCTGGCCTAGTTAACACTTCAACATTGTACTCACAATAAGGTGAAATGGTGCAATCTCCAAATCTTGACCCCAACACTGCCAACTTGTCAGCAGCAACATTAAAACTTTCTATCATGATGCACAATATTGAAAGAATCAAACATCTCAATTAGATCCCAAACTGCATGCTTATATTGTTTCATCCACTGATTTTTTGTAGCATACAATTTTCTTATTTGTTTGACAACTAACTCTGAATCTCCTTTTGCAATGATGTCCTTGACACCATACTTCCATGCAATTCTCAGACCCAACAACAAGGCTTCATACTCAGCAATGTTGTTAGTACATTCAAAATTAAGCTTGAAGGAAAAACAAACTCTTCCAAGCTAGGAGAAATCAGAATTATACCAGCACCATTTCCAAATTTAGAGAAAGCTCCATCAAATAGCAAGGTCCAAGGAGAACCTACCTATTCAAGGCACTTTGATTGATCCATCTTGTGTTCTTTTCCATCAGCAAACCCAATAAAATTATCAACATCAACATCAGCAAACAACACCTCATAGGAAGCATTGTTTGGATCCTCAATTAGATGCAACATCTTCTTTTCTCCATAGAGCTTGACAAGGCTTGCCTTCAATGGGAATGGTGGAAAAAGACATATCCATTTGGACACTCCCTCCAACACTTGCAGCCCACTTTCTTGACAATAACATACCCCATTTAGCAGGGCAATCAACAATCACAACATCCAATTTTAAATTCCTCCCGGGATAAGATGCAAGTTGCACCACCAAACCCTTCACACAACCAACTACCGACACTTCTCTTGAGTCCATGGTAGTACACTTTCCATAGGCTATTATCACTTTGATATCTAACTCATTCATGACTTCTAGAGGCATGACATTACATGATGCACCAGAATCAAACATACAATTGTGAAGTAGCCTATCCTTTATGATCAAAGTTGTAAAGAATGGATCAACATTCAATTGGGAATCAACCAAGGATGTCCCCAAGTATACCTCAGGTGTTTCTCCAAGATCCTCTACTGCTGGTGGTGTTTCAAGGTCTGCAATGATCTGAGGAGGAGTTTTCAACAACATTTACATTTCTGCTTGGAGTACTCTTCTCTTCTTTCAATCCCAAGTACTCAAATGCTCTCTTCTTGTGCTCAAGAATCCTAAGCAACTCAATGATTGGAACACTCACTTTGATTTGGCTCAATACTTGGGCTATGTCATAGGGAACACTCTTTGGCAAAGCAGCATTGGAAGGGAGACAAGCAGATTCATTAGATGGCATGGGATTCTTGGCAGCTTGGGCATGAGGAGGACTGTAATTTTTTCTTGGGACAATAGAGCTTTTGGCATGTGTTTCCTTCTAGGAGCTTCTTTGGGAATGCTTGTAAGAGCAAGGGTGTTTTAGGTTTGGCTTGAGGCCCAACTCCTTTAACAACTTTTCTCCTAGTGTTATAGTCTTTCTCTTGAGCTACAACAACATTCATCAACAATTGTCTATCTTCCTCTAAAGGGATACCACCATCATACTTCTTAATCATCAAAGCTCTTAAGTATTCAAAGTCATTGTTAGGAATTTCAAAAGCTTGCACTACATCAACTTCAAGAGTATGAGGGGAAGAAATACTTGTACCCATTTGATGCAATCCCAAAAGGTTGTAGTTGTCCTTGCACTTATCACTTAGTAGATGTTGCTCCTCCTTGTGAGCTTGAAGAACAACCCACCATGTAGATATCATCATCAGTACCATCATCATTATTAGCTTCACCATCTTGCTGGTCCACTTCACATGGAGGATGGGGTAGAAAACACCTATCACACCAATCAATATCAGCAACTTCCTCAACAACAACAACCCTAGCAGTTAGGGATCAGGTAACACTCTTCCTTCATGTGCTTGAGGATGTCTATTTGCAGACCCCATGGGTCCTTTCCCTCTATCATCTGCCCTTTGATCACCTCTAGGATGATTGGAAAATCTATCATGGTTTTGTGCTTTTTGTTGACCTTGTGAAGTCTACCCAATTCCCTTCTCTCCGGGCTAACTTGTATGAGATTTCTTTGACAGCCCCTACCAAAGTTTTCACAACCTCCTCCAAATCAGCACCCTTGCTAGCTTGAGGTTTTTCAGGGTTTATCAACTTTACACCATCTCTCTTGAGAGGTTTCCCAATTTGCTTTGATATTGTTTTCAATTTGAAGTGCCATGGTGAAAGCTTGTCTTAGATTAGTAGGGTTCTTGTCTCTTAAGTAGTAGGCTACCTTTTTATCAAATGCATCTACATATTTGATTAAACAAGACTCATCACAAGGCCTCAAATTAATGGAAACCTTCTCAAAGTTTTGTTAAACCTTGTGTTGAAGTCATGAACTGATTCATTGGGGTTCTTCTTGATATTCTCAAATTCAGACAAGAGAAATCTAGGATCAGTCTTATCACCATATTGTAACCTAAATGCATTCTTCATCTCAGTCCAAGAATCAATTGAATTATCAGGAAGATCCTTGTACCAATCCCTAGCATCCTCTTCTAGTGTATGAATGAACAATTTGACATACACATCTTCAAACTCTATTTCAAAATCCTCCATCATGTTAACAAAAAGTTTGAGATGTTGATCACCAGTTATAACATTGTTACCTTGGAACTTTGGCAACCTATTTCTGACATCTTGTGGGACAACATTTGGGTAACCATCCATTCCTCTAAAGTCTATAGGACCAAAGGTGTTAACAAAAAATGGAGGTCTAGGCTGAGCCATATTGTTTGGTGGAGGTGATCTTGGGGGTGACACAAGCTGATGAGGAGTGCAAGGTCTTTGGGGCTCAAGAATGTGGTTCACAAGATTGGTATTCTCTAAGTGCTGATTTTCTTGGAAAGTTTTATTAGAATTGAAACACAGAGGTGTAGATTGAAGAAGGAACTCACCAGGTATAATAGAAGGACCTTCACTAGTTGAAGTAAACAAGTTTATGAGAGGATTGCTTGAATCAAAATCACTGGAAGAAGAGTGATAATCCTCTACCAAAGGCTGATCTCTCTCACCAATGGATATACCTTTCCTGATGTCTGACCTTTAACAACCTTCCAAACTCTTCTCCCTTCTAACTCTGAGTTCCTTGAATCTGAAAAAAACTTCTTAGTAGAGTCTCTAATGAAGAGAGATCTTCTTCCTTCTAGTTTTGTAGAGATTAGCAAACACAAAAATAAATGACAGAAAGCTTAAGACATTGGTATTTATCAAGATCAAAACAACATGGAGTCACCACTAAGGACTTTCACCCTAGTTGTGAAAATGCACTAAAATACTCTGTCAAATACCTATCAGCACTAAAAATCTTGCAAAATTTATAGATCAGACCTTCCTTTTCTTGAATATATCAACCACAAATGCAAATGAAGTGCAACTACTTGGAAACTGATAAAATTGTAGAGAACTTGAAACCTTTGCATACACCTTGCAAGATCTAAGTATAGAATGATGCTTTAACAATATATTTGCAGTTAGAACTTGCAAGGGACATTACCAGGGTTTGATATGCATTCAAATATCTCAAATATGTATGCACATGGATCAAATTGAACTAAGAATGTCCCGAATCAGCAATGCACCGAGAAAAGTGTTGGTACCCAAATTTGTTCTCCTTTTCAACCTGAGCAACATCAAAGATATTGCATGAAGCTTGAAGGTAGATAGATCATGATGTATGTCATTTTTGTAGCGGGGATGTGATCTAACTAACACTCAGATTTATGGAGAGATGGATAGCACTCAAATAGGACTTGATCTTGTCCTAACTATTTTAGGTTGTGCCTTTCAACCAAGGTAAGAGAACCTATTTTGTAACCCTCAAATGGTGAAGGAGATGAAAATATCCCTCAATTTGTGCAAATAGTATGAAGAGGCCTTGGGAAAATATGATCAACACTCCAAATCTGACTTTCACAAGTTGTCACTTCTAGATTATGGAGATAATTTCAATGCAAGGCAAGGGTTACTGAAGACATTGTAGGATCCTGATTTGCTTTGTGCATTTTTGTAAATGGATTGTATTCTTTTGTTGACACACAATGCAATGCAGGGGTAGTATGGGTAGGATTAGTTTGTTTGAATGAATTTTTGGTGGGATATTTTAGACAAGACTAACCAGAATTTTCCAAATTCTTTGAGGACCTTTGCAAGAAATTTGTAAGACCTAAACAACAGAATGCTTCAAAGGGGTTAAGGTACTCCTTCAACTAGGATATGTGCAATAAATGGAAGCCTAGATCTGCACTCTTCCACACAATCTTTGACAACCTGCCACAAAATCTTAAAGTAGATGAACCAAAAATATCTAGAAATCTCTATTTTATCATGACCTAAGGTGCACCCAAAGGTTTACAAACAATCTCAAAATTCAAGGAAGGTAAAGTGATTTTAAATTTGTTTATCTCTTTATCAGATGAAATCTCTTCTGAATGTGAGATTGAAAATGCCACTAAACTATCAACAAGAAATGAGACCATGTATGATCAAGAGAGATTTTAAACACAAGACTCTAAAAGATGAGCAAGAAACACAAATTGAAAACATTCTAAAACATAAGTGTATGCAAATTTTCCAAGAGACAACACAAAATAATCTAGAATGACCAAATTTATTAGTAGGGGAATGTTATAAGAACAATCTCAGAGCTTGTTGATGGCTTTACAACTGAAACCAACTCAACATGATACAAATATGATGCAAAAAGGAATTAGAAATGGTTCTCAGGTGGTTTCTCAAAAATGGGCTTCTTCCCAGATTTTCCCGTGAAATTCTAAGTTTCTTCGACCTTTTGCATGTCAAAAAACATGCATTATATAACTTTTCATTTACCTTTTGATCCTTCCCAAGAAAATAATATTGCCAAGCATCAAGTTTGTTATAAAATTCCAACATGATTTTGAGATAGGATGTTTAACATATTTGCAACAAAAGTTGCCAGGTGTTTCAAAAAAGGTGAATCATTACAAAACCTTCATCATTATCCATTGTAGGGGCACATTTTTCATCTTCAAAGCATGCAATCCCCTTTCATTTCATCATTTCATCCCTATCCATCCAAAATTTGGCTCTGTAACTTCTTGATTTGATCTTTCACATTTTTCACAAACCAAAGTAAAAATTCATTTGAAAAATGCCTCAAATATGCAAATTAATTTTCAAATTGATCTCATTATTCCTTGAAGGCCAAAATGACATGAATTTGCCAAAGATTTGATGAAAATTGATGCAAAATTCACATCTCCAAGCTTCCTGGAGCTCAAATGGTGGCCAAAATGAAAAATGCACAGTTACCATTGATTTGCCTTTTCCCCTTCAATCTGAGCCCTCCACGTGTCAAAATGTGATTGGAAATGGTTTGGGATTACTTTTTGACTTTTTAACATTTTTGGAAAAATGTAAAATTTTAACATTTTTCTCCGCCCCTCCGCCCTTGAGATTTGGTGCTGACATGTGGCACATTGTGGGTCCCATTGAAATCGTGGCTCAATTCTACACATTTCCACCCTTTTTGGAAATTTGGAAATTTTTCACTTTTTTCCCCACAGGCCCACACCTCCACCTCTATCCTTGACACGTGTCACCTTCTCTATCACTGAGGATCTGTGGGCTCATTTCACATTTAACTCCTTTTTTTCCAAAGGAAAATTTCTCACTTTTCCTCTGCGGGCCCGCGCCTCCGATTCTATCCTTGCCACGTGTCTCCCTCTAATTTGTCATGGAGCCATGCCTCAAATTTTCATTCCAAGTCATTTTTCCAAAAGGGAAAATTTTCCCTTTTCCTCAAAGCAGCCCACACTCCCCTTTACCCCTTTACCATGTGTCTCCTTTGCTTCATGTGGACCACCGGCGCTTCAAATTTTCATTCTGATTCATTTGTAAAAAGGGAAAAAAATCCCTTTTTGCCTCCAGCAACCCGCACTCCCTTCTACACCCACCGCGTGTCTTCCTTTTCTCCATTGTAGACCCACGATTCTTTCCTCAATGTTTATCCTTTTCTCCAAAAAGGCAAAAATCTTCTAAGTCCCCCACCAGCCTTCCATCCCGCCTTTGAATGAGAACATGACACGTGTCCTCCTCTGGGACCTGCGGAGTTGTGGGGAAAGTTGCATTTTTTTGAAAAATAAAAAAATGCTAAGTTTTTTAGAACAAACCCACGGATCCTTTTCCAACCAGAAATGGCCACATAGGAGACGATGTTTGAGATAAAATTTGATGGGTAAAAGTACACCGTATGATCAAAAAAATATAGAATTTTCCAGAGATGCCTAAATTTGATTTTTTCTTCATGGGTGAAGGATTTTTTAGTCAAAAAACAAATGGGAAACAATTCAAGGCAATTTTTGACCATGGAGATAGATTTTTGAGGGAAAATATGCATGAAATGAACAAATTCAAGTTCTAAAGGCCGGGAAAAGTTGAAAAAAATGACAGAGGCCCGTGGATTTGGAAAATTTAGGGCATAAAGAAGGGCATGCATGTATTTTTCTTTCAAGTTGGGGAAAAATTATAAGTTTGTGAGCTTTTCAAAACATTCAACTGGAGGGAAACTTTGACCACCAATTCTAAAGAAAAATGTTTTAGAACATGCAAACCAAAGGAAAGATTAGGTCAAATCTGCAATAAATGGAATCCTCGGATCTGCACTCTTCCACACAATCTTTGACAACTTGCCACAAAATATCAAGTAGATGAACCAACAAAATATCTAGAAATCTCTATTTTATCATGACCTAAGGTGCACCCAAAGGTTTACAAACAATCTCAAAATTCAAGGAAGGTAAAGTGATTTTAAATTTGTTTATCTCTTTATCGATTAAAGATCTTACGAATGTGAGATTGCAAATGCCACTAAAATATCAACAAGAAATGAGACCGTGTATGTTCAAGAGAGATTTTAAACACAAGACTACAACAGAGCAAGAAACACAAATTGAAAACATTCGGAAACAAAGTGTATGTAAATTTTGCCAAGAGACAACACAAAATAATCCGTAATGACCAAATTTATCACGTGGGAATGTTATAAGAACAATCTCGAGAGATTTTTATGGATTTACAATCGAGACCAAATCAACATGATACAAATCTGATGCAAAAAGGAATTAGAAATGGTTCTCAGGTGGTTTCTCAAAAAATGGGCTTCTTCCCATATTTTCCGTGAAATTCTAAGTTTCTCTAACCTTTTGCATGTCAAAAACATGCATTATATAACATTCTATTACATTTTATCCTTCCTTCCCAAGAAAAGAATATGCCAAGCATCAATTTTGTTACAAAATTCCAACATGATTCGCAGATAGGGACGTTTAACATATTTGCAACAAAATTTGTCAGGTGTTTCAAAAAAGGTGAATTATTACAAAACCTTCATCATTATCCATTGTAGGGGCACATTTTTCATCTTCAAAGCATGCAGGCCCCTTTCATTTCATCCTTATCCATCAAAAATTTGGCTCTGTAACTTCTTGATTTGATCTTTCACATTTTTCACAAACCAAAGTAAAAATTCATTTGAAAAATGCCTCAAATCTACAAATTTAATTTTCAAATTGATCCCATTGTTCCTTGAAGGCCAAAACGACGTGAATTTGCCAAAGATTTGATGAAAATTGATGCAAATTTCCCATCTCCAAGCTTCCTGGAGCTCAAATGGTGGCCAAACTAAAAAATGCATAGTTACCATTGATTTGCCTTTACCCCTTCAATCTAAGCCCTCCACGTGTCAAAATGTGATTGGAAATGGGTTTGGGATTACTTTTTGAATTTTTAACATTTTTGGAAAAATGTAAAATTTTAACAATTTTCTTCGCCCTTCTGCCCTTGAGATTTGGTGCTAACACGTGGCACATTGTGGGTCCCATTGAAGTCGTGGCTCAATTCTACACATTTTCACCCTTTTTGGAAATTTGGAATTTTTTCACTTTTTTCCCATGGGCCCGCACCTCCACCTTTTTCCTTGACACGTGTCACCTTCTCTATTGTTGAGGATATGCGGGCTCATTTCACATTTTAACTCCCTTTTTTGCCAAAGGAAAATTTCTCAATTTTCCTCTGTGGACCCGTGCCTCTGATTCTGTCCCTACCACATGTCTCCCTCTACTTCATCGTGGAGCCATGCCTCAAATTTTCATTCCAAGTCATTTTGCCAAAAGGGAAAATTTTCCCTTTTCCCTCTAGCAGCCCACACTCCCCTTTGCCCCTTTATCACGTGTCTCCCTTTGCTTCGTTGTGGGCCAACGCTTTAAATTTTCATTCTGACTCATTTTGTAAAAAGGGAAAAATTTCCCTTTTCCTCCGGCAGCCTGCACTCCCTTCTACACCCGCCATGTGTCTCCCTTTGCTCCATTGCAGACCCATGGCCCTTTCCTCAACATTTTTCCTTTTCACCAAAAAGGAAAAAAATCTTCTAAGTCCCCCACCAACCTTCCATCCTACCTTTGAATGAGAACATGACACGTGTCCTCCTCTGGGACCTATGGAGTTGCAGGGGAAAGTTGCACTTTTTCCAAAAATAAAAAAACACTAAATTTTTTAGAACAAACCCATGGATCCCTATCCAACCAAAAATGACCACGTAGGAGACAACATTTGAGATAAAATTTGATGGGAAAAGTACACTGTATGACCGTCAAAAATACAGAATTTTCCAGAGATGCCTGAATTCAATTTTTTCTTCGTGGGTGAAGGATTTTTTGGTCAAAAAAAAATGGGAAATGATTCTAGGAAATTTTTGACCATGGGGATAGATTTTGAGGGAAAATATGCATGAAACGAACAACTTCAAGCTCTAAAGGCCGAGAAAAGTGGAGAAAATGACAGAGGCCCGTGGATTTGGAAAATTTAGGGCATAAAACATGGCATGCATGTATTTTTCTTTCAAGTTTGGCTAAAATGATAAGTTTTTGAGCTTTTCAAAGCATTCAATCTAGAGGGAAACTTTGTAGACCACCAATTCTTAAGAAAAACATTTCATAACATGCAAACCAAAGGAAAAATTAGGTCAAAATGGTAGAGGGTCAAAATGGGCACTAACACCTAGGTTTGAAGAAATGCTTAGAAACTTGAAATATCAAGGTCACAAGATTTTTCTAATGCTCTCCTTTTGTCACTACAAATTTTCACAATGATCGTTGGATTCACAATAAACCTACAAAAATGTATAGACCTACAAAACCCTCAAATAAACATCAAATCATAAAAAGAAAGATGCAAAATGAGGGGTTGGATTGTCCTCAACTACCACAATGGTGGACTTACAACTAAGTGTTGCACTACATCTCATACCCAATGTATTTCTCTCTATATGTGTGTAAAATCATGCCCTAGGTTGCTCTTATACTTGTCGCACTAGGATAGCGAGCAAGTAGCTAGATGTAAATAAATGTAGTAAATGTGTGCATGGAATAAAATGAACTTCCTCCTATGAAGTGTATGTAGATGAACTAACCCTTGTGTCCCTTTTTTCCCTTGTGATGGATCTAGATGGATGCAATGGAGCTCTTAGATGCCTTTGATGGATTTAACCTTAGGTGGAGATAGTATATGCTTAGTGATTGGTCCTTTATTATGATCACATAACTTTATATTTATATGATTCACTTACTTGTATTTTGTAATTATCCCCAAAAAGGCTGACTACCAAAAATATAAGATGCTCAAATAGCTAGAAAGGACCCAAAAATGTGAGTAAAGTACAAAGAGGAAAAAGACACCTAGATTGGATGAGGGCACCAGTGCTGGAATCCTAGTTTGGGCATAGGTGTCAGGATGACCAATGACAAAGACTAAAAAGGAAAACTCGAGCACGTAAGGGTGTAAAACTAAAACTAGAAACATAAAGAAAAAAAAGGTTACCAAAGACATGAGTTAACTATTAACATTCTTACTTAGGAATAATATCAATAATAGTATGTAATCAGAACTAAATAATTACCCAAAGTGTGTGATTTGTGTGTCTACATTTGCCCCCACTTTATATTGGTGATCAGAAATCTTGGTAACATAAAGTAGATAGAGATGTGTACCTAATATCCATATAGAAAATGTTCCAAGGAACTAGACAAAGCGTGGAGTGATAAAAAAACATGTGAAGCATGGATACTAAAGAGGAGAAAGTGTAAAAAGTGATGAAAATGAACCTAGGATAGAGAACGAATGTGTAACTGTTATGATGTACCTATTCTTGATGTCGATGTGTGAGATGTTTTTGTTGTTGGTGTTGTGGTCATGTTTATTACCACTTCTCGTATGGATGGACCTACAAAAGAGAAGTTTAAATGTAGTCAAATACGCATGTTTATGCTCAAAATGTGTAAAAAGTGTGTAAGGAAAGTATGCAAAATGAAAAAGGAACATGTGTACCTTATCCATGATGAGAAAAATGGTGTAGAAACGTTCTTGAAGAGGATGTAGATGCAATATTTTTCAAGTGATCTCATGCCAATGTAATGGAAGAAGTGTAGGGAGAACTATCTAGTGTCATCCACCAACCTTTAATTACTTCCTGCTATGTAAAACACCACTACAGATGGTGTGTATGTGTTAAGGAATCTCTTCCCGTAAAATCCACTATGTAAATTTCTAGTGATAAAGGACTCTCTTCCCTGCTAAAAGCCTTCATGGCATGTCGAAAAACTATGTAATTTCCTTGTATTATTGGTACATAGGGATGGCCATTGTTTACTAAGGACCTAAGTATGATTTTGAGCCATGTCCGAATATGAAACTCTAATGTACCAGTACCATGTTGTGTGTAACTCTATATGGGGTGACTAATTCACCCATATGATGCCCCCTCATTTAGGGTGCATGTGATATCACCAAAGGAGTATGTGTCCAAAAAGAGGACCAACCACTATGCTAAAATGTGCCCTGCATGGGGAAGGGAATGTGCTTAGTAGAAACCAAGGCACACATAAACAAGTGGCTAGGAAAAACAAGTGTTAGTACAAGAAAAGACAAACACTCATGTATAATATGAAATGTAAGCTATGCAAACAATGTGTAAACACACAAGAAGATAATGTAGACTGTGAAAAGTGGGTTGCAAACATGGGACATCACTCATGATGTCGCAATATAGTTAAGACCATATTGGGTGTAAGAAGGCAAGTGTGTACATAAGACAAAGGGAAAATCCCACAAACAAGAGCATATAATGACAAACAATGGAAAAAAATGTAACAAATAACCATGGAAGAAAATAGTCTTGCATAACAAATGTTGCACATGAAGCACCCGTTAGCATGTTAGAAAGATAAAAAAATATGTCAAAGTGTGTATAATCCGATGATGTGAAGTGCTAAGTACAAAATGAAACAATAACACCTGTAGTGTATAAAATTGGATGCCCCAGTGAGTTGCTGTGGGACTGGAAATAGGAAATTCACCAAGCATCCATGATGCATGTAATAGATTTGTAGAATCTTCTATTACAACTAGAAATAAAGTGAATGCACATGGGTGTATGATAAATATAATGAAATACAAGATATCTATCTAGCATGTGTAATAAGGTTAACATGTAACAAGTAAATGTAAGTAAGAGTAAATACAACCAGATATGTAGTATGTTGTGGATGAGGCAGAATGGAATACAGTGTGAATGATAGGAGAAGTGTTCCCCCGAGTGGATGGAAATGTATGTAATGAGGTTCATTTATTTATACCCCCTCAATAGTCAAGAATGAATAGTAAACGAGAGTGTGTCATCAGGAAATGGTCCAAATGATGTGTATAGTGTGTTAATGAGTGAGTGAGAACATGTGGGTGTGATGTGCTCCATTTTTAGATGTAGAACCTCAATAGTCAAGTATGGAATGTGGAACTAGAGTGCATCATAAGGTAGTGAGTGCGGTGCGTAAAAGGAGATGAGTAAAATGTGTAATAGTTGTGGTGGTGAGAAAATTTCATGTGATGTGTAAGGTAGGTAATGTGTAATGTAGAATGTGTAGTGTGTAATGAAAGAAGTGTGGAAGTGCAAAGCGTGTGTGATGTAAAATGTATAATAGTGTAGGGTGTAGACTATGTATGATGTATAGATGTATAAAGAACAAAATGTGAATGATGTATAGTAGATGTAAGAGGAAGATAATGTGTATGTACAAAGGTGTAGAATGTGTGAGGATGTGTAATATGTAGTGTCTACTATGCAATGTGTGAGGTTCATGTGTATAGGATGCCCTCAATAGTCAAGTGTGAACCAAATCACAAGAGTGCATCATAGGGTAAGGACAATGCAAATCAAAATGTGCATGATGGATGTGTTAGTTGATGAACGATGTTTTGTGATAGATGATGAAAGAGTGTATTGGATGTGAAAATAGATGGCAATAAATGTATGCATGTGTGAATGAGTATGTAGTAGATAGATATAGCGAGGAAGTGGAATGCATTCTTATTAGAAGATATCCATTAAGAGTCATGTAAGAACCACAAGAACACGAGTGTGTCATTAGGGGGTAAGGTGACAAGAGTCACCTACCAAAGACCAAGTTGGCATGAAGTTGCAGAAGCATGTGTGGAAGAAGAAACGAAAGGACCATGCAATGGTGGAAAAGTATTAAATGTGTCCTTATCATCGTGTAGAATATGTAGTTTCTTTGACAAAATGAATTGGAAATGGAAGTGGAGTAGGATCAGAAGGAATCTTAAATGGTGGTAACTTAGGTGGGATTGATGACACTATAGAAGACTTGATAGTAGAATAAGGTGGACTGATTTTGAGAGGCGGTTGCATATTTTGACTTGGTAATGTCGTAGATGACTTGAAAGGAGGGGACCTATATTGATTTTGAGAGGAAGTTGCTTAAGAGGTTCTTGAGTCTCTATAGAAGGAACCTTAGAAATAATGGCATGATTATCATTAGATGTAGACAAATCAGATTTAGAAACCCATTGGGATGTAACAATTGTAGATGAGCATGGAGTAGAATGTTGTACAATGAATGAGATAAATCCTTGACTCAAGATGCTTGATTCTTCATCGTAAAGCATAGTATTCATTGTCATTATGTCCATTGATTTGATGATAATTGTAATATGGGTGACCTTGATATTTTACAAGTCGGTAAGGAGGATATCCTTGAGTAGATGGTAAAGTGATCAATTGATGACTAAGGAGCTCAGTAAGAATGTCATGTTGTGTAGCATTGCAATAAAAGGTGAGAGGATCTAGTAATGGTATGACTTGAGGCTCACTAATATAAGCACATGTAGAAGACATAGAATGAAGATGGGATGTAGAAGGAGAAAAAACATGAGCCTGAGAAGCATCCTTAAGATGTTGGATTTCATATTTAAGAGATGTAATTGTGGATTCCATAGCCTAAATTTTTTCTTGAAATAAAGAATACAAAGCTTGAATTGAGTCTAACATGGATTGATTAGATGGAGGATCACAAATAATAGGGTTGTCAGATAAATGATCGAAGATAGGACTTATTTCATGTGGTGGCATATCTTGAGGAAGATACATGGTGTCTAAGGTTTTTTGTAGAACAACCTGGCAATTGGGATGCATCTTAAGTAAATCAGACAAAGAAATTTGAGGAATTGTACAACCCATGATAGAGAAAAAATGAGGATTATAAATTTGAAAGTGTTTGGTTCACTAAAATGATTATGCAAATATGGACATATTGTGCTAAATTTGATGCTATGGTAGCAGTAAATAAATGCAATAATGAAATATAGAAATATACCAAAGCAAGCTAAGCAATAAATAATGAAACCCTAATGTGCAAAGAAGGGTAAGATGCCTTAGCTGATTCATAGTGTTTCTAAAGGTGTACAATACTGAAATCGAAGAAATCCAAGCACTTACCATCACACTGGATCATAGAAAAATGTATATTTGCAGACCGATAAGATGGACCGGGGTGCCTAGAGAGGGACTCGGGGGTGCCCATAAGCACCCAAGTACTAATTCTAGGTGCCTTGGTCTATGAAAATGCTCAGAAACCTAAATTCTCAGGGTCATAAGATGTTTTCCTTTTGTCAATACAGATTCACACAATGACCATTGGAGTCACAATAAACTTACAAAGAAGTAGACCTACAAAACCCTCAAATAGACATCAAATCCTAAAAAGAAAGATGCAAAATGAGGGGTCAGGCTGTCCTCAGCCACCACAATGGTGGAATTAAAATTGAGCATTGCACTACATATCAAACCTAATGTATTTATGTGTTTGTGTGTGAAGAATCGTGCCTGAGGTTTCTCGTATTCCACTAATCTTAGATAGTGAGCAAGTAACTAGATGTAAATAAATATAGTAAATATGTGCATGGAATAAAATAAACTTCCATCCTATGAAGTGCATGAAGATGAACTAACCCTTGTGTCCCTTGTGATGGAGCTAGATGGATGCAATGGAGATCTTATATGCCTTTGATGGATGCAACCTTAGGTGGAGATATTAGATGCTTAGTGCTTGGTCCTTTATTATGATCACATAACTTTATATTTATATGATTCCCTTGCTTGGATTTCATAATCAACCCTAAAAAGGATGAATACCAAAAATATAAGATGCTCAAATGGCTAGAAAGGACCTAAAAAGTGTGAGTAAAGTACAAATAGGACAAGGGTACCTAGATTAGATGAGGGTGCCTAACGATGGCATCATAGTATGGGAGATGGTGTCTAGGATGACCAATGCCAAAAACTAAAAAGTAAGACTAAGCAAGTAAGGGTGTAAAAATGAAAGTAGCAATAGAAAGCAAAGAAAGGTGGCCAAAGACATGGGTTAATTAGTACTATTCTTACTTAGGAATCATATGAATAATAGTATGTAATCAAGACTAGATAATTACCCAAAGTGCGTGATTTTGTGTCTAGACTACTCCATTTTGTTGTTGGATGAGGGAACCTAGTCCCGGCATCCCTGTCAGGCGTTGGTGTCTAGGATGACCAATGTTAAAGATTAAAAAGGAAGACTGAGTAAGTAAGGCTATAAAGTTGAAAGTAGAAACCGAAAACAAAGAAAGGTGGCAAAAGACATGGGTTAATTAGTATTGTTCTTACTTAGGAATCATATGAATAGTAGTATGTAATTAGGACTAGATAATTACCCAAAGTGCGTGATTTTTGTATCTACACTACTCCATTTTGTCACAAAGTGTAAAAAGTGGTATATAACATGTGTATACCTTATTTTTTTACAGGAATCATTGAATTTTTTGAAAATAAATTCTCCTTTATTATCTATTCAGATTTCTATGACTCTCTTCCTTATTTTATTCTCAACTAGAGCTTTACATGCAACAACGTTAGAGAAAATAGGATTTTTCTTCAAAAATTATACCCAATTTTTTTAGAACAATCATATACACTCAATAAGAAATACAGTGCACCAAATATTGTACTAGTTTTCATGGGACCATGAAGATCTACATGTAATAATTTTAATACATTTTCTATCGTACATGCTTTACCAAGAGGAAAGGGTGTCCTAACTTGATTACCCAAGTTACATCCTACACACACATCTTGATTTTATTGAATAGATGGAATTCCATTCACCATCTTATTTTTTCTCCAAACATTCAAATACTGATAATTAAGATGATCATATATTTCACACCATAAAGTACTATTTTTCTCAATTATTGCTAAAACATCTTATTTTATTGATTGTGGATCTACAAGTTTTTATAAAACCCTTTCCCTTATACCAATAACAACTATATCATCATTGAGTGTAGTTACCTTACATGTGCTTCCTTCAAAATTTACTACTATCTAATTATTTTTAGTGATTTAAGCGACAAATAAAATATTCTTTTTCATATCATGTACTTATATAACATTACAAAATGTATATTTGTATTGATTGTTCAATGTAATTTGCACATCCCCATATCCCTTAATATCATGTGTCCATCCATCACCCAAGGAAACAATTTCATGACTACTAACATCCTCAATGAAATCTACATACCAATCTTTATGACATGTATAATGTTGAGATGCTCCCGAGTCGAAATACCATGTGTGTGACTCACTTTATTGGTCACATGATCTTTGTAAATATGAATTTAGTAGATACCTCTCCTTTTACTTCTTCTGTAATATTAACATGTCTAGAATTATTATTCATAGTAGCCATATCTTCTTGTCTCTTTATATAATCCTTATGTCCTGGTTGCTTGTAATAAAAACATTTCCATTTGATTTCTTAGAATAATTTAAAGTACTTTTGGAGGTTACCTTTGTATAATTTATTATATTACATTATTTTGCATTTCCTTTGATGTTCTATGAATGTAATTTATGTATCCATTGATGATGAGGGGATGTATGACTTTTCTTTCTCTCCTTCTCGCATGAGAACTATAGAAAATTTCTCAAAATCAATCTCCGTGTCTTTGTGATCATATGCAATGACTCAAAAATGAGTCAAATGATCTTTGAAAGGTTTTGTAGTACTAGAGAAATAAATTCTTTCTCAACTACATGTTTTTCCATTTATTTTGGCTGATCACAAATGTCCTTCAATTACAAAAAGAATTCAAAGATCAAACCACCCTCCCGAATTTTCATGGAAAATATTGTTTTCAAGTACAATACCTTACCGATTTCTCAAGCATAGTACTTGGATGTTAGATTTATCCACAAATCCAAAACACTAGTTGCATTTCTAAGTTCGGGATTAAATTATCAACCACTAAAAGTGTTAACAACATCAATGCTTCTCTATGAAACTTATCATAGTCTTTAGGGTCGTATTATGGTCTTATTTATTTTTAAAGTATAATTTTGTCTAGATCCCGTTACTCATATATGACAAGTATCTTATGACTCCACAAACCGAAGTTTTTCCTATCATTTTTTGTGAACTGCAACAAAAAGTGTTGTCAGAGTAACCATTTAGAACTAGTTTTTCATGAAAACAATTAAATTAGAAAAAATATAAATGATTTTAGAAAAATTCCTTTTGGTCATGATCCTACCCTAAAATGGAACAATTGACCATTTTTATCTCAAAAATCCTAACAGTTTGTGATATTTTAA